>JAJLRJ010000005.1:896000-1463500 GCA_024195265.1 Dendrophyllia cribrosa
GAACAAAGCGGAAAATCCGCTTTAGAGGAACTGTTGTCAATGCTCGAACTGCACGCCACAACTCCGCAATGTCGTTTATCGATCTAGGTCTTTCTATAGAAAAAGGCCATACAATTGGGCAGCATCTGTATTGTTACCATTCTCTATTGAATTGTTTATTTCCGTAACCACTGAATAGATTTCCACTTAATTTCTCTTATCGCAAGTGTCGAAAACTGACGCTTTGTCATTGCGTGATGTTCACTGGCATTCCATCACCCACATGCTGTGTCAAAATTACTACCTATTCCATTAAAAACCAATTACTATAAGTGCGCCCATAGCAAACGTGACCGAAAAATGACCACGTGATCACCATTTTCCACGTCAAAATAAATAAAACAACAGACTGATACTTATGACAAACAAAGACAAAGGAAAAAAGGACCAGTCTGCCACTTGATTTATCTTCATAGTTTTTGCTGTTTATTGTTTATATTTTTCACGTCGCTGCCGTTTACCCAAACACCAACTGCACATTATCACAGAATCACTCTCCGACACTTTGCTCTGCCCCTTCGGTGTCCGTAATTAGAGAGGTTAAAACGACGAATCTTTAAAAAGAAGAATAAAACTCACCTCACTGAAGTTCACAAAATACTGATTATTCGTCCGAATTTTTTCTTATAAAAGGTGACAAGCCTAACACAAATCCTGCTCGTTGCTAAAACCATTTTAACCCAGCTTTAGAATATTCAATAAGTCTACCCCAAGTACCTGCCTGATACACTTTTCTCACCACCCTAGACGCAATGAGAACCTAATACCTTTAACTATCAACATTCTTCTTTTTTTATTAACCTCACGTTCTAACGCATTAACGAGATGGCTTTAAGAGCCCTTTGATTACACTTAAAAATTTATTGAAAATTAAATTCTAAGTGTCGACATTACTTTATATAAGTCTCAATAAGGTGTTCGACCTACTTCACCTTATGTTACCTAATGCCGACCCGGTGGTGACTAGAATGGATACTCCAAAATCAGGTTGGACCACTTCGGACGCCTTATTGAGACTTATAGAACGGAGTAACTGGTTAGCTTGCAGTTGAGGTTGGGGTTAGCAGTTCATATAGTTAAATTTAGGTATGTACTTGGTGTATTCCTTATTATTTTGTTTTTAAACATTTAGTTTTTATTTCAGTAGAAATAAAAGATAAAACAACAGTAGAGTACGGAATCGAACCCGGGCCGTATGATCTGCTCCATGCACACTATCCACTACACCACCGAGGACTAGCTGAAGGGATATAAGATGATATGCTGCTAGCCCAGACCATATATAACAACTAACCCTTTCGATACACTGGAAATACTGGAATCAGTGCTTGACCCTAAATTCTAAAATCAGTGCTTTAACCCTAGATACTGTAATCCGACCCAAAATTACACTTCAATATATCTAAATACATTACAATAAGGGATACATGAAGTACCATACATTATGATCAGGGATACACCAAGTACCTAGGTAAATTTAGGCCTATACAACCCGATAAGCTAGGTGGTACAACGGTAAGGTAGGCTATGTAAGCCTAACCCAGGTTCAATCATGAGTGGGGATTTTAGATTTTCTTTTTTACACTTAAAAATTTATTGAAAATAAATTCTAAGTGTCGACATTACGTTATATAATTCTCAATAAGTGTCCGAGGTGGTCCAACCTGATTTTGGAGTATCCATTCTAGTCACGACCATGCCGACCCCCGTTTGAGGCCATTTTGTTTTCGTGACCTCCCCCCTAAATTCCACCAGACCCCCTCCCCTACCTCATAAATGAAAGGGCTCTAAGAGCCATCTCGTGAATACGAAACAACGTAACGTTAATTTTAGTTGTTCTTGATGTTTTGTAATTACTTTTCAAGCTTTTGATAATCCAAAACGTAAACAATGTTCGGCTAACACTGACTTTTGTAGTTGTTTATGTTCTACCGCTTTCTGGTGTTCTTTCAGTCGAGAAGCAAATTTGCGTTTCATTTCACCAATCTAGCTTTTGTCACAATCTTGGCAGGGAATTGAATAAATAGCGCCACGAGTCTGATCTTTCGGGACAGAGTCTTTCGATTTAGGAAATAAACTGCTGATAGTCTGGTGGGGTTTTAAGGCAACTTTGATGCCATAATTGCTTAAAATTCGCTTGATCGGCTCTGTTGTACCCTTGATGTATGGCAATATGTACATATTATCCATGGTGAACGGTGCAGTTGCTGATGATTGTGGAGGAAACAGTTTCGGTTTGCCACCGTCAATAATAACACGTTTTGGGTATCCATTCACCAACAGTGCAGAAGTTATGTTTCATTTCTTTGGATCGTTCATCACTTGAAGATGGAATATTTTTGGCACGATCGGTCAAAGACAACGGCCCTCTTTATATGTGAGCGGGTGGTGCGAGTCAAACGCCAGATATCTTTCCGTATGGGTGGGTTTACAGTAGACTTTGGTTGAAAGTTGGCCATTGTCTTGTCGACAGATGGTGACGTTAAAAAAGGATATCTCTCGGTTTGTTTCCCTTTCAACTGATCGATTGCTTGATGTTATTCAAGTGTTGCTGTAGAGTTTGTACAAGACTAGATTTTACAGCGGCACAAACATCATCGACATAACGTTTCCAGAACTGCCATGACCATGACCAAGATCCGATCAAGCGAATTTTAAGCAATTATGGCATCAAAGGTGCCTTCAGCCCCACCAAACTATCGACATTTTGTTTTCAGAACCGAAAGACTCTGTCCCGAAAGATCAGACTCGCGGCGCTATTTATTCAGTTCCCTGCCAATATTGTGACAAAAGCTACATTGGTGAAACGAAACGCAAATTTGCTTCTCGACTGAAAGAACACCAGAAAGCGGTAGAACATAAACAACCGCAAAAGTCAGCGTTAGCCGAACGTCAGGCGGTTTACGTTTTGTTCACTCCATCTCTTGGGAGTCATCCAGATCTTGCGCTCGAGTGCAAATTGACGTAACATACGCCTTTTGGAGGCATGGAAGATCAATGTTTGCAAGAATCCGCTCAACCGGGACAATGACGGCATTCATTTGCCGAATTTTTAATGATATAATTGTCACTTTTTATATACTGAATGTTTTTACCGAGTTTAAATAAAGTTATATGTATGTATGTATGTATGTATGTATGTATGAGTATTTTAATTTAACTTTAGAAATTAGCTAAATTTGCATTTTTCCTAATATATTTATACGCGCTCTTTGTAATTTTGTTATCACATTCCCCTGATGAAGGCTGATGAAGGCTGAAGTTTTAGCCAAGGTTGGGACACAATTTTTAACCAGAGCAACGTTGTATTTAATCATGAATACACCTGGTTACAAGTCCATTTTTAAAATCCTCATAATATTTTCATTGCAACTGTAAACTGATTAATAAGTCAGTTTTGTCTACACATGAAACACAAGATATATTTTGCATTTTAATAATTGTTAATTGCACTAGTTATGATAGACCCCATTCATAAATGGCGGCCGGTTTATTATTCTTTTTTATTTATGCTAATCAGCCCAACTAGCCTCGTTAGCATGTGCAAAATTAAAAAGAATTTTTGCCTTAAAATGAGGCTAGTTGGTCTGATTAGCATGAATATAAAAGAATAAATAAATCGGCCGCCATTTATGAATAGGGTCTATGGACTTGTTTTTATCGAAGCAAAAGTGAGCATAATACTGATCGAACACGGTGGCCAGTTGGTGGTCAGAACAATGAAATTTCTATCCATGAATTGAATAAAACTTTATTTTTATACGGCAAACGATTTCAGTCTATTGTCGTTTGACCACAAACATGGCCGTCGTGATAACCATCTATTCCGGGGTTAAAATTATCGAAATATGGCCTTATAATATTTACATATCAAACTATAAAACCTACTGGAACTAATACTTATAACTTTTTCCTACGCACGAAACTCTAAATTTCAATTATGATTCGATCGCAGCAAAGGTGAACATAATTAATATTGGTGGTTTGGTTTTGTCATTCTTGTCCTTAAACCTTCTTGTAGGGTAATTCAAACAGTCGAGTTTCTAATTCCAATATTTGGCGCAAGCGAAACTAATCTAAATCTTAATTGTGTAAGACCCATTAGTGGTGGCCCAATAGCATCCCTTCGTGGTGAAACATGTCCGCCTTTACAACATGGAGAAGGTTTAGATGTAAAACAACTAAACAATTCCTTCAATGCCTTTGAAAATCTTGAGCTAGACACGAACAGAATGACAGGATTAATTGCTGTGCTTAGAGATGGAAAAATATAAAAAGACAAAGCAGCAAAAATGATGCGTGTTTTCATGCCGTTAAAAAGCGATGAATATATTATTTTAAGTAACAGATACACACACAGTGGAGTCCAGCAAACGAAGAAGACAATAACAATCCATATGAAAACGTTCATGACGGATTGGTTTTGTTGACGGTTCCTTACTGTTATGTTGTGTCGGGTTTCATTCCCTGGTCTTGTTCCTGTTAAGCATTTCATGATTCGAGAGTAAAGTATGATTATTGAAATAAGCGGCGCGCAGTAAAAGAAAACAAATCCTAAAGACAAGTATATAGCAAGTCCCATCTTGTTCCAGGTATGTCTGCAAAATCTTTGATGACTTTCGTCCGTGATTTTTGAAAAACGGTAGAAGGGATAAGCCACGGACAGTGAAATAATCCAAGTGAATAACATCAAAACAGTTCGAAGTCGACTTGTTACCTTTATAGCATGAAAAGGAAGTACAATGGCGATGTATCTGTCTACAACGATCAGCACCAAACTAAGAACTGAAACGGCCTGTGACACAGTTCTGGAGTACATCCCCAGTTTGCACAAAATCATAGCCATCGACTGTTCAATCAAATGTTTGTTTGAGAACATACCTTCAGACATATAGAGTGGCCAATTGGTCAAGGAAGCCAGAAGATCAGAAACTGCCATGTTCACAATGAAATAGTTAATACTGATCTTTAGGTTGGCGTCCATTAGAAACGTTATTGTCACAAGAATGTTGCCAAAGAATGCTACGATACTAACAGATGAAATAGCTACATTCAGGGTTTTGGAAATAATTTCAGACGTTGATTGATCCCCATATGAATCGATACTGGAGTTGTTCATGTTTGCTATCATACGGAACTGACGATTAGAAAAAATATCAAATTACACGAAGTCAGTAGCATATTGTTTTGAAATGATCGCTATAGTATGAAATCTTTGCGCCTAATTAAGATTTGTTTTCCCACCTGCGCACGACGTCATAAAGGGTAAACAACGTCGGATCAAAGAAAACATGGTAAAATGTAATAAAACCTGTAAAACACACGGAGAAACCGTTTCTCAGTTTCAAAAGATGAATGTATATTTCATCTAACACGAGCGAAGAAAGATGAAACACGACGAGAGAAAAGTTGTGGTACGCAAATGTCCGAAGTCGAGAGAACCGAAGACTACCGATTTTACTGACCGAATTACCAGAACGTTTCTCACCTTGCCTCATCAATGTCGAACTGCCATAAGGAACAAATCATCGTTTTGGTCTCACCAGTCAATTAAAGTCCCCCAAAACAACCAAAATGAATTCGACGACTTCTCCAAAAACCTTAAAAATGATCTTACTCTGAGGACACATCTTTCTTCTGATTTTAAAGCGTCGCCCAGATGTTTTCCAAGCAATTATAGAACATATGGCAACCAGGGAACTTTATTTACACATGAACCTTCATTTGATGAAGTAAAGTATAGTGACCTCAGTTGGAGGTGAGACTTTAGTTGAAACACCATGGGGCATTATCATAAAACATTGGCATGTTAATAAATCTACCATTTTTTATTTCTTTTACACTGTAACGTGGGAAATATTTTACGGCGTCATAGTCCTTGCGTAATTAAGCTGATGTCAAACGGCCATACAACCAATCATAGCGCGCGTTATATGATCAAAATGTTAGAAAAGTGAAATGTCCTTGTACTGCAGAACACATGTCAGTTTAAATGGACCGAAACGCACAGAATTTTGTGGCTTTTGGTCAGAGCCGATATGAAATAATTTACTAAGTACCACCATTAAGGTGGGAACAACCTTCGCTCTGAACAATGAAATTAATCAATCTGCTACTATTCTTTTGTTTTTAGTTATTTTTCCTTTTTTTTGTTATTACTCATTTCACGTTGTAATTACATAATATTAGTATTCATAGTTTTTTCTGTACACTTCATAAGCTTATATATTATCTCTGAAATTCACTCAGTTTGCAACTGACGATTGGTGCTGTACTGTCTGTACATCCGAAACATGTTTTTCAAATTTAAAAGCGTCGTTGTCGTTTTGAAAATTTAACTTTTTTAAAGTTACTTTACACAGTTGGATATAAATAGGGACCTGAGGTTGCCTCTCATCGATATGTCCCGGGTTTGGATCCTGATGGCCTCGGTTTAATCATTTTCTCTTGGTTTGATATATGTCATGCGTATGGCATGAAGTGGTATGAATGAGATTATAAGATTCCACCAAGAGACAAATAAAGCATTCTTAATTTGTGCACTCATTAGAAATAGCTGAGCACGAACATTTTCAGAACAAAAGGGGGGGAATTATTTATAAAAGAAAACGCCTGAAATCTTGTGTCATACAAGCTTTTTAATAAGTCCATTTAGTAAGGTCGAAATTTGGCTATTCTATATAATTATACATATATCGATCATACATACACCTGATTAAAATAACGTCGGCAAAAAAGCATAAACCATAAACGATACGAATGCAATAAAATTCTGGGAACAAGGCAAATAAGGCTCGCTAATATTCCATTTATTGATGTTTAACATTTATTTTTTACTTAAAGTTTTTCAGGGGATGATTTGGAGCATACTTTCTTACAACGATGTGCAATTTATCTGAGAACATAATAATTTTTATCCGTTTCCCAGAAAACAATTCGGTCGTATCTTTCATGGTTTATACCGTTTACACGGCAACGTTTTATCAATAAGGTGTAAAAAGAATAAGTATATATCGAATAAACAACAGTGCTTTTGTATTTTTTGTATTTTTACTGATTTATTTACTCTAATTCTAAGATATTTAAATTTTGCGTTATTTAATACATTCTACACAATATAAAGATGTGCAAAATATAATACAACAAAAAAAGAAACATATTAATATATGAGGAAAGCAAATTAGGAATCGAGAAGGGCACTATAGTTAAAACTAATTAGGGCCCTTAAACTATGTTTTAACTATGCTTTTAATCATTAATTATTACTATTATTAAAGCCCATCTCTTATGATAAGAGAACAATAAATACACAGACACAGACACATACACACGCACAACTTGGCTGAAATTAAGTAGGTTAATATTGAGCAAACTAATAAGAGGGAGGTCATTCCACTAACGATGAGGCAGAATTTTCTTATATTCTTTTTAAAGTCGGGAAGAAATTATTGTTGAGTAGATGCACTTCGTGTAGAATAATTATGTTGCTCAGATACAAGAGATATTGAAAAATTACAAGACAATATCACAAAGGTGATCAAACAACAATAACATGTCTACATTTTGACAATATCACAAAATTTCAGTAAACTTAGATTAACATAATGTGGAGTAATTTGATCTTATAAAGGAACATCACTTATAATTCTAACTGCTTTATTTTGCAGTCTTATTAGCTGTAATAATGGGTTATCATAATTATTGCCCCACAAAAAACAATAACGATAAAGCCTGTCGATATAAAAACCTAAATATTTGATACTCGAGGCATTCTCTATAAGCATTGACCTGCTTATATCAGCGGACGTCATTACTAACAATTTATTTCCTGACGAAGTTGGAAGATTATGTATTTCTTTTTTTTTAAATTTAAAGTTAACTTATTAGCACATAGCCAATCACAAATATTAGGTAGTTCTAAATCTATTTGCTGTAGGAGTTCATCCATGTGTTTTACACGAAGCTGTTAAAGAAGTGTCATCAGAAAATAGTCTTATCGAGAAAAAGGTCAAAAAGGTGAAAGCTTAATTAACAGTGCCTATAAAAGGGTCGTGCTTCGAAGGACACGAAAATATCACAAAAAAATGATTACAGCGTTCACAATTATTTCATTTCACTTTTACCGTTGTTATTGTTTTTCCATCATATAGTGTTATCCGCTTCTTTGATTTTCAAGGTGACAATAAAATTTTACTGAGTCCGTCTTTACGAAACTGCTAGTTCCGCGAGGCGCATGTTTTCGTTGTTCTTTAATTTTCTTCCTTTGCAGAATGACCAGCATTTTTCAAAAGAAAATGGGCACAAGGTTTGCATGGCCTGGCGAAAATTAGAACTAAAGGAAAAAAGAATAACAGGATTGATGGCTGTGCTCAGCGACGGAAGCACAAAATAAGAAAAACCGAGAATCCACTTGCATTTATCTTTGACAAAAAGTACAGGGAAGGTTATCTTTAAAATCAAATAAACACAAAAAAGCAAAAAGCAAATAAAATACGCTATCACGATCGATTTAAATATCCTCATAATATTCTGGCCCTGCTTAAGTCTTCTTAGTTCAGAGTTACTGCTTTCTGCACCGTATTCTGGATTGCGTCTTAAAATGCGCATAATGCGAGAATACAATATGACAATTGCAATCAAAGGTGCAATGTTAATCATACTAATGCCAGTTACGTAATATATTTTAATCGCAGAGGTATCATTCCATGCAAATCTGCAGAATGTCTCTTTACCTATGTCTTCAACTTTGGAGAAGTATAACATGGGAAAACAATACCCCATCGATATCGACCATGTTGCAAACAACATAGCTGCTCTTATTTTGCGTGTCAGCAGGGACGCTTTCAAGGGAAATACGGTAGCGATGAATCTGTCGACTGCAATTAACACCAGGCTGAGAATGGATACTGAAGTAGAGACTGTTCTTACATACACTCCTACTTTGCACCCAGCTGTGGCCAGAGAACCTTGGATTAGGCTTCCACGACTTGTTATTATCTCATCAGTGAGGTACAGTGGCCATGTGGTGATACTCGAAAGAAAATCGGACACCGCCATGTTGACATAGTAGTAGTTGGTGCTTGTTCTGAGAATTGGAGTCTTGTACACTGTGACAAACACGAGAAGGTTGCCAATGACAGCCGCCAAACTAATTATGGCCAAGATTGTTGTGAAGAACACAGAAACGGCGTATGGACACGGCACTTGATCAACGAAGTTGTGACTGGTGTTGTTCATTGTGATGGGTGGTGACGGTGATCAAATGTTTATTGACAAGCTTTGAAGTGATCTATAAGGAGTAAAAATATTATGACGTCATTGTATGCATGCAAAATTTTCCTTTGGAGAATGTAGACTAGTCACGCACCATATTTTTAAACGCCTACTTCTTTTTTGTCTAAAATGCCCCATGAATAGGAAACACTGGCTTTTAGTTAACAGTTCAATAGAAGATCGCCTTAGAAGCTCGTGGATAGTTTTTTCTGTTTGACTTTATTGCAATCAATGCAAAAATGGAATAACCGAATTTACTGAAAAAACAATAGAAGGTCACTTTGTTTTACACGTTATTTACGTTATTAAGACACAACTGAATTATTTGTCATACAAACATGTACTTACAGTATTATGTATTACAAAAACCGCTTTTAAATGCCTGTGAAGCGAATTTTCTTTCGTATTTCTGTAACTTATCATGTCCAAAGAACGAAAATAAGAATTATTTCCAGAGGAAAAGAAGAAAATCGTTTCAGTTGCTCAAATATGCGGCTTCGGTTGAAAAGTGGCCCCAATTTTTGGAGAGACTGGGACGAGTGATGACGTTATTCTGACGATGACAAAATCCTTTTGTGGCATTTTTGCAAACGTTTCAGTTCGTAAACATTTTATTGTCTATTCTGCAAATTTACCATTTATTAAGAGGATGTTTCGGATCGCTCGCGATCTTAATAAAATAAAATGATCGTGTCCACTGTATTTGTGCTGTTAAACGAGGCGAACTGATCATGATTATGTCTCTTGAGCGAGGGAAGTGAACAAGAAGAAGACAATTTGGATTATTGGACATGAAAGGTATACATTTTAGTGGCACAGAGTCTCAGTAGTTCGCCAGCCGAGTTGAAAGCGTATTGAATGCAGAGGTTTTATTATAATTTTGTTAGCGGCTCGGTGACTAGCGTTTATTGAAGATGAATGATATATACATGAACAATCGCATTTGATGTCGAAGAAAACTCGCATTCTTATTATCTTACGAAGCGAGAGTATTTAGCGCGGAATTGCTGGAACCTGAGAAGTGATATTGGCGCCTTCGTTGAACGATGTTTGTCGGTGAGGGTAAAAGGGGGAATAATTTTGCGGAATGGCAAGTGGCACGACTATTTTATGTCACATAATTAGATAGCCTGTTGTTAGACTTTTTACCTTGCAACTTCTACGTAAGAAAACAAACAATTACATACAGCAGGAGAAGAACGCGTGTAGTCGGCAATAGCAGAAGAGAAAAAACCTTTAAATTTCGATACTAAGAATGAAACTCCCCAAACTGAAAAAAAGTATCCAGAGTGCTTCTGTTTTCTTGTTATTGAATCGGAGACTAGAAATTTCGCTGAAGTAGTACAATAAGCCGGTTACTTTACAAAGGCCATTAGGGATTCTTTCGGTCGTATCTTCTGCATATTAACTTATCTTGATTCTTGTTGATTTACACGGATATGCCTTTAAATGCTTTTGTTTTTCTGGATTACCTTAAGGCCGAAGACCTAAAGACCTAAAGACCGAATTACCGCTGAGAAGACGAACAGTTAAGGAAACAAAGGGCAGCAGCTTGTCTAACTCCTATTTGATTTTGAAAAAGTTGCTTGCCCTAAGCCATGCGCAAAACACAGCTTTCTGTGCTACTGTAAAAGTATTTTTCCCACTTTATAATGCTCGGGCCAAAACTGAAGATAAATATATATCAATGTCCACTTACTTACAGCCTTAGGGTCTTTTGGTCCACAGTTCTTCAATACAATTCTTCAGCCTTCTGTGTTCTTACCTTTTTATCAGATTATTATCAGTTTCATTAGCATTACCTTATACTTTGTTATTGTAGCGTTTTATCTATTATTGTTATGTTTTAACTTGACTGAAAAATGTAAAGCGCATCTGATCATATCTTATGCATGTTAATTTGCGCTATATAAGCAATAAATTATTATTATTATAATTATTCTTAAGCTATCGAGTGATCGACTTAGTTGCCCTAAAACGTCAGCTCCCTTCATTCCGGTGGAATATTTTATTCATAATTATTCAAAGCGACTATAAAAGAGAATTTTTCTTGCTAGTACTAAGCACGTTTTTAAAATGCTGTCACATTAGAGAGAAAAGGAAGCATGTTTGTTGTCCAAATGGTGCCCCGAGACTTTTATACTATTGTTCCTAGAAAATGAGCGCCAAAATCCTAAAGAAAATTTAAGATAATAATTGAAAAGTGAAAAGCTTTCTCTGGTTAAAAACTTTTAAAAACTATGACCTTTCGACAACCGTCCTGTTGTCTTCAACGGATAAAATAATAGAAGAAAGTGAATGTGCATACATAATTAAAAAGGTAAAAATTACAAAACTAAAAAATTACAAAAATCGAAAGAATGTAATAACTAAGAAGATATTTTAAATGTGTAAAAGTCAATTTTTATTTAAAAGAATGCGATATTGATTGGGAAGTGGGCATGAGTTATTGTTAGCGTCGACAGTTTTTGCGGTGTGCCAGGACTCCATGGTCTTAAGATGGCGATAACCAGAGAACGCTTTTCACTTTTCAATTCAAATCCTAAAGGTTAAACACTCGTTTCCCGCCCGCGAACCACTAGACGTATGATGTGCGAAGTATATTTTTGTTTACTGCGTAAGAATAATAACCACTAATTATGATGTACCGAGCAGAAAACAAGATATATGCCTATGCTCGCTATGACACTTCCTGTACTTTTCTCCATGACAGGAGTTTGTCGTGTCAGAGGCCACAACATGTGTACAAGCTTAACAGTTACTCCCGGAGACAAGTTACCAAATTTCTATCACTTGAGTATTATTGTAATGTTCTAACTCATTTCTAATTTTAATGTTTTAATTTTAATTTTAGTGTAATGCTGCAATGTAGAAAGTAATTAATGCCAACTAGCAGGGTGCTGCTCCCTGACACACGCATGACTCACTCATAAATCGAGAATGGAACTTTCACGAGAATGCTCTAATGGGGCACACACAATTAATCAAGTGGACTCCAAAAACCGCTGTTTAGCTAAATGAAATAAACCATTACCTGTAATACACCAGACTCGCCGTGAAGTCAAACTCCGTAAAATCAATCATCAATCATCAACATGACAATATATGATAATATCTCACATGCAAATTTAAGAGGTTTTGTAGCCCAATATTTATGTCAATAGATCTAATCCAAATACTGATTATCATTTTAATATTAAGCTTTTAAAATCATTGTGGCCATGATTATCCGGCAAGTCATGTTTAGTTTTCTTACTACAAAAATACTTTGAACCAGGTTTTCATTTTAGCACTTTTAAGAAGATGTATTGTTAATAAAATTATTGTAATGAGAAACGAGCCTCAGTAATATCCAACCTTCCTTTTATTTTATGTTTATAAAGGAATATGGAAATTATTTCATGGTCAGCGCTTACAAATTTTGTGTGCATGTTTCTAGTCTCCTCAGTCTTTGTAAGAAGTCTAAGCAAAATGTAAAGTACGTTTTGTAGCATCAAGATCTTAATGTCTCGGCTGTATGTTAATATTATCCAGTTGCATTATCTTTACTCTCTGTATGAACAACACTGTGTACTGAGTGCTATCAATCTTGTATCACGTAGCACCACTCGTACGTGACTGCAGACCTCTAGCTTTCTAGCCCTTGAAAAATCATTTACTTTTTCCTCGGTCTGTTTTTTTCTCGTAAGTATGGTTAAGAAGGGTGATTCTACCCTAACCGATTTTTTTTTCATCGCACTATCGAAGACAGTCCATAGGCTAGCAGGAAAGAAAAGGTTTCAAAAATAGAATGCTAAAATTTAATGTGGACACTGATCGGAGCGTTTTCCCGCGATTTTTACATAAAAGCGCTAGTGATTTGGAACAATACGTCATTTGTTTCTAAGAGAGTTTCACAGACATCACGAACTGCAACAGCACGTACGACCTGAAAAATCCGTGGGATTGCTTATTTTGTAGAATAGTCAAATCAATTGCATGCAAATTCGAACAACGTGAAGTAATTATTTCAATTAGTCACGAACAAATTGCTGCTGTGTTTTTGTAAATGAAAATCCAGTAATTTGCCGCAAAATGTAAAGCTACATTGGCTTTAATCTATAGATGTTTCTTGTTAGCAAAAAACAAATGTTGAGCATTTTAGACTAAAAGCAGATGTTTAAACTTGCATTCGTTTTTAAAACAGGTGTATGTAAACAACGCAACTTTACGCTATTCATTGATTCTTCGTTTTGCGATTTCAAACCAACATATACATACAGTTATTTTAAATTTAAAACCGCGACATTGTAGAATGGAATGATTATGATCAGGTAAAAAATTGAACGCAATCTAAGCAACTTCTTTTAAGTCAAGCAAAAAGGAGATCATATGGTTTCATTTTTGCCACGAAAGGTATTTTTTATGTTGGAACTTGTTTTTACCAGATAACGACATCCATCCTCTGTTTTGTACTCGTTTTGCCCTGTGTTCACGCTCTATAAAATACTATCGTAACATAAAAGTATACCATCGTCGAATGAACTGATGAGTGTGATAAAAAGACCACAGCTGTCTCTTATTTTAAGATGATATTCTTGTTTAGACGTCGATAAAATACATAGACTCGATTGGTGAGATCACAATTTTTCTCTCACAAAAGGAATATGTTTTACCCATATATAGGATATTCAACACTAATTACAAGGGTGATCATTGGCGAGGGTTATCGAGCCCAAGATTATCACCTTAAGAACGTTCAGATACCAATTAGAGCCCCTGAGGTTTCTACCAGATAATTCAGCATAAAGAGTGATCCTTTGATGATAACGTTAGAAATTGTGAATGCCATATACAAGGACAGTTTGCGATACATTAACTCCCCAAAAGTCTTCGGGGAACTTCACCTGCAAGTCCTTTAGTCCTACGTTTCACAGGCTTGTTAAAACTTCAGAAAGTACTCACATATTCAATGGGTGAAAACTGCTTTGACTATCAAGGAAATCCCTCACAAATCTACTACTGACTGAAGGCCAGGGTTTTAAACCAGCCAGCTTACCTGAAATATGGTTAAGCTATGTTGACCTCTATTTTATTTACTGCGTGATTAGGTTTATAAACTGATTTTTCTTTTCAATAGCAATTTCAGTATTGTGAAATGAGAATTACATGTTAGAATAATGCTATTGACTGATATCGTTAGAGCTGCTACCACAGCCAGAATTATATTTATTAACGAAGCGCTCTTTACTGACTAATATAACCGAAAGCGGATTCATAACAAGTTCATCATTGTCTTTTACAATTTTCACTATAATCCATGTTCGATGATAAATTAAATTGACATGACGCACGGTCGTTCATGTGATTTAAATTACAAATTTGGATGAAATCACCACCCATTTTTTGTAAAGACACAGTAATTCCTAAACACGTCATTTGGATAAATTGAAGCTGACAATCTAAGGCATTTCAAGTTGACTCAAGCTTGTTCGACCAACATTTCCCTCCTTTATAATTGTTTTGGGAGGCAAATTGACTTACTATTAAAAACGTGATCATATTTTAATAACTTCAAGACGTCACACTTTAATTGCTTTTATTTGGGCAGTCAAAAACATTTTGCTCTGGTGATGGCTAGCTAGTTCAATGGCCCCTTAGCAAAAGTAAGTAGAGTTTTCTTTCGTTTCTGGTGGTCTACGAGGCAACAGTTACGGTTTCCCTAATATGGTAAAGAAAGCTTGATAGCATTTACATTTCCCCTAACCTAATTTTTTTGTGCATTGTAATTTAAAGTTGGGGAGAAAGACATTCGTTATTCGCTATCATTGCTTGTGCATGTAAAATTATTGATTTTGTAAAAAGTAGAATTACCAAAGCCTAACTCAGAATGGAAATTATTTAAATATAAATGTGTATAGGTGCAGGTCTAAAAAGTTTCATTTCAAAGTATACCACTAAAAGAAATTGCCTCAATATCGTCTCTAAACAAATATTCACGCTTGCTTAGGTTGCGTTTAACTGAACAGTGCTTTCTATGAGCCTGTTGTTAATAACCTTTTCTTTGTTTCTCTACAGCTTTAAATTTCAGAATTCACTAAGTAAATGTTATCGTGCACGAACAACACTTCTTAATACATTCGTTGAATAAACGACAGGAATCAAAGAGAAAGAAATTGACCATTTACATACGCAAATAAACACCCAAACAGATGAGTAAAGGAATCGCATAAGTTGATTATTTCAAAACAGAAGGGGTCTTTACAAAATACGATGAAATATCTTAAACGCAATGGATTCCATAAATAAATATTCACTTCAATCGGTATATTGATTTTAATAAGCATCGTAGCATCGGTAAAATATATTTATTTGGAAAGCCCCAAATGTAATGTTTGACCCACCTGCAGTCATACTAGGATTCACAATTGAAAATTCAGAAGAAACAAAATAAGCAATGAATGCTGTCTGTAAATGCATCTAAAAATGACTTCTATGAATGTAGTTGCGGAGGTCACGTAATAAATGTCATTGGCGATCCCGCTTTTATTCTTCACTTCTAATCTTAAAATTGTCCTCAAGAAACATGCACTACTTAATTTGTAAAAATGGGGGAACTTTCAGATTCTGACAAGCACCAACCATCACTCATGGATTTGCACTGACACCTTCACTCAGTTTTATCTTTTACTTCTATTGTAATGTCATATTTGTTGTGTTCCAATGACGCAGTGATTGTCTTAGTAACTGTATCCACTTTCGTGGCTACTTTCTTTCTACTTTATTACTGATATTGATTTGTTTACTCACACGTTTGTCTGTGGGTTGGAAGTTGTTAATAATAATAATAAAGATCTTTATCATTATTATTATCATTATTTCTCCAAGTCATTAATAATTCATCAAGTTTGAACAAAGAAAATCATAATCGTGACGATGGTTTAAAAACCCGATCTTAGTAAGCAACGATTCTGTTATTCCTTTGTGGAAGCTATATCACACATTTGAAAGCGTGTTTCATCAGGTATCACGAACGCCTCAAAGTCGGTTAGTAAACTCGGCTTCAAACCTCTTCTCGATGTTTGGAAATCTTAATGAAACACTCTTCCTCGTGTTTGATATATTACAGGGAAAACTCTATCCAGGGGCGAGAGCAAGCCATCCGATCATTCATAAGGTCCTGGTTTTGACTTTTCTCGCAATGACAAAATAGGCTTTTTACCGCGCCTCAAGAAATACACTTTTTATTTCAGTTTTTGTTATTACGGCTACTAGTCTTTTTAAAACAATCAATTTGTTTTTGGTTTTCAGTCAACACAATAATTATTTTTATATAACATTTATTTTCAGGTCAAATCAAAGACATACCTTCAAGAAACGTTTAAAAATCATCGCTCGATTTTAGCTATAAACATCACAATGAACAACTCCAGTCACAACTTCGTTGATCACGTGCCGTGTCCATACGCCGTTTCTGTGTTCTTCACAACAATCTTGGCCATGATCAGTTTGGCGGCTATCATTGGCAACCTTCTCGTGCTTGTCGCAGTGTACAAGACTCCAATTCTCAGAACAAGCACCAACTACTACTATGTCAACATGGCGGTATCCGATTTTCTTTCTAGTATCACCACATGGCCACTGTACCTCACTGATGAGATAATAACAAGTCGTGGAAGCCTTATCCAAGGTTTTTTGGCCACAGCTGGGTGCAAAGTGGGAGTGTTGATGCGAAATATTTCTTATTCAGTATCCATTTTAAGCCTGGGTTTGATCGCTGTTGACAGGTTCATCGCTACTGTTTACCCGTTAAAAGTCGTCCTGTTATCAAAGAATATTAGAGCATCTTTGTTGCTTTCGACATGGTTGTTCTCCATAGGGTGCTGTTTTCCATCGTTTCTTTATTCCAGAGTTGAAACAGTTGGCCATGAAACATTCTGCAAATTAGTGCTAAATGCATCCGCGATTATGATATACTACATATTTTGCTTACTCATGCTCATTACTGTGTATTCTGCAATTACCATTCTGTATTTATGCATTATGCATGTATTAAGGAGAAGGCTTCAACCAGAACACGGTACGGTAGATATAAATGCTGAACATAAAAGAACCAAGTACAATCAAAACGCCATGAAGATATTTAAATCGATAGTTGTCGTCTTTTTTATTTGTTGGCTCCCTTTTTGCGTCTACTTGATGCTAAAAGTGGCTGTTCCTGAGCTTTTTGTCAAAGATAAGTGCAAGTTAATGCTAGGTTTTTCTTATTTTATTTTTCCCATGCTGACCGCAGTCATTAATCCGGTGATTTTATTTTCATTTAGTTCAAATTTTCGTCATGCTTTAAAAGATATGTGCGCGTTTTCTCTCAGGAAATGCAGGTCATGCTGGGAAGGGAAAACCGTTTCGCCATTCGAAGTAAACGAGCAACAACCAGACATAGAGACGTATAGAATGGTCGAACATGTACGGAAACTTTACTTTGTTGAAAAGTTGTAATTGAAAGTATTGTATTCGTTTCCATATTGAGTAATTTCAGTACTGAAATCATGATTGTGAATCGCTTTGGACAAGTTATAGACATATTACCGCTATTTAAACAAAGTATTGTTTTTCTGTTATGGTGTATTAACTGAATACTAATAAATATTATATTAATGAGAATGTTTTCGAGAATGGCTTCTTACAGAGGCATTATTTTAAGGTCACAAAAAAGTTATGTTGATTACAAAATGCATATTTCGGGCATACATATAGCCATAATACAGATATACGGTAACAGGATTACAACTGACTGAGTTATTTGGTTTCCTACCAAACCTTCTTTGCATAGACCACTTTCATAATGGCGGCCGATTTATTTATTCTTTTATATGTATGTTAATTAGCCTCACTGGCCTCATTTTAGAGTAAAAATTCTTTTGAATTTTGCACATGTTACCGAGGCCAGTGAGGCTAATTAACATACATATAAAAGAATAAATAAATCGGCCGCCATTATGAAAGTGGTCTATGACTGTGCCCATATTTTCGACCGCGACTCTTTTATTAATTTAAAGACTTCGAAAGTTTTGTAGACAGCTATGAGTCAAACGTCTAAGATAACTATAGTACAATCAAGAAGCTAACTGTAGACGAGGAAGACGTTATTGATCCAAAGGGAATTGCGGATCAATAATTGTTGGAACCATCTTTAACAGAAAATATTACCTCCACTTTGATCCCAAGTGGAGACGCAGTGGTGTAGTGGTGATCCTGTGCAGTGATGTAGTGGTTATCGTGTTGGACTTTCAACCTCAAGGTCGGTGGTTCGAGGCCTGATCTCTGTCTCATGTTGTTTTCTTAGACGTCGTATTGTTTTCCTCCAAAGGGGGGGGGGGGGGGGGGGGATGATTGACTGGAGATTGCCAAAATAAAAACATGTACAAATCTAACAGAAGGAGTGATCCAAGTAATTATAGACCTATTTTTATGTTACCAATGGTCTCAAAAGTTATGTATCGACATAATCGTTTTCTCTGAGGTGTAGTGTTACCAGACGAAATACGACATTTTTTTTCAAATTATCAATCACAGGTTTAAGACCACTAAATTCAACTATTTCTGCAGGATACTTTAAGATACAATTGTTTGGTTTACTACGTTGGCAACACACTCTTCAGCACTCTAAGCAACTTCAATTTTAAACCAGCTGACGATTACACGCCTTCTTATTAGTTGGATCTTACAAGGAAGGGAATGGAAGGAAAGTTTCATTGAAACTGGTAGTTATGAGCATCATATTTCAAACACGAAATGCTCTTAGAACACCATCTGGCCTGTCACGTATACAATCAACTACATTAAGTTTTTTTTCCTTTTGCCATGTATATATTATGTTTATTCGCTGTTTTCGTTGTAATTAGCAAGTTTACCACTATTTATTATGTTTGTTCGCTGTTTTCGTCGCAATTAGCAAGTTTGTACCAGATGTTGTTAAACCTCTTTGTTATAAGATAATCCTCGTTACGTAACTTATGATATAAAATATTTGCGTTATAATTACCTTTTATTTTAAATTAGTCTGTATTCTGTATTCAGTAAAATGACTGTATGAAGTATTATCATTATAATTTGTGTAGGCTTTTAGTATATAAGTAACGTGTAAATAATTTTTGATTGCTCGAAAAAGAAGGTCGAAAGAGTAGAGAGTTTTGTCAGGTCGGTCGGAGGATAGGAGTTGAGAGAAGAGAAAACACTGTTCACCGCCAAGAATCATTGGCAGGGGCTTCCTGTAGTGTTCCAAGGGAAAAAACTCATTTTTTCCAGAGGGAGTCAACGTGGAGAAAGGTAAAGTTAATGTGGAAGACAAGTAAAGTTAACGTCGGAAAGACAAACGTGGAAGAAATGTAAAGTTAACGTGAAGAGGACGGAAAGCTATCGTAGAAAGGACGAAGGACGGAAAGCTAACGTAGAAAGGCCGAAGTGGAAGATAAGCAAAGACGGACGAGAACATTTGGACCGCAAGCTAGAAGGATTTAAAGAGCAAGGTTTAAGGAACAATTCACAAACTGTTTAATTATTTAATTACCGTTTATACTGTAAGAACTTTATTATTTTACTTCATTAGAATTTGTTAATTTAGTTGGACTTTAAAAGTAGGATTAAGATTAAAATAGTGATTTGTAATTATAGTAATTTAAGTCTAGTTATTAAACTTATAGGTTTTTTTTTGTTACTTTCGTGTTGTGTGTTTGGGGAAAGGACTTGTGTATGCTGTCGGTCGTGGTATTCCTTTTTTTGTTTTCGGTGGGCACCAAGGGGACCCAGCGTGGTGGCGCGGATCGTCACATTTTTGGTGTCAGAAGTGGGATCCCTTTTGTGCCCGCATACACGGTTCAGACACAATCACACAATACATTGTTAGTTATTGCCATGGCTACCTCCGTTGACTATAATACATGGTCGTTAGAAGATTTGAGAGACGAAGCTACCAAACGGTCTATACTTTATATTTCTAAGGACGGGGTTAAAACATTGGCGAGTAAACTTAGGACTCATGACAGGTTAATGATAGGTGGAGAGAGTCCTGTCAAAGGAACCAAAGAAGCAGTGGAAGAGCAGTTACTTAATCCTAGTTATGAGCAGCAGTTGAAGTTGTTAGAACTACAAAGGGAAATAGAAAGAGAAAAGCGCGAGGCAGAAAGGGAGGCAGAAAGAGAGAAAAGGGAAATTAGAGAGTTAGAAATTAAGGCAGAAAAAGAAAAGCGCGAGGCAGAAAGGGAGGCAGAAAGGGAGAAAAGAGAGTATGAAAGACAGAAAGCCCACGAGGAAGAAGAGCGTTCGATGAGAGAAGAGCAAAGGCTTAGGCTACTAAGAAGTGAAAAGGAGGAGTTTGAAGTCAGGGACGCCGAACGACGCCAGGCGAGTGAGTCTCGAAGTAGGAAACCTAAATTTATGAAAATCAGGGAAATGAGAGAAAATGAAGACATTGATGATTATTTTAGAATATTTGAAATGACTGCAAGAGCGCAATCTTTACCGGAGGATGAATGGGTTGGTAATCTGGTGCCTAAACTCACTGAAAAGGCGAAAACAATCTATTTGGAAATTCCAGATACTATGTCACAGGACTACCATGAAAGCAAATCAATAATTATTAAAGCCTATCAGTTAACTGCTGACCATTATAGATATAGGTTTCGGACATCAGACAAACAACCAGATGAGGATTTCGTTCAGTGGGGAAATAGGACGAGAAGGTACCTGAATCGGTGGATGGCAGTTGCTAACGCAACAGGAGACCCAGAAAAAATCCTGGAGCAGATAATGATTGAGAGATTGTTGGATGCAGTAAGCCCAGAGCTTAGAGCTTGGCTAAAGGAGCAGAAACCCACAACTGCTGAGGAGCTTGGCAATCTGGCTAACTTACATGTACAGTCGAGAAAAGGACCGCTTGTTGGCGGTAAGTATGCACCATATGTTAAAAGCCAGGGGTTTAAAGACAACAAACAGACAGATCAAAGAGCAGAGAATTTACCTTTTGAACCGAACCAGAGGAAAAATCCAGTTCCACAAACAAGATTTCCTCCCACTCCTAGGAGTAGGAATCCAGGAAGAGAAATTAAATGTTATAAATGTGGAAAATTAGGACACATGTCCTTCAATTGTGGCCGGGGCCGAAGTAATCCCTCGCAGGGATATTTGCTATGTATGACCCCTCTTGCGTCGGAATCAGAGTACCCAGCTTGCAATGTTAAAGGGAAAATCGGCGGGAAATTTGCAGAGATGATAGTAGATTCTGGGTGTACTAGGACCCTTGTGCATAAGAAGTATGTAAGCCGAGATTCCTTAACTGGGGACAAAATAACGGTATTAACAGCGGCGGGAGAACGTCTCGTAGTACCCCTAGCAAGCGTGGAGATTTTAAGTGAGCAGGGAAGGCATGTGGAATTAGTAGGTGTGCTGGATACATTACCTGTTGATTGTTTACTTGGTAGATCGTCATTCGGACAAACTCTTTCCAAGAAAAATGTTCTAGATCAATGGGAGAGAAATGTTTCAGATGTCAACACCGGCCAAGGTGACGCTTTTGTACTGACGCGACGTCAGAAAGCATTGGAAGACGCCCAGAAGAGAGCAGATGAGTTGGTAGACAGAGAAAACGTGCTTGCAATCAAGAGTTTAGCCAAGAAAGAGGCGAAACATGTCAGTTTACAGGAAGGTGATTTGCAAACTCTTTTCGAGGACAAGAAGCAAGATGAATCCCGCGATATGAACTCAGAGAGTAATGCAGACGTCGTTACTGGTGAGGATCTTTCAAAGGATAAAGAGGTTGGACAAGCTCTTGAGAAGTCAGACCTGAGTGACACAGAAGATTGTACAGGTGAGAATCTTTTTCCAGCTAACATTCTTGATCGAAACAGAAATCAATTAATTATAGACCAGAAATCAGATGTGACTCTCAGTACGGTACGCAATGGTGCAATCGGAAAAGCACCTGACAAATCAGATGGCTATTTCTTTGACAATGAATTGCTAATGCATCGCAGGTTTTATGAAAATCCACACAATGGGATGAGGTATGTGGATCGCATCGTCGTTCCAGAATCGTATAGGAATGAAATACTTCGTGTTGGTCACACTATTCCCCTGTCGGGCCATATGGGTAGTGCAAAAACGTTAAGTCGTATAGCTGCTCACTTCTTTTGGCCCAAACTTCGCTTTGATGTTAATAAGTACTGTGCAACCTGTCCACAGTGACAGTTAGTGGCCAGGAAGATGAAGTCTAAAAGGGCGCCTTTAAAACCAGTTGAAATTGAGACTCAGCCATTCAGGAAGATTGCTATCGACATTGTGGGAGAGTTACCACGGACGACAACCGGTTACAAGTACATATTGACAATTGTTGATTATGCAACGCGTTACCCAGAAGCTACACCCCTGAGAAATGTTAGTTCTAAAACAATCGCAGATGCCCTTATCCAGTATTTCAGCAGGGTCGGTATTCCCGATGAATTAGTTTCTGACCAGGGATCTAATTTTATAGGTAAACTCATGGCGCAGTTGTATGAACAACTGGGGATCACTAAAATCAAAACGTCGGTTTACCATCCAGAAGCTAATGGATTGGTCGAGCGCTTTAATGGCACGCTTAAGTTTATGCTCAGGAAGTTTGTAAAGGAATGCGTGAAAAATTGGGACAAGTACCTCCCATACTTGCTTTTTGCTTACAGAGAGGTCCCATCCGAATCAACTGGATATTCCCCTTTTGAATTACTCTATGGTCGAACGGTTAGAGGACCACTCGCCGTTATCAAGGAGACTTGGCTAGACCCAAAACCTTCTGAAAATAATTTAGTAAGTCATGTTCTTGAGATTCGCAGACGCCTCGCAACGATGCAGCGAGTTGTTCAAGACCAAATGAGAAAAGTACAAAGTAAGCAGAAGCGCTTATACGACACCCACAGTTCTAAGCGTCGATTGGAGGTTGGGGACAAGGCCTTAGTTTTGCTACCCAGTCCTGGTAGTAAACTTGAGATGGAGTGGCAAGGTCCATACATGGTTACCAAAGCACTGGCCGATGGGTTGAATTATGAACTTGACACCGGTAAGTCTCACAAACAACATCGTACATATCACATAAATTTGCTTAACAAATGGCAAAGCAGAGATGAAATTGCTGCCTTAATCATGCCAGAATCACCAGAAATGCCGTTGCCACATGAGAGTAATGTTCCTTTATTTCCAAATGACGAGACATGGAAAGATGTCATAATTTCCGATGAGTTAACTGTTCCTCAGAGGCAACAGCTTGAGCATTTGTTACATGAATATGCAGATGTGTTTTCAGGGAGTCCTAACTTGACAAGTGTTATTACTCATCAGATCGACACAGGAAACGCTACACCCATCCGTTGTTCTCCTTACCGGGTACCCCAAAAACTTGAAGAAGAGGTGAATAGAGAAATCGAGAGAATGTTGGATATGGGGATAATCCGTCCCTCTACCAGTCCCTGGGCGTTCCCTGTTGTTATTGTGCCTAAACCGGATGGTACAATTCGTTTTTGTGTCGATTACAGGAAGCTTAATAGTGTAACCAAAATGGATGCATATCCTATACCGTCAATGGACAGAATGATCGACAAAGTGGCTGCCGCGAATTTCATCTCCACGATTGATCTCACGAAAGGCTATTGGCAGATTCCACTAGAAACTTCCACAATTCAGAAATCTGCATTTATTACCGCCAAAGGGTTATATGAGTTTTTAGTAATGCCATTCGGTATGAAGACAGCACCAGCTACGTTTCAACGAATGATGTCGGACATTGTTCTGAAAGGACTAAGCTTTGCAGATGCCTTTATAGATGATGTCGAAGTCGACACACCCTCTTCCTTCCCGCAGCATTTGTTTGAACTTCGCCAGGTTCTGCAACGTCTCCGAGAATGTAATCTAAATGCACGGCCTTCCAAATGCAAAATGGCAATGTCAACAGTTGATTTTGTCGGTCATCGGGTTGGTGGAGACAGTATTGAGCCACGGACAGCCTTGGTTCAAGCCATCAGGAACTACCCCAGGCCTGTGACCAAGAAACAGGTAAGATCTTTTTTAGGTCTCGTTGGGTACTATAGAAAATTTATTCCAAATTTTTCTCAGAGGGCTGCCGTTCTAACTGACTTAACAAGAGGTAAGAATCCCAGTAAAGTTAAGTGGTCAGAAGTCCATGAATCAGCATTTCAGGATTTAAAATGTGCTATGCAAAGTTCCCCTGTTTTACGACCACCCCATTGGGATGACGAATTCATTTTACAGGTCGATGCTTCAAATAGAGGCCTTGGGGCAATTTTAAGCCAGAAAGATAGTAACGGAGAGGAACATCCTGTTGTTTATGCAAGCAGGAAGCTTCAGCCTAGAGAAGAAAAGTTATCTACTACAGAGAAAGAATGTCTAGGTATCGTTTGGGCTGTAGAATTGTTTAGGTATTATCTTTTTGGCAGGACATTTAAACTCCAGACTGACCATAATCCATTGGTTTGGTTGAACCAAGTGCGAGATAAAAGTAAGAAGTTACTACGATGGAGTATCACATTACAAGAATATGATATGATTATCGAACACAAAAGTGGTAAGAAAAATTGTAACGTGGATGCCCTCAGCAGAGTGTAGTGGTCAGTTAGCAATGCACCATCCCTACTCGCCCATTGCTATTTTTGTATCGTATTCTCCCAAAAATAGACAATTTTAGGGGGGAGGTGTCACGTATACAATCAACTACATTAAGTTTTTTTTCCTTTTGCCATGTATATATTATGTTTATTCGCTGTTTTCGTTGTAATTAGCAAGTTTACCACTATTTATTATGTTTGTTCGCTGTTTTCGTCGCAATTAGCAAGTTTGTACCAGATGTTGTTAAACCTCTTTGTTATAAGATAATCCTCGTTACGTAACTTATGATATAAAATATTTGCGTTATAATTACCTTTTATTTTAAATTAGTCTGTATTCTGTATTCAGTAAAATGACTGTATGAAGTATTATCATTATAATTTGTGTAGGCTTTTAGTATATAAGTAACGTGTAAATAATTTTTGATTGCTCGAAAAAGAAGGTCGAAAGAGTAGAGAGTTTTGTCAGGTCGGTCGGAGGATAGGAGTTGAGAGAAGAGAAAACACTGTTCACCGCCAAGAATCATTGGCAGGGGCTTCCTGTAGTGTTCCAAGGGAAAAAACTCATTTTTTCCAGAGGGAGTCAACGTGGAGAAAGGTAAAGTTAATGTGGAAGACAAGTAAAGTTAACGTCGGAAAGACAAACGTGGAAGAAATGTAAAGTTAACGTGAAGAGGACGGAAAGCTATCGTAGAAAGGACGAAGGACGGAAAGCTAACGTAGAAAGGCCGAAGTGGAAGATAAGCAAAGACGGACGAGAACATTTGGACCGCAAGCTAGAAGGATTTAAAGAGCAAGGTTTAAGGAACAATTCACAAACTGTTTAATTATTTAATTACCGTTTATACTGTAAGAACTTTATTATTTTACTTCATTAGAATTTGTTAATTTAGTTGGACTTTAAAAGTAGGATTAAGATTAAAATAGTGATTTGTAATTATAGTAATTTAAGTCTAGTTATTAAACTTATAGGTTTTTTTTTTGTTACTTTCGTGTTGTGTGTTTGGGGAAAGGACTTGTGTATGCTGTCGGTCGTGGTATTCCTTTTTTTGTTTTCGGTGGGCACCAAGGGGACCCAGCGTGGTGGCGCGGATCGTCACATGGCCATCTGTAGGCAAACACTTGTTTATAGGGAGTCAGTTTAGCGCAGTTTACACTTAGAGTAATTTTAAACACGGTATGCCTTTTGGCTCTTCAAAGTGACACTAAAATTGGGGACGTACATGTAGCCTCTCTAAATTCAAAAGAAGCGACTTGTAAGCACCTTGTAAGCACCTTGTAAGCACCTTATGTACACCTTACTCGTTTTCACACACACTTCGCAGATCTTACATATTGCAAGCCAAAAAGGGAGAGCGTCCCGTCCGGCAAAATATCAAAATTCTATTTACCCAATTTCCATGCTATATCGGCCAAATACGAAAAATTATTAACTGTCTGTAGTAAGAGCAAACCAGAACAAGTAGTTTGAGGATAAAGTGCAGGATTACAAGGATGGAAGTGACTGTATTACAGTTCATCAAATCTGATTTCGTAACTGAGGCGGTGGAGAAATCACCTTGAGTTTTTCATCCATTATTTTGTCTCTTTTTCATTATAAGCTTTGGTTTTGGACTACGCCGGTTTCACGAAGAACCAAGGACAAAAGCATTAGTTTGTTCAGGCTAATCGATCTAAAAATCGCACGCTTTTTTCCCTCTACAGTAAACTGAAAACATTCAATGTAAACATGCAAGATTGTGTTAGCATTAATCCAGTGCTTTCGATTTTTTTAAATGTCAACACTCAATGATAAATTCAGCTTTAAACTTTAAAGAGTGACTTAAAAGCTGGCGGTTTGGTTGAATTCAGTTTTTTTTTTCATTTCACGGCCTATTTTTGAATATGTTCCGTTAAAAAAATCTCTGCTGTTTTAGACTGTATTACTTCGCAGGTGTTTGTGCGTTTTCATTTAAGATAATAATTATCTTGCGCAAACAAAATGAAAATAATCATAGCCTGCAAAAGAAATAACTATAAAATCTTAAACATTGTAAGTTAAATTTCAGCGTGTGACTTTTACTGTTAAAAACAGTCTGTTCAAATGTAACATCAACCTTGTCTGTCTAAAATATGTCATCTGAAAAAGTTAATGATAGCGGAGTTCGTTTTGAGTGGAGCACCATAGTCATAGAAGTTCCCATAGTTATCATAGTTATAGGAAATGGTTAAGTTTATGCGCGTTGGTTTTTTGTCTCATGCCAAGCGACACAGCTCGCGGGTAGATTCCAGTCTTTTATAGACATGGCACGGCAAAGTTTTCGTCAGCAGTGCCACCAGCCGTGTTTGTTTCAAAAGTATTATTTTTATCCGATAGTGAAAACATACGTTTTTTAGGGTTTAATGAAATGAAAAAGTCCTAAAGAATACTTGACACCCGATAAAGTGGGCACTGGAGCACCTTAAAGGGACGAGATTGTCTTTCAATTCAAGTACGGCTTTTACGAAGACAAAAACTGTTTCAAAAACTAAAAAAATATCATTTTTACAACCAAGCAGAGGTCGACGGATTCTCTCGGGATTTTTCAAACATATCTAGCCAGGATCATCACAGTAAGGTAAATCTTATTTTTGATTGTTGATTTATGAAATTGTTTCAATGAAAGATTCGTATAGTCCAGCGGATATGTAAAAATTGTTGTGCACTTTATGATAATAGCGCCAAACTGACTTGGTACATTAATACTTGACATCATGGGAATATTTTAAAGATTGAAGGCAATCAGAATATGTCCTGTGTCAGCGGTGAGGGTGAGGGTGTGGGATTATTATTATTATTCAAAATGGCCGCCAGGAAACAAATCTTTGCTGACTTTTTATTCGTGTTTGTATCTGGTTCGTTGAAGAGTCAGGAAGGTGATGCAGTTGATAAGAAAAAGTGAGTGTGTTATAGCTATGAAGTTGTTACCTATTTTGCTCTCGTATGTTATTGTTTTTGGCCATTTATAATCGCCAAAACGGAAATCTCAATAACTGGTTATATACAGTTATTTCAAAATACAAAACTGAATGCAAGGCTGGCACTACGGCAAAGGGCAGATTTATTAATGGGCAATATTTCGACTAATAGTATTAGTCTTCCTCAGGGCCAGTACAGCCCTGGCCCTGAGGAAGACTAATACTATTAGTCGAAATATTGCCCATTAATAAATCTGCCCTTTGCCGTAGTGCCAGCCTTGCATTCAGTTTTGTATTTTCACATTCAAGTGACGCCTGGCACGAGATCTTTCACAAGGAAGATCCGGCAACCACCAGCAAGTTTAATTTCTGCGTCGTGTGGACCTCTGCATTCAAAGGTTTTTCCAGCTATTTCAATTTAGGTTGTCGGATGATAGCTTCAAGTGTACGCAACGAGACCGTAAAGTACTTTGGGATTTTTATGAATATGATAAATTGTATGACGAAAGCAAATTAAAATGCCTCGTCCATACAGCGAAGGGAAACATTTATGGTGCTAACATCCACCTCACTCATCGCACTAACAAACGCAAAAACCACGAACTTAAGCTAAGACCAATTTACAACTACCCATAGCAACTTGCGGTCTCGTTGCCGTACGCTTGAAGCTCTCATCCGACAACTTAAATTAAAATAGCTGTATATTTAAAGTTAACTTAGTCAGGGGTGAAATAGTTTTGTTTCCTAAGTACTAGAAAATCATACTTTTCATACTTTTCACGTTTTTTAAATTTGGATTTCTTTACATCTAGTATTTTATCTAATATATATAGTTAGGCTTAGCCAAGGGGGGGAATTTCATATATCCCATGATGCATCGCTTCGAACTATATTATCAACCGTGATACATCACGTGACCTGTTCAGTTCAAAATGGATGCGATCGAAGAAACTGCGTGGCAAGCAGCCGAATTCGAAAATCAGAAGCTTTTTTTACCTTTATTGCGTTGATTTTTGTTATGTTTTTGACCTCACAATTCCAAGTCTGCCTTTTCCTAAACTTAATTGCGTGTTTGGACACGTAGAAACCCCTGCTTCTCTGTCCGAAAGACGAATGGTTGTGTTTCCTCGAAGCAACAAACAAATTATTTTGTAAGCTGAAGGACATGGGTTCGCCTTGTGTATTCGATTAACTTCCAGGTAAATACATACGTTTCCATTGATTGTTTATCGATGTAATTTCACTTCATTGTAATTCGAATCTTATTTTCTATGTACTCAGTTTTCCTTTGGGGACATCCACTCGATTAGCTCTAGCTATTTGGATGCTCCAACCTCACAAATTCTACCTGTTAATAATTTAGTTTTTATTCTAATTATTTCCTTTTTTGTAAAGATCTTGTGTAAGTAGAAATAAAAAATAGTGTATTGCATTTTGTATTGTATATATTCATTTTGACTTCTGACTTCTTCACTTACAAATTTCTGTTCGGTTGGGTACTTTACTCTACTCTGCATTAAATTAATTTATTAGCTGTTATGCATGTTGGCATCCGACTAGATAATTTCACTCCTAGCATGCCAATTTTATCACAAACAACCAAAGCAGCAAATATTAAATTATTTTGTGTCAACAAGGCTTGAGTAAATTTCAATTAACTGTTGTAATCATGCATTAAGCCTTATTTGTGATGAACTGTTTCTCGGTGACGTGGTTCGATTTATTACATGGTTCTCAACTCAAGTACTGCTTGAGCAAAGGGGCAAATTCATATTCCCCATGGCGTTTTGCGGCTTTAATTTTTAATCACACTCGTCTTACGCTTGCTGTGAGAGATTTTTATGCCGCATAATTTCTGGGAAATACGACCCCCCCCCCCCCCCCCCCTTGCTTCACAACAGGCTTTAAGATTAATAATGGTAAAAGGACTGAGTGGGGTCCAATTAGGTCTGTAATCATACAGATTATTAACAAAATGGGACAAATGCGAAGCAGGAGTCCGATTTGTATAATCACGAGTGTGATTACAGACAGAATTGGACGACAGGAAGTCCTGTTACCAATCAATCATAACTATAACAAAATTTAAGGATAAAACGTTAAATGGTTACACGTTTTAGTGAGAATTTTGTTATAGTTTTGATTAATATTGGTTCTGGCACAGTGTATAGTAAGTTCAGTGAGTGTCAAGACTCCAATGTCTTGAATACTTCATTATGTTGTTCCCTCAAAAAGTGCTGGCACCTCCACAGGGTTTTTCTCTGCCATTAAGCAGGAGCCGCACTCATTTTTTCCATTTGTTTTCCAAGTAGGTGACTGGGGGCAAGACAACAAGCCTTTTAACATATGGGTTAGCTACCCTTTTAGTTTTATTCCAATAGTAAAACAGTCCTTTATTTACCGGTACCAGTAACTCTAAAATGTACATTCAATTTTTTAGTACATAATTATTAAAAAATTAAATAATTGCACTCTTGTATATATCTTTATTGTTTACAAAATAATATCACCATCAATTTCAAGCAAAACTCCTCTTATCGTTTGGCAAAACATTTCCATCAATCGTACATGTGATACCTTATATGGAAGTGTTCGATTTTACCATAAGTAAACACCTTCCATATAAGGCAAGACATGTATGATTGACAAAAATCTTTTGCAAAGGAGTTTTGAATGGTACTATAATAGCGAAATGTACGGTAATCCCATCTAAGAAAATCTGGCTCATTAAAAATACAATAACTTTAAATTTATTTTTGGGATATTTTCAGTCGCCTGTTGCTATAATTTGACACATCTCCCTGGGTAAATCTCAACTGAATGTGATTAAAACCTCCTTCACCTGGAATTTCATGAGAAAATTGTGACTTTGTTCTTAACTTTAACCATGGTACAGTGGTATTATGACCTACATATTGAAATGCAAAAAAAGGAAATAACCTTGTCTATTTACAAACTACTAAAAACGTTGAGTACAAACCCCAGTTTGGATGCCAGTTTTTTAAACCGGTCAAAACATTTTCGATAACAGAATACTCTGTCTTACTGACCGCCCATTATAAAATGTCACGAGGAATGAATGTTTGGTTTCAATAGCTGTTATTACAGTTTAGCCTGCAGTCATATATTCTTTTGTTTATAAAAAGTATACAAATGAGGTAAGCTTGATTTCCGCCGCTTTGTCGAGTCCAGTCTTCATTCTGACCTCATTTTCACAAACCTTGTTCGCATGTCAAACTGCTGACATCTGTAATAACTGCTATTTTAAGGACAAGCACAGCTTATCAACACACTAGTTGTGATACATTTCATTATAAGGAAGATCCATGTAAAAACTACCAATGTTATTATTTAGTTAGGTGCTGGAGGAAGACAGTTTCCAGGCCTATGATAGTTTCCAGGCCTATGACACAGTCTTGAATTTGTGTTTTAATTCACACATGACTTGCTGCCGGATACTGCAACCTGTAGGAGTTAACGAGATATTTCTATATCAATAAATGTTCAAAACAAAACCCACACACTAATAATGTTATCATAATTAATTTATAATTACCAGATACAGTCCAAACTTGACTACATGTACAGTAACTTGTAGTCTGGGCAACACAAAGGCAGAAATTACATTTAGTACTAGTCACCAATGTACAAAGATACCTTCCTAAGCAGGAATGAAGAGGAATGAAAATGAAAATTTACTGGGAGTGCTGAATGACAAGAATTCCAAAGAAAACAAACTATTGGTGTTTATTGAGCATTTGATCCCTATCAGATATACATGTATGCTGTTGACACTGATAACATTTTCATGGGACTCAACCTTGGAACTTGGAAGGCAGCTGGGCCTGCAAAAGGGGTGCATGCAGGTCATAAATGTCAGGGAAAATATTTCATGACCAACTGCAGGGCACCCAAGTACCCTGTATGTGACAGCATTGAGTCAAAAACCCATACCCTGTTTATGAATGTAGGTAGAAAACCCATACCTATTGGCCAGCACATTCCCATTTGGGCTAGATATGGGAATACCCCCCCCCCCCCCCAAACCCCCTCCATGCTTAAAAGTGACACATGCCATTAAGATTCTGCTGTCAAGTATTTTATTCTATTCTGATTAAAACAATTTTGTCTCAAAATTTGAGAAATGTACAGCATAAGAATTCAAGAACTATTAAAACAATGCAGAAAGATAAGGAAATTAATGATTACAACAGAAAAGAGAGAATTGTTTTTCTAACAAAGATGTAACACAAAACAATATTTTATTTATAGTAAAATAGCAAGGTTATTATTAATAAACATCTACTTTTGGACTCACCAGATCTCCGAAACTTGAACGAAAGCTGCAGTTTTGTTCCAATAATCGTGCCTGACGACAGGGAAAAAAAAAACACAAGAAATGAAACTGCTGAATAAACATCGATATAATCATATTCAAATTTATTTTACTTCGATAGATCAGAACTTCGATTGAAGTATTATAGCTCACAACATACTTTCATTGTAACACACCGCTCGAACAAAAGATCAATACCTTCTGTGCAGGGCTTGCTCTTTCCTGAAAGCCAAACGTACGCCGAACTGGTGAGTTGATCTCTTCGCGAGATTTTTTATTGGCTGGCTTGTGTGATGTGTTGCCAGTTGACACGTGCGACCATCCATGGTGCATAAAAACAATTTTCATCTATAAGAATGAAATACCGAGGTTATAATATACAAAAGGAATCAAAGTACACACACATCCTACAATGAAAGCGTTTTTAAGACGAAAATAAACGGTCAATAACGAGCGCAAGGCAAAATTGGCGCCATATCTTCGCGCCATTTCGATTACACAATTTGACACCTTCGCTTTGCATTTTGGCGGCCAAAGGGAAGAAAAATACGTTATTTCGTAACGGTCAAACCCGTCGAAATCGCGAGGTCAAAAGAGGTCAGAGCAGTGATCTAATATCAGACATACCTTTTCAGCCTACATGAATAATTTGTAACGCAACAACTTCTGTAAAACAGACACACTCACCCGATTGTTGGAGTTCGTTCAACCATGCCTTCATTTGCAAGTCAAAACAGCCCAACAAAAAGATGTCCCAGCAGAGAGAATATGACATCCCATTGAACACTGAAACATTTCACTATGTCTTAGAAGCATCAAAGAATAAAACGGCATTTTGAAACATACCTTGATTGAACTCAGTCGTAGAGAATCGCCGAATGAAAATCTCTCTCGAAGGCTTCGTGTGAACAGCAAGCGGTGAGACGAGTGTGAAAAAAAGCCGCAAAGCGTCATGGGGTATATGAAATTCCCCCCCTTGGCTTAGCCTAACAGCGGCGACCTCTGAAGACCCTCTGAACAAGCTTAACTAAGATGAAACTTAACTAATAGGTGAAAGGTCGGAAGCACAAGAATTAAGATAAATATTGACGACCGGGCTATTTTTCAATTTTAGCAATTCTCAAAAACAGTATTACCCGACCGTCTGCACAGCACATTTAGACCGTACAAAAGTTCACAAAAACAACTTTTTCTCCGTCTAGAATAACTATTACGACTATTTTCCGAAAATACAGTTGTTGCTTGTCAAAAAATGCCCGCGAAACTGATTTGGAAATCAAAATTGCAAAAATACACAAAAGGCATATTTGCATAAGGCGACGCGAGTATAAAATCTAAGTCTTGTTTTGTTTACATAAAATCGCTTTTCAATCTCTGTAATGAATGAACAAACACATAAAAATGGACAACACAATCTTCTTTCGAAAAATTTTATTCAAATCTCCATGAGTTTGTTTAAAAGCAAAACGCGTACCATATATAGCGCATCGAGGCCGAGCCGTGTCTTTGATGAAATTCAAGAAATTAATACAACTCAATTTAAGCTACACGTTTATAAACAATTCTCCAAAACATAACGAGAACACAAAAAAAAAGTCAATCACAGATTGATATCAAGATAAATTCCCATCGAAAAATGTAATTTGTTTTACCTTTAAGTCCCTCCGGCGACTACTGTACTTGGAAATTCTTTAAATCTCCGCTTTGGTGCTGAAATCCGTAAAACGAACCCATCTCTTCACATTGCTAAAACCGTATATAGTTCCTCGAAGCAAGATTTTATCCCTGAAAGCTCTTCTCTTTCCACTAAAGCGGCTTCTGAGTATCCCTTAATTAGTATCCTGTCTTGGGTAGCAAACCGCCAAAAAAAATGTTGGGTAATAACGACTTTAATTCTCCGCTAAAAACAGCATAAAAATCCTGCAACGGCTAAAATGTTTACCGAGCTGACGGCTGCGTAGCCGCGCGAAAAACAAAGCGTCAAAGATCCCGGATGTTTTGTGGCGTCACACGCGCATGTTTTGCGACGTCATACGCGCCAGCGAGCTAGCCCAACGCGTACGGCGGGCGTTCGGCGGCGGGCACACAACGCGCCCGCGAAACATTCCGCTAGCCATGACCATGAAAAATGACGGCAAAGGTTCTATGAGTATGGTGCTCCGCCGGGCCTTCGGCCCTCGGGCTCCGCTATTAAACATATATATATATATTAATTTGAAGATTCTGTCATGATGTGCAAAGGACGATGTTGGAAGTACTTGTCCATTTCGCACGTGCAATTTCGGTCAAGCGTAGTATTTCAAACAATCCTATTTTTACCAAAATCAAGGTAACTATTTTTGGAGACTTTTCATACTTTTCACGTTTTTTAAATTTGGATTTCTTTACATCTAGTATTTTATCTAATATATATAGTTAGGCTTAGCCTAACAGCGTCATAAGGAACTTTTTCTATTTTTTTTTTCATCCGCATTTTATTATCCTCATTTTCCTGTCCGCCATCCGCCATCCGCCATCCGCCATCCGCCATCCGCCATCCGCCATCCGCCATCCGCCATCCGCCATCCGCCATCCGCCATCCGCCATCCGCCATCCGCCATCCGCCATCCGCCATCCGCCATCCGCCATCCGCCATCCGCCATCCGCCATCCGCCATCCGCCATCCGCCATCCGCCATCCGCCATCCGCCATCCGCCATCCGCCATCCGCCATCCGCCATCCGCCATCCGCCATCCGCCATCCGCCATCCGCCATCCGCCATCCGCCATCCGCCATCCGCCATCCGCCATCCGCCATCCGCCATCCGCCATCCGCCATCCGCCATCCGCCATCCGCCATCCGCCATCCGCCATCCGCCATCCGCCATCCGCCATCCGCCATCCGCCATCCGCCATCCGCCATCCGCCATCCGCCATCCGCCATCCGCCATCCGCCATCCGCCATCCGCCATCCGCCATTCGCCATCCGCTATCCGCCGCCATCCGGTCCTCGTTTTACAGACACCCACGGTGATCAAGTGTTTATTGACAAATTTTGAAGTGATCTTTGAGGAGTAAAAATATTGTGACGTCATTGTATGCATGCAAAATATTCATTTGGGGAATATATAGTTCCTTTTTGTCTAAAATGTCCCATGAATAGGAAACACTGGCTTTTAGTTAATAGTTTAATAGAAGATCGCCTTAGAAGCTCGTGGATAGTTTTTACTGTTTGACTTTATTGCAATTAATGCAAAAATGGTATAACCGAATTTACTGACAAAACAATAGAAGGTCATTTTGTTTTACACGTTTATATTTACGTTATAATTAAGACACAAATTTTGTCATACAACTTGTACTTACAGTATTATGTATTACAAAAACCGCTTTTAAGTGCCTGTGAAGCGAATTTTCTTTCGTATTTTTGTAACTTATTATGTCCAAAGAACGAAAATTAGAATTATTTCCAGAGGAAAAGAAGAAAATCGTTTCAGTTGCTCAAATATGCGACTTCGGTTGAAAAGTGACTCCAATTTTTGGAGAGACTGGGACGAGTGATGACGTTATTTACGATGACACATTGGTTTGTTTATGCTATAAATACTTTAGTGGCATTTTTGCAAACGTTTTTGTTCGTAAAAATGCCAGACAACGACTATTGTCTATTCTGTTTATTTACCATTTATTAAAGTGTCTATGAAATGTAATTTATTTTTTGATGTATCGAAAGTTTCACCTTTTTAGACCTTGGTTAAAAGATTAAAATTTTTGGTTAAAAGGTTAAAAGTGTCAGAGACGATGCGAAACGCTTTTTTTATGGTCTCAAAGTTAGGTTGTTGGCGCTAATGGCTCAGTCAATTCCAAGCCCGCTCATCCCCTCCCCGGGCATTTGTCGGGCATTTGTCTTTTTTTTTAAAAAAAGTTGCAAATGTCCGACGGTGGGGTCAGCTTATATGTACAAATCCCCACGGTAGGGCATCTGAAAGAGTGCAAATGCCCGACCCATGGGACAAGATCAAAATTTTTATTTCAATGATTATTGATGGAAGCAATAATTGCTCACAAATAAATGGATCTTTATTCATGATACTTCAGTATTACTCATACCCGTTCCCTCATTCGTTCTAAATATTTGTGTTATGTTTCCGCAAAACTTTTGACTCCAATAATTTCCTGTCGATTTTCGTTGTCAATGTTATTAATTTTGATTAAAATTATGCTTACATTCAATCCATTTACATGTAAGGTCGCCGTTGATTGAAACGCTTTTCCAAGTTGAGTTGCTATTGAATTTTTAAATAGCCAGATTCTTCTGTTGCGACATATCATGATGGAAAGACACCAAGGCCACGAATGTTGGCAAATAAGACGTCAACAAAAAAATTGAAAATTTGCCGTGATATAGATATGATCATCTGTGGCACTTGAAAGGTAAGGCAATAGGCGGCCTGTTTTGAAAATTGTTTGAAACTTTAATATTTTCACTTGAAAAGTGCGGGACTCAAACGACGTTTATCAACTCAGTTTTTATATTTTTATATTGGTGACAATCAGAAAATTTAAAATAAACAACGAAGCATGTACGAATTTTAATATCTATAAGATAACGTTGTTTTGACAATGCCCCACCCCCGGGCTGACTTGTTTTAGCAAATGCCCCACCCTTGGGAAGGAAAAGTTATAAAATGCCCGACAAATGCCCGGTGGTGGTGTAGGGGGGGGGGGGGGGGGGGGGGATGAGCGGGCTTGGAATTGACGGAGACATAAAAAGTGGCTCCAATTTGTGCCAGTGTCATATTAATTACACTGTGACGTAAATAGTTGTACAAACTGCTGCGGGAATATAGAGAACAAGAGAGCTGACAAGAGACGTCGCCAGAGGTGGACAATATTATGTGGCGAGCGGCCTCAAACATACAAGATATTAGAATTCTTCGATAACAGAGGGTGTAACAAAGCTTTATTTTGCTCCAGAGGAAAATAGACCGGCGAAATACACGAAATTTGTTCGCCGACATCGGAAAGGGTACGTCAAAGGATGCTGTTTTCAATGAAAGCGCTTATTGTTAAGATTAATATTATTTTACAAAAAAACATTCCGGCATGTGAAGCCGTTTTATCAAGCATAATTTTCCAATCCTTGTCCTGTTTAGAAGTTTCTTCAAGCCTCAGCTCGACTGGAGAGCCGTCGAAGTCAGTGAGGCCTACAAAAATATACTGACTCGATCGGCACTGACTGGCGAGTAATATAAATGTTTATACGGTATTCCGAATTATGAATTAATTCAAAGTTCAGCGACGCAAGTGTTCACTAGCAGGCTTCTATTCTACGGAACATCTATCAAAACTATATCCAGTATATCTACATGTACAAATGCGTAAGACTATGCGTAACAAAATACATCGTTGAATCATTGCGTGTTCGATCAGATCAATTTTTATACAATGAAATATAAATCAGACATATAAATGTAAACACTAAAACACGATACTTTGAACTCACTTACAAGCCGCCAAGTGGTTAAAATTTCCAGAAACGTTCAATCGCTGGCAAGACACTGAACTAAGAAGCTTTTAAATTATTACGTATAGGTGGTTTTCATGTTACGTCATCGCCGCCATGCTGGTGGACATAAACAATAGTTCTCTCATTAGCTCCTTTTGTTCGTCCACCAGCATTTGTTCGTTTCACTATTGTTATCTATGTCTCTAGAGATTGGTTGCAAACCACCTATATATACTTGAGTTCAAACATTTTGAATAAATAAATAAATACGCTATCAAGGCGCCTTGCCGCTAAAAATACACCATTCACATTCAATTCAGCAAGCCGCCTGAAAAACACCACCTCGGATATGCATAACATATCAATATAATTTAGAAACTTTCTACAAGCAAGCCGCCAAGAAGCTAAGACATATATCCTTCGAACTGCCAAGCCGATAAAATAAGCTCATAACCTCCACGCACGATCAATGAACTTCAGAGAAGACCGGCCGAGTCGCTAATGCGCTAATATCATGTAATATACATTGTTACTACAAATATATCGTTCGCGTTCGATAAACGCTAGTCAACGAGCCACTAAAAAGAAATAACAAAAAAGCCTCTGCGTTCAATAAGCTTACAACTCAACTGGCGAACCACTGAGACGCTGTGCTACTGAACTGTATACCTTTCACGTTCAATAATCTAAATCAAAGTCCGTCTTCTTCATGTTCACTTCCTTCGCTCAAGCGGCACAGTCGGTTCGCCTCGCTACGGCAAAACTACAGCGGACACGATCATTTCATTTGATCAAGAGTGATCCGAAACTGATCCTCTTCACCTTCTGAGGACTGTAAAGAAACATATTAGGCGCTGTCTGACATTTGTACAGCCAAAACCGTTGGCAAAATGACCATCACGCTAAAGGCTTCCAAGGGAATTCTAGCGTAAACAAACCAATGTGTCATACTATTTACGTAATTTACGTCATCACTCACTCCCACTCGCCCCAGGCTCTCCAAAAATTGGAGCTGCTTTTCAACCGAAGTGACGCATCTTCGAGGGGCTAAAAAAACGATTTTTTTTCTTTTCCTCGGGAAATGATTATTGTTTTCGTTCTTTGGACATAATAAACTAATGAAAAACGAAGAAAACAAAAATACATTTCATAGGCACTTAAAGAGGATGTTTCGGATCGTTCGCGATCTTAATAAAATAAAATGATCGTGTCCACTGTATTTGTGCTGTTAATCGAGGCGAACTGATCATGATTATGCCTCTTGAGCGAGTCAAGTGAACATGAAGAAGATGGATTACAATTTGGATTATTATACATTGGTGTCACTAGCTCGATTTTGATTGGCTATAAGCACGCAGCTAATTATTGCTTGCTGTTTCTGTCACGTCATACCTACAGACAATGAATTTTATATATGTAGAAGTGACGTCATACCTACAGACAATAGTTTTATGCATGCAGAAGTGACGTAAGTTGTTTACTTACAAGTTGACTGCTGTGCATTGATCACTTTTTTGTGCGTGCTCTTGTCTTTACAAGTGCAGCTCAGGAATATGCATAATAAAACAATTATTGGATGAGGTTTTCGCATGATAGCGATAATTATCAAGGCCTCAGTTTGTGTTATCCGCCTCAGCCTTCGGCTTCGGCAGATAACATAAACTTTGGCCTTGATAATTATCGCTATCATGCGAAAACCTCATCCAATAATTGTTAATTGTTGGACGTGAAATATACATTTTAGTGGGACAGCGTCTCAGTGGTTCGCCAGTCGGGTTGAAAGCTTATTGAACGCAGAGGCTTTATTATAATTTTGTTAGCGGCTCGGTGACTAGCGTTTATTGAAGATGAATGATATATACATGAACAATCGCATATGTCGAAGAAAACTCGCATTCTTATTATCTTACGAAGCGAGGGTATTTAGCGTGGAATTGCTAGTAACTGTATGTATATGTTGGTTTGAAATCGCAAAACGAAGAATCAATGAATAGCGTAAAGTTGCGTTGTTTACATGCACCTGTTTGTTTTTTGCTAACAAGAAACACCTATACATTAAACATACATGTAGCTTTACGTTTTGCGGTAAATTACAGGATTCGCATTTACAAAACACAGCAGCAATTTGTTCGTGACTAAGTGAAATATTTACTTTACGCTGTTCGAATTTGTAATTGATTTGACTACAAAATAAGCAATCCCACGGGTTATTCAGGTCGTACGTGCTATTTGGAGTTCGTGATTTCTGTGAAATTCTCTTTGAAACAAATGACGCATTATTCTAAATCACCAGCGCTTTATGTAAAAATTGCGGGAAAACGCTCCGATCAGTGTGCACATTAAGGTTACTGTAAACCTTCGAGGGTGCCTTCCCGACAATCTTTCGTACACGCGCTATTTTTAACGAAACCCCAGAAAACTATATATTACTGTAAAGCTAATAAATTATAGATTCCGAAAATAGCAATTATTTTTCCTTTTTTTCCTTTAGTTAAGCGTGCGCGAGCCTTAAACGCAAAACCGACGGTGTTTGTTTCACTGAATTACCAGCCTCCGTGTTAGCGCGAAAATCAAAACAAACTGGTCCGTGTCACTCAAGAGTTAATGGCCTAACAAAGTGTGTGAGGCTTTTTCGATATTTTCATTGGTTCTCGAGTAAATCTACTTTGAAGTTGGACAACAGAAAATTGTTCTATTCGCGTCACACTTTAGGGCGCCACGAGCAAAGTATTTGGAATTTCGTAAAAGCCCCACATACTTTGGTGCATCAATATCCAGCAAAGATACTGGCCAAGTTTCGTGAAAATCTGACAAATCTACATACCCTATTAATTCATTTGAACAGAGTCCATTCTCGCAAAAACAAACCTCGAGTTTTTAGCCTCGAAAGTTTTTCACTGTTTTCACACCTCATTAAAGCGGCTGTCATCGTGGTCGTGCCGCCAACCAATGAAATGAAACATAGAACCCCCTCGATTAACCGCCGATTAGTCAAGTTATTCAAAGGGTAAAACCATAGAAAAAACGGCGGAGTTTCGCGCAACTGCAAACCCAAATGAGAGGAAAGAACGTAACGAAAACGTAGCAAAATTGTCGTGGAAACGAACGATCGGAGCGACAAGGGCCAGTGAGAGTTTTCAAAGAAATGAAAACACATCAGACGTGGCCGCGAAAATTGACCGAAAACGCGCTGGTATCAGCAGTAAATACAAGCGAGTAAGCTATTCATTCATTTATTATTCCAGTTTACTCTTCGCCGCGGTTCTTTTCACTCGTGATCTCTACAATTCTGCTAACCAAAAACTTCCGCTTTGGCTTTAATAGTCAAATTGTAAATCTTCAGGAATTAGAACAAGCGTAGACGACCGTGTGAAACATGGAAAATGGCCGGGGAGAATACGCTATGACGCTACAATAGAATACGCATTGACGATGCGAAATGCGCTCCGCATTGCGGTGTAAACAAAATACAGCTGTTTCGAGAAAGGTTGTCGGAAAAAAGCGTAAAAGTGCACGCGACAATCCCGAAAGATATTGTGGGTAGTTATTTAACGCTTTATCCAAAAAACTCCTTTATCCATATGGCCAACCATCTAAGATCGTCGCTGTACGGACGAGGCATCGCGGATTTGATGTATTAATTTGACTTATTAACATTCAGGGATCATATCCCAAATTAATTTTCGGGATTATCGCGTGCACTTTTGCCCTTTTTTCCGACAACCTTTCTCGAAACAGCTGTATGCATAACATGTAATGCGAGATCCCGCGGATAAAGTTTAGGGGATTAGTACAAGACGGCGCTGCACTCCGGAAAGAGATTATCGGATTATCACACCTATAGCTACTTATCAACTATAATCTTGAAACTCTTTTTTAAGAAAATCTCGAGTTCTTTTAATGATTTTGCAAAACTTCTTTCAATATTTTCTAGATTAATGTTATATCTTTACAGAAATAATTTTTTTTTTTTTTTGCAAAATGGGACCAATAAAGGTTTACAGTAACCTTAAATTTTAGCATTCTATTGTTAAAGCCTTTCTTTCCTGCTAGCCTGTGGACTGTCTTCGATACTGAGTGCGATGAAATCGGTTAGTGTAAAATCACCCTCCTTAAAGATAAAAAACAGACCGAAGAAAAAGTAAATGATTTTTCAAGGGCTAGAAAGCTAGAGGTCTGCCGTCACGTACGAGTGGTGCTACGTGATACAACGTTGATAGCACTCAGGTACACAGTGTTGTTCATACAGAGAGTAAAGATAATGCAACTGGATAATATTAACATACAGAGACATTAAGATCTTGATGCTATTTGCACTACTACAAAACGTACTTTACATTTTGCTTAGATTTCTTACAAAGGCTGACGACCCAAATATCGGCTGCGTGGGACTGACCAGGACCATGCACACATTGTAAGCGCTGACCATGAAATAATTTCTATATTCAGATATTCCTTTATAAACATAAAATGAAAGGTTGAATACAGTAGAACCTTACCCCCGCTAACTCGAACTCTGAAGGGAAACGAAAATCAGTTCGAGTTAGTGGGGGTGCGAGTTATCGGGGTCGGTGAAAACTTTATCATTTTTGTTAATTATTAATAATAGTGACGATATATAGCGTGAACATAGTTTTATTATCTACTTCTGTGATAAACATCGCTCAATTTGCGTATGGTAACAATAAATTCCAAAGATTATGACTTCGAGCTAAGTGTAACCTTAACATTTGGGTACATGTTTTTGCAATATAGACAAAGTTTGTAGTGTATTACTACAGTCCAACTAAATACAAAACAACATTAAAGAAGTAACCATGTCCGTTTTCCCATTTTCCCCAGCCTGCAACGCAAGCTATAATTTTGTTGCCGAGGCGAAAGACACCGCATCCTGTAGTGACTAACAATATCGTTAAATGAATGTTAAATACGTGATCAGCCCGAAGTTACAATCAGATTACAAGCAGCCTATTTTCTTAATACTGTATTTGGAGAAGTCATAACAACAGAGTTCAAGTTATCGGCGTAAGTTTAGGCCAAAGGAAACGAAAAATAGTTCGAGGTATATATAGCGAGGAAGTCGAGTTATTCGAGTTCGAGTTATCCGAGTAAAAACGACTTAAAAATAGGGCCAAATCCAAGGGAAATCGAACTTAGTTTGAGTTAGCGGGGAGTTCGAGTTTAAGGCGGGGTTCTACTGTATTACTGAGGTTCGTTTCTCATTACAATATTAACAATACATCTTCTTAAAAGTACTAAAATGAAAACCTGGTTTGTAGTTAGAAAACTAAACATGACTTGAGTCAACTATAAGCCGGATAATGATGGCCACAATGATTTCAAAAGCTTAATATTAAAATGATAATCAGTATTTGGATTAGATCTATTGACATAAATAGTTATATGTGGATGTCACATTGACAATAACATGATATTAGGCTACAAGTTTAAATGCCAAAACCTCTTATGGTTGCTATCATTTGCATGTGAGATATTATCATATATTATCATATTGATGATTGATTTTACGAAGTTTGACTTCACGGTGAGTCTGCTGTATTATAGATAATGGTTCATTTCATTTAGCTAAACAGCGATTTTTGGAGTCCACTTGATTTATTATGTGTGCTCCATAAGATGCAAAACGTAAGTCATTCTAGATTTATGAGTGGGTCATGAGTGTGTCAAGGAGCAGCACCCCTAACCGATACCAAGTAATTAACATACAATTTTAGCTTTTATTATCATTTAATAAATTGTTAGCTTTATATAAATTTTAAATATTAAATATATTTTAGGTTTTAGATTAATATTAGATATTTTATACTTTTTTATGTGTCCCCAAATTAGTATGGGTTTACCCAGGCTATAAGGTCTTTTGACACTTAAATAAAGTTTCTATCTATCTATCTATCTATCTATCTATCTATCTATCTATCTATCTATCTATCTATCTATCTATCTATCTATCTATCTATCTATCAGTCTTTTTGAAATAATCATGTTTTCTCTACTTACTTTAGTATTATTAAATGCTAGTTGGCATAAATTGCTTGCTAAATTGCAGCATTACACTGTCCTCATGATAAACAACAGGTCGAAACAGGCGTCAAGAAAGTTGATAGCAAAACAAACCATAGAAAACGTAAGTAAAGGAAAATCATTTTTATTTCTTAGTGCACATTAGATGTAATAAGACATTAATGCGATCAGTATGTACAATAAATCGGCCAAAATTGAAATATGGTTGGCGAAATTTCAATATGATTTATGTTCAAACGGCTGCTTTTCATATATTGAAGTCGCTGCCCCAGAGAAATCTGTTGTGCATTGTGTTCAATTTTAAAGTGAAGCGAATTTGTTTTGATATATCCAATGTTTCACTGTTTGTGACCTCAAACTAAAAGGTTTAAAATGTCAGAGACAATGCGAAACGCATTTTTATGGTCTGGAAGTTTCGTATTCGTGCTCGAAAAAAGGCTCCAATTTGTGAGGCTCCTATTTACTGTGACGTAAATAGGTTTGCAAACTGATACGGAAATCATGGCGAACAAAAGAGCTGACAAGACATGTGAAATTTATTCTAAAAGCGCGAATGTTCACAGAGTCGATAAAATGATAGAGTTTATAATTTTTTTTTACATCCAGTAGAACCGAGTAGGGATATATTTTTGTAGACCTCACTGACTTCGACGGCTCTCCAGCCGATACGCGAGCCGGTGAGTTTTGAAGGAACTCCTGAACAAGATATGGATTGCAGGAACCGTAACAAGAATTCGAGGCAGATTCGTTGACGGCCCTCCACTTACCCTAAAAACACTTTCCCCGGTTGGCGAACAAATTTCGCCCATTTCGCCGACCTGCTTTCTTCTGGAGCAAAATAATGCATTGTTACACTTCAATTTACACTGAACAATTTGGGTAGAGAAGAAAGTTTTAATTTATGTCATCATATTCAGTGATGATCAACAATCAATTTGTGTCATGTGTATTTGTTAATCGTCACTTTCATATGCAATCGACTTCTTTAACAATAGAATCAAAGCAAAAAAAGATTGGTAAGTAGGAGAGTAAGTTTACGACTTTATTTTATGAGGGTAGAACAAATGAAAGTAATCTAAAAATACTGACTAAACCATTGGTCCTCAAAATATGCCGTAAAATCCCGGTTAAAGGCCCATCATTTTGGTAAAAAAAAAAACATTTTTCAACCCCTCCTATATAAGCACACCACAGTTCCTTAACAGAAATTCTTTACAACAGTGCACCAAATTAACTAATACAACGCTTATTTATTACAATATTTTTTGCTTGCCAGCCAAAATATCCTTATGAAGTTGTATAAGCCCAGGGCTTATACCCGGGATTTTACTCGGGATTTAAACATGTTTAAAACTATTCACAGCTGTAATAAAATTAGAAATGAGTTAAAACATTACAATAATACTCAAGTGCTAAAAATTTGGTAACTTGTCGACGGGGGTAACTGTTAAGCTTGTACACATGTTGTCGCCTCTGACAAACTCCTGTCATGAAGTAAAGTACGGGAAGTGTCATAGCGAGCACAGGCATATATCTTGTTTTCTGCTCGGTACATCATAATTAGTGGTTATTATTCTTACGCGGTAAACAAAAATATACTTCGCACATCATACGTCTAGTGGTTCGCGGCAGGGAAACGAGTGTTTAACTTTTAGGATTTTGGCGCTCATTTACTAGGAACAATAGTATAAAAGTCTCGGGGCACCATTTAGACAACAAACGATGCCCTATTTAATTTCTTTACGTTTTGTCACGAAAGTCATCCGTGATATTTTTGTATTCATTTTCTCTTTAATGTGACAGCATTTTAAAATCGTGCTTAGTATTAGCAAGGAAAATTCTCTTTTATAGTCGCTTTGAATAATGAATAAAATATTCAACCGGAATGAAGGGAGCTGACGTTTTTGGGCAACTAAGTCGATCACTTTGATAGCTAAAGAACACTAGAAGGCTGAAGAACTGAGAACCAAACGACACCAAGGTTGTAAGTAAATGGACCTTGATATATTAATCTTCAGTTTTGGCCCGAGCATTATAAAGTGGGAAAAATCTTTTACAGTAGCACAGAAAGCTGTGTTTTCTCACGTAGAAGTTGCAAGGTAAAAAGTCTAACAACAGGCTATCTAAAAATTTATGTGACAAAAAATAGTCGTGTCACTTGCCTTTCAGCGAAATCATTCCCCCTTTTACCCTCACCGACAAACATCGTCCCACGAAGTTGCCACGATATCACTTCTCAGGTTATTTTAAATTTGAACCCGCGACTTTGCAGAATGGATCGATTATGATCATCATCTTAAAATACCGTCTTATACTTTGCTCCAGGCGAGTAGGAAAATTGAACGCAATCTAAGCAACTTCTTTTAAGTGAAGCTAAAAAGGAAATCATATGGTCTCATTTTTGCCACGAAAGGTATTTTTTTATGTTGGAAGATGTTTTTACCAGATAACGGCATCCATTCTCTGTTTTGTTACTCGTTTTGCCCTGTGTTCATGCTCGATAAAACACTATCGAATCATAAAAAAAATGCAAGTATACCATCGTCGAATGAACTGATGAGTGTATAAAAAGACCACAGCTGCGTCTTATTTTAAGAAAAAATGGCAAAATGACGGGATTTTTTTCGCTCCAACTAAATCATATTTCCCAACAAAATGTTCACTAGATCCCAATCACTTCAAAACCGAGTGTGGATGTTGACATTACGCCTGTTAAAACGAGTTATACCGCTAAAAGCGATGACCGCGCGGTTGAACTCCATACAAGCCTTTAAGTGACATTGGTTACTTCAAGGTCAAAATGACGGGACTCTTTTTTAAGTTATTAAAATATTTTAACGTTTCCAGATAGAATAATAACCAAATTACTGGAATCCGAGTGTGGATTTCCGAAAAGTAATTCATAAATGGGCGAAATTCTGATTTTCCCTTCAAAAAATGGCGTTTTCGCTGTGATTTTAAAAGTCAAATTGGGGGTCTGGGGACGAGTTAAAAAATTAGATTCAAATGTCATCCAATTTTTTGCCATGCCAGGGTTTTAAACCAGCTAGCTTACCTGAAATATGGTTAAGCTATGTTGACCCCTATTTTGTTTACTGCGTGATTAGGTTTATAAATTGATACTTTTCTTTTCAATAGCAATTTCAATATTGTGAAATGGGAATTACATGTTAGAATAATGCTATCGACTGATATTGTTAGAGCTGCTACCATAGCCAGAATTATATTTATTAACGAAGCGCACTTTACTGACTAATGTAACCGAAAGCGGATTCATAACAAGTTTATCATTGTCCTTTACAATTTTCACTATAACCATGTTCAATGATAAATTAAATTGACATGACGCACGGTCGTTCATGTGTTTAAATAACAAATTTGGATGAAATCACCACCCTAAAAACGTCATTTGGATTAATTGAAGCTGACAATGTAAGGCATTTCAATTTGACTCAAGCTTGTTCGACCAACATTTCATTCCTTATTGTTTTGGGAGGCAAATTAACCTCAGCTACTATTAAAAACGTGATCATATTTTAATAATTTCAAGACGTCATACTTTAATTGTTTTATTTGGGCAGCCAAAAACATTTTGCTCTGGTGATGGCTAGCTAGTTCAATGGCCCCTTAGCAAAAGTAAGTAGAGTTTTCTTTCGTTTCTGGTGGTCTACGAGGCAACAGTTACGGTTTCCCTAATATGGTAAAGAAAGCTTGATAGCATTTACATTTCCCCTAACCTATTTTTTATGCATTGTAATGTAAAGTTGGGGAGAAAAACATTCGTTATTTGCTATCATTGCTTGTGCACTTAAAATTACTGATTTTGGAAAGAGCAGATTTATCAAAGCCTATCTCAGAATGGAAATTATTTAAATATAAATGTGTACAGGTGGTCTAAAAAGTTTCATTTTAAAGTATACCACTAAAAGAGATTGCCTCAATATCGTCTCTAAACAAATATTCACGCTTGCTTAGGTTGCGTTTGACTCAACAGTGCTTTCTAATAGCCTGTTGTTAATAAACTTATCTTTGTTTCTCTACAGCTTTAAATTTCAGAATTCACTAAGTGAATGTTATCGTGCACGAACAAAAATGGGACCAATAAAGGTTTACAGTAACCTTAAATTTTAGCATTCTATTGTTAAAGCCTTTCTTTCCTGCTAGCCTGTGGACTGTCTTCGATACTGAGTGCGATGAAATCGGTTAGTGTAAAATCACCCTCCTTAAAGATAAAAAACAGACCGAAGAAAAAGTAAATGATTTTTCAAGGGCTAGAAAGCTAGAGGTCTGCCGTCACGTACGAGTGGTGCTACGTGATACAACGTTGATAGCACTCAGGTACACAGTGTTGTTCATACAGAGAGTAAAGATAATGCAACTGGATAATATTAACATACAGAGACATTAAGATCTTGATGCTATTTGCACTACTACAAAACGTACTTTACATTTTGCTTAGATTTCTTACAAAGGCTGACGACCCAAATATCGGCTGCGTGGGACTGACCAGGACCATGCACACATTGTAAGCGCTGACCATGAAATAATTTCTATATTCAGATATTCCTTTATAAACATAAAATGAAAGGTTGAATACAGTAGAACCCCGCTAACTCGAACTCTGAAGGGAAACGAAAATCAGTTCGAGTTAGTGGGGGTGCGAGTTATCGGGGTCGGTGAAAACTTTATCATTTTTGTTAATTATTAATAATAGTGACGATATATAGCGTGAACATAGTTTTATTATCTACTTCAGTGATAAACATCGCTCAATTTGCGTATGGTAACAATAAATTCCAAAGATTATGACTTCGAGCTAAGTGTAACCTTAACATTTGGGTACATGTTTTTGCAATATAGACAAAGTTTGTAGTGTATTACTACAGTCCAACTAAATACAAAACAACATTAAAGAAGTAACCATGTCCGTTTTCCCATTTTCCCCAGCCTGCTACGCAAGCTATAATTTTGTTGCCGAGGCGAAAGACACCGCATCCTGTAGTGACTAACAATATCGTTAAATGAATGTTAAATACGTGATCAGCCCGAAGTTACAATCAGATTACAAGCAGCCTATTTTCTTAATACTGTATTTGGAGAAGTCATAACAACAGAGTTCAAGTTATCGGCGTAAGTTTAGGCCAAAGGAAACGAAAAATAGTTCGAGGTATATATAGCGAGGAAGTCGAGTTATTCGAGTTCGAGTTATCCGAGTAAAAACGACTTAAAAATAGGGCCAAATCCAAGGGAAATCGAACTTAGTTTGAGTTAGCGGGGAGTTCGAGTTTAAAGCGGGGTTCTACTGTATTACTGAGGTTCGTTTCTCACTACAATATTAACAATACATCTTCTTAAAAGTACTAAAATGAAAACTAGACCTAGTTCAAAGTATTTTTGTAGTTAGAAAACTAAACATGACTTGAGTCAACTATAAGCCGGATAATGATGGCCACAATGATTTCAAAAGCTTAATATTAAAATGATAATCAGTATTTGGATTAGATCTATTGACATAAATAGTTATATGTGGATGTCACATTGACAATAACATGATATTGGGCTACAAGTTTAAATGGCAAAACCTCTTATGGTTGCTATCATTTGCATGTGAGATATTATCATATATTATCATATTGATGATTGATTTTACGAAGTTTGAGTTCACGGCGAGTCTGGTGTATCATAGGTAATGGTTCATTTCATTTAGCTAAACAGCGATTTTTGGAGTCCACTTGATTTATTATGTGTGCTCCATAAGATGCAAAACGTAAGTCATTCTAGATTTATGAGTGGGTCATGAGTGTGTCAAGGAGCAGCACCCCTAACCGATACCAAGTAATTAACATCAGTCTTTTTGAAATAATCATGTTTTCTCTACTTACTTTAGTATTATTAAATGCTAGTTGGCATAAATTGCTTGCTAAATTGCAGCATTACACTGTCCTCATGATAAACAACAGGTCGAAACAGGCGTCAAGAAAGTTGATAGCAAAACAAACCATAGAAAACGTAAGTAAAGGAAAATCATTTTTATTTCTTAGTGCACATTAGATGTAATAAGACATTAATGCGATCAGTATGTACAATAAATCGGCCAAAATTGAAATATGGTTGGCGAAATTTCAATATGATTTATGTTCAAACGGCTGCTTTTCATATATTGAAGTCGCTGCCCCAGAGAAATCTGTTGTGCATTGTGTTCAATTTTAAAGTGAAGCGAATTTGTTTTGATATATCCAATGTTTCACTGTTTGTGACCTCAAACTAAAAGGTTTAAAATGTCAGAGACAATGCGAAACGCATTTTTATGGTCTGGAAGTTTCGTATTCGTGCTCGAAAAAAGGCTCCAATTTGTGAGGCTCCTATTTACTGTGACGTAAATAGGTTTGCAAACTGATACGGAAATCATGGCGAACAAAAGAGCTGACAAGACATGTGAAATTTATTCTAAAAGCGCGAATGTTCACAGAGTCGATAAAATGATAGAGTTTATAATTTTTTTTTACATCCAGTAGAACCGAGTAGGGATATATTTTTGTAGACCTCACTGACTTCGACGGCTCTCCAGCCGATACGCGAGCCGGTGAGTTTTGAAGGAACTCCTGAACAAGATATGGATTGCAGGAACCGTAACAAGAATTCGAGGCAGATTCGTTGACGGCCCTCCACTTACCCTAAAAACACTTTCCCCGGTTGGCGAACAAATTTCGCCCATTTCGCCGACCTGCTTTCTTCTGGAGCAAAATAATGCATTGTTACACTTCAATTTACACTGAACAATTTGGGTAGAGAAGAAAGTTTTAATTTATGTCATCGTATTCAATGTGATCAACAATCAATTTGTGTCATGTGTATTTGTTATTCGTCACTTTCATATGCAATCGACTTCTTTAACAATAGAATCAAAGCAAAAAACGATTGGTAAGTAAGAGAGTAAGTTTACGACTTTATTTTATGCGGGTAGAACAAATGAAAGTAATCTAAAAATACTGACTAAACCATTGGTCCTTAAAATATGCCGTAAAATCCCGGTTAAAGGCCCATCATTTTGGTAAAAAAAAATATTTTTCAACCCCTCCTATATAAGCACACCACAGTTCCTTAACAGAAATTCTTTACAAAAATTTGCACCAAATTAACTAATACAACGCTTATTTATTACAATATTTTTTGCTTGCCAGCCAAAATATCCTTACGAAGGTGTATAAGCCCAGGGCTTATACCCGGGATTTTACCCGGGATTTTAACATGTTTAAAACTATTCACAGCTGTAATAAAATTAGAAATGAGTTGAAACATTACAATAATACTCAAGTGATAAAAATTTGGCAACTTGTCGCCGGGGGTAACTGTTAAGCTTGTACACATGTTGTCGCCTCTGACAAACTCCTGTCATGGAGAAAAGTATAGGAAGTGTCATAGCGAGCATAGGTATATATCATGTTTTCTGCTGGGTACATCATAATTAGTGGTTATTATTCTTACGCGGTAAACAAAAATAGACTTCGCACATCATACGTCTAGTGTTCGCGGCAGGGAAACGAGTGTTTAACCTTTAGGATTTTGTCGCTCATTTTCTAGGAACAATAGTATAAAAGTCTCGGGGCACCATTTAGACAACAAACATGCCCTATTTAATTTCTTTACGTTTTGTCCCGAAAGTTATCCGTGATATTTTTGTATTCATTTTCTCTTTAATGTGACAGCATTTTAAAATCGTGCTTAGTATTAGCAAGGAAAATTCTCTTTTATAGTCGCTTTGAATAATGAATAAAATATTCAACCGGAATGAAGGGAGCTGACGTTTTTGGGCAACTAAGTCGATCACTTGATAGCTAAAGAACACTAGAAGGCTGAAGAACTGAGAACCAAACGACACCAAGGTTGTAAGTAAATGGACCTTGATATATTAATCTTCAGTTTTGGCCCGAGCATTATAAAGTGGAAAAAATATTTTACAGTAGCACAGAAAGCTGTGTTTTCTTACGTAGAAGTTGCAAGGTAAAAAGTCTAACAACAGGCTATCTAAAAATTTATGTGACAAAAAATAGTCGTGTCACTTGCCTTTCCGCGAAATCATTCCCCCTTTTACCCTCACCGACAAACATCGTCCCACGAAGTTGCCAATATCACTTCTCAGGTTATTTTAAATTTGAACCCGCGACTTTGCAGAATGGATCGATTATGATCATCATCTTAAAATACCGTCTTATACTTTGCTCCAGGCGAGTAGGAAAATTGAACGCAATCTAAGCAACTTCTTTTAAGTGAAGCTAAAAAGGAAATCATATGGTCTCATTTTTGCCACGAAAGGTATTTTTTTTATGTTGGAAGATGTTTTTACCAGATAACGGCATCCATTCTCTGTTTTGTTACTCGTTTTGCCCTGTGTTCACGCTCGATAAAACACTATCGAATCATAAAAAAAATGCAAGTATACCATCGTCGAATGAACTGAGTGTGATAAAAAGACCACAGCTGCGTCTTATTTTAAGAAAAAATGGCAAAATGACGGGATTTTTTTCGCTCCAACTAAATCATATTTCCCAACAAAATGTTCACTAGATCCCAATCACTTCAAAACCGAGTGTGGATGTTGACATTACGCCTGTTAAAACGAGTTATACCGCTAAAAGCGATGACCGCGCGGTTGAACTCCATACAAGCCTTTAAGTGACATTGGTTACTTCAAGGTCAAAATGACGGGACTCTTTTTTAAGTTATTAAAATATTTTAACGTTTCCAGATAGAATAATAACCAAATTACTGGAATCCGAGTGTGGATTTCCGAAAAGTAATTCATAAATGGGCGAAATTCTGATTTTCCCTTCAAAAAATGGCGTTTTCGCTGTGATTTTAAAAGTCAAATTGGGGGTCTGGGGACGAGTTAAAAAATTAGATTCAAATGTCATCCAATTTTTTGCCATGCCAGGGTTTTAAACCAGCTAGCTTACCTGAAATATGGTTAAGCTATGTTGACCCCTATTTTTTTTACTGCCTGATAAGGTTTATAAATTGATACTTTTCTTTTCAATAGCAATTTCAATATTGTAAAATGGGAATTACATGTTAGAATAATGCTATCGACTGATATTGTTTGAGCTGCTACCATAGCCAGAATTATATTTATTAACGAAGCGCACTTTACTGACTAATATAACCGAAAGCGGATTCATAACAAGTTTATCATTGTCCTTTACAATTTTCACTATAACCATGTTCAATGATAAATTAAATTGACATGACGCACGGTCGTTCATGTGATTTAAATAACAAATTTGGATGAAATCACCACCCTTTTTTGTCAAGACACAGTAGTGCCTAAAAACGTCATTTGGATTAATTGAAGCTGACAATCTAAGGCATTTCAAATTGACTCAAGCTTGTTCGACCAACATTTCCTTCCTTATTGTTTTGGGAGGCAAATTAACCTCAGCTACTATTAAAAACGTGATCATATTTTAATAATTTCAAGACGTCATACTTTAATTGTTTTATTTGGGCATTCAAAAACATTTTGCTCTGGTGATGGCTAGCTAGTTCAATGGCCCCTTAGCAAAAGTAAGTAGAGTTTTCTTTCGTTTCTGCTGGTCTACGAAGCAACAGTTACGGTTTCCCTAATACTGGTAAAGAAAGCTTGATAGCATTTACATTTCCCCTAACCTAATTTTTATGCATTGTAATGTAAAGTTGGGGAGAAAAACATTCGTTATTTGCTATCATTATTGCTTGTGCATTTAAAATTATTGATTTCGGAAAGAGCAGAATTATCAAAGCCTATCTCAGAATGGAAATTATTTAAATATAAATGTGTACAGGTGGTCTAAAAAGTTTCATTTTAAAGTATACCACTAAAAGAGATTGCCTCAATATCGTCTCTAAACAAATATTCACGCTTGCTTAGGTTGCGTTTGACTCAACAGTGCTTTCTAATAGCCTGTTGTTAATAAACTTATCTTTGTTTCTCTACAGCTTTAAATTTCAGAATTCACTAAGTGAATGTTATCGTGCACGAACAACACTTCTTATACATTTGTTGAATAAACGACAGGAATCAAAGAGAAAGAAATTGACATTTTACATACGCAACTAAACACCCAAACAAGTGAGTAAAGGAATCGCATAAAATGATTATTTCAAAACAGTAAAAGGGTCTTTACAAAATACGATGAAATATCTTAAACGCAATGGATTCCATAAATAAATATTCACTTCAATCGGTATATTGATTTTAATAAGCATTGTATTATGACTAGTATCGGTAAAATATATTTATTTGGAAAGCCCCAAATGTAATGTTTGACCCACCTGCAGTCATACTAGGATTCACAATTGAAAATTCACAAGAAACAAAATAAGCAATGAATGCTGTCTGTAAATGCATCTAAAAATGGCTTCTATGAATAAATCGCGGAGGTCACGTAATAAATTGTCATTGCCGCGATTATTCTTCACTTCTAATCTCAATTGAAATGTTCCTCAAGAAACATGGACTACTTAATCTGTAAAATAGGTGAACTTTCAGATTCTGACAAGCACCAACCATCACTCGTGGATTTGCACTGACACCTTCACTCAGTTTTATCTTTTACTTTTATTCTAGTGTCTGAATTTTAAGATAGAAATAGCAAGGCGTTAAAGCGTGTTTTGCTCTGGCAGCTTTCACGCAGCCTTTATTATTGCACCTGTTCATTTCACTGCTCCCTCGTGCGCCACCTTGAACTTTTATGCTCCTTTTCAATTTTCAGTTATGTAGAAAAACACTGCGGATTAATCGATTTGAGACTAGAACATCTCGGGAGTAATACTTAAAAAGTTCGTGACGAAAAAGGGTTTCTTAATGTCGTTTTTGTAGTGGACAGGAAAAGCGATTCTCATCTCTCCTCTACGATGAGCGATAGCTTAATTAATTTGACAAACGTACCATTGCGTTTTATTTTCCTTACTTTTGACTTGTTTATTAAGTCATACGTGATATATCTACATTTAATAAAACTTCTGCTTTAATTTCGAAAGGAAGTTAATTCAATTTAAAAGTGAGCACAAATAATAAACTGACACATTTTAGCGTTTCCTTCCTTATTTAGCGGTTTCCAAATACAGTAAACACCCGCATATAAGAACAAATGGATTAAGAACACCAGTCTGAAATTTGGCCAATAAAGGCCCATTTTTATAAGAACAAGATCAGCATGAAAATTGTAACATGTTCTTATAAAATGGAAAATAGTGTCATAATTACAAAACATGTAAGTTTATGTTTGCTGTCAGATAACTACATAACTCTATCAGCTGTCAAGCTGTCTTATTGATTGTGTTCATTTGTTAATATAATTAAATTACACACATGCGGCAAAGCATTAATACGTACGTTGCGGAGATTTTAGTAAGACTAAAATATATAACTCTATTGTTGGAAATTTTCAGAGACAACCAAATTTTAATTTTTGTTCTTCTCCTTTCTCATTGAAAATGATATTTATTGTGTTCCAATGACGCAGTGATTGTCTTAGTAACTGTATCCACTTCCATGGCTTCTTTCTCGACGTCATTAATAATTCATCAAGTTTGAACAAAGAAAATCATAATCGTGACGATAGTTTAAAAACCCGATCTTAGTAAGCAAAGATTCTGGCGATGTTATTCCTTCGTGGAAGCTATATCACACATTTGAAAGCGTGTTTCATCAGGTATCACAAACGCCTCAAAGTCGGTTAGTAAATTCGGCTTCAAACCACTTCTCGGTGTTTGGAATTTGCTGAAACACCCTTCTTCGTGTTTGATATATTACAAGGAAAACTCTATCCAGAGGCGAGAGCAAGCCATCCAAACACAAAATAGGCTCTTTACCGTGCCTCAAAAAATACTCTTTTTTTTTTTTTTTTTTTGTTATAACGGCTACTAGTCTTTTTAAAACAATCAATTTGTTTTTTGGTTTTTTAGTCAACACAATAATTATTTTTATATATCATTTATTGTCAGGTCAAATCGAAGACACACCTTCAAGAAACGTTTAAAAATCATCGCTCGATTTTAGCAAACCATCACAATGAACAACTCCAGTCACAACTTCGTTGATCACGTGCCGTGTCCATACGCCGTTTCTGTGTTCTTCACAACAATCTTGGCCATGATCAGTTTGGCGGCTGTCATTGGCAACCTTCTCGTGCTTGTCGCAGTGTACAAGACTCCAATTCTCAGAACAAGCACCAACTACTACTATGTCAACATGGCGGTATCCGATGTTCTTTCTAGTATCACCACGTGGCTACTGTACCTCACTGATGAGATAATAACAAGTCGTGGAAGCCTAATCCAAGGTTCTCTGGCCACTGCTGGGTGCAAAGTAGGAGTGTTGATGCGAAATATTTCTTATTCAGTATCCATTTTAAGCCTGGGCTTGATCGCTGTTGACAGGTTCATCGCTACTGTTTACCCGTTAAAAGTCGTCCTGTTAACAAAGAATATTAGAGCATCTTTGTTGCTTTCGACATGGTTGATCCCCATTGGGTGCAGTATTCCATCGTTTCTTTATTCCAGAGTTGAAACAGTTGGCCATGAAACATTCTGCAAATTAGTGCTAAATGCATCCGCGATTATGATATACTACATATTTACCACAGTCATGATCTTTACTGTGTATTCTGCAATTACCATTCTGTATTTACGCATTATGAACGCATTAAGGAGAAGGCTTCAACCAGAACACGGTACGGCAGATATAAACGCTGAACATAAAAGAACCAAGTGCAATCAAAACGTCATGAAGATATTTAAATCGATAGTTGTAGTCTTTTTTATTTGTTGGCTTCCTGTTTGCGCCTACTTGATACTAAAAATGGCTGTTCCTGAGTTTTTTGACAGAGATAAGTGCAAGTTAATGCTAGGTTTTTCTTATTTTGTTTTTCCGATGCTTACCGCAGTCATTAATCCGGTGATTTTATTTTCATTTAGTTCAAATTTTCGTCATGCTTTAAAAAATATGTGCGCGTTGTATCTCAGGAAATGCAGGTCATGCTGTTAAGGGAAACCCGTTTCGCCATTCCAAGTAAACGAGCAACAATCAGGCATAGCGACATATAGATTGGTCGAACATGTACAAAAACTTTGCTTTGTTGAAAAGTTGTAATTGACAGTATTGCATACGTTTACATATTGAGCTATTTCAGCACTGAAATCATGATTGTGAATTGCTTTGGACAAGTAATAGACATATTACCCCTATTTAAACAAAGTATCGTTTTTCTGTTATGGTGTATTTATTGAATACTAATAAATATTATATTAACGAGAATGTTTTCGAGAATGGCTTGTTACAAAGGCGCTGTTTTAAGATCACAAAAAAAGTTATGTAGCTAACTGTAGACGAACCAGGAAGACGTTATTGATCCAAAAGGAATTGCGGATCAATTGTTGGAACAATCTTTAACGGAAAATATTACGTCCAATTACATCCCAAGTGAAGGCGCGGTGGCCTAGTGGTTATCGCGTTAGACTTTGAACCTCAAGGTCGGTGGTTCGAGCCTGATCTCTGTCTCATGTTCTTTCCTCAGACGTCGTGTTGTTTTCCTCCAAGGAAGGAGAAGCGATACGCCTTGTTGCTTCATACTACAAAAACTGGTGTCTCTACCTACCATTACTTAAATGACAATATTATTGCACGTAATATCGGTAAACTTCCAGTCAAAAAAGAAACAGGTCTTGACAGCCTCCCGATTTGCATACTCCACTTGCCGACTCGACTCTACATATATTTTCAATGCTGCATTAACATGTGGCATCCGCCTGATGACTTGAGATTGCCAAAATAAAAACATGTACAAGTCTAACAGAAGGAGTGATTATAGTCCTATTTTTATTTTACTAATGGTCTCAAGATCTCTCAAAAGTTATATATCGACATAGTTTTCTATGAGGTGTAGTGTTACCAGACGAAATACGACATTTTATCAAATTATCAATCACAGGTTTTAGACCACTAAATTCAACTTTTTCAGCAGGATGCTTTAAGATACAATTGTTTGGTTTACTACGTTGGCAACATACTACAGCACTCTACGATCGAGAAACTTCAATTTTTAGGGGCGGATCCAGGAATTCCTGAAAGGGGGGGAGGGGCGTTGTACACCTTAATAACTTTCGACGCCATCGGTGTGGATGGCGAGCGCCGCAGGCGCAACTGAGCTTCTAGTGGGGTCCGGAGCCATGCCACCCCGGAACATTTTTCCATTTCAAACGCCATTTCCAGCATTCCTAAGACTCCAAAAGCTTTTGTGAAGGCATGATATAAAATCTAGAGTTTACCTCATTTCTCAACCAGAAAACCAAAAAAACTAATAATGCATGATAAAGAAAGGTGAAAGCTATGCGACTACCATGTCATGGATCAGGGCGAGAGTGTCCTTTGCACTGTTGAGATCAGCATTACTTTGCCTAAGAGGTTCGCGAGTTTCTAGGAGAGTCAATTTAGAATTGTTTGACATTGACTTTGATATCGAAAAAGGACACGCAAATATTCATTAATAAGGCATTGAGAACAGTATTTCTATTTTTTTTAATTTTTATTTTTTTTAATTTTATTTTTTTATATTTTTTTTTTCTTGTAATTTTCTTTTTTTTAACTTTTGGTGATTTTTCTTAGTAAGATGAGGTTTTGTTGCATTCATAAGTCAACATAACCAGACATAAGTTACGTTAGGGTACCCAGGACCTAGGTTGCCAAGGATTTACAGTGTTGCAGTTGCAGTTGATCGGCCAGTTGAGATGTAATATAGGTTTTTTTTTTTTTTTTTTTTTTTTTAAAGAAGTGCTCTTGATTTTCAGAAATCTGAAAATGTAATTATACTTTACATTAACTTTGTACTATCTTTTTTTAGTCTTTTATTGATATATTTTTCATATACATGTAGGTATACATACATTTTAAAGGCTTTGTAAACGAATTTATTGTAAACTTATAAATTGTGTATTATATACATCTTATCGTATTTAGAATTTTTAATGTATTGTAAATAGTTATTTTAATTGTTAAATGATAATAAAGTGGTTGTGTTATAATAATGCATGATTAAAAGGGACAGCAGAAACAACGATAGTAATTTGTCGTTTTTCTACATACCTCATAAATCGAACAATGTAGCCTAAAAGAGTTTTCTTGGATGAGCTTTTACAAAGCCACGGCCTCGCATATCTCGTCTCCTCGAATTTCTCACATTAATGCATAGCAATAACAGCGGGATCTGAGAAGCGCTCTTCAGACATCTCTTTTATCTGGAGCAGGTATTGATCTGTTTCATGAGAGAAAAGGACCGCTCAGCTTCAGCACTACTGATTGGTAGGGTGCATGCAATGAGGAGATAACGATGGATGTTTGGAAAAGCATCCTCGTCACATTCACCAAGGCTAGTAGAAGATTGCTTGGAAGTTCCTTCTCTGCAGTGACTGCAACATAATTTGTCATCTTCGCAGCACATTCCCAAGGGATTTGGGAATGTAAGGTCTTAATCCCAGTACAACATCCCTTCTGTTTCATCAGATAGCTCCAGGGTGTTATTGACTATGATTGATGGTACTAGATAAAGCAGGTTGGAGGCGTGGCGATCCTCGTCAGAAAATCGGGCTTGCATTTGAGTAATCGGGGAACCAAGAAGGGGAATAGCCACAGATTTTTTGAAATGATCGATTGGATCCTGACACGATCTCAGTTAATGTGTTAACGTCCTACTGTCGCGAAATGTACATTATTTTATTTCCAACTTGACAATCAGTTAATATGGTGGAAGAGTCAAACAAATAAAAAAATGATGCTCCCCTGGATCCGCCTCTGATTTTATACCACCTGATGATTACACGCCTTCTTATTAGTTGGACCTTACAATAAAGTGAATGGAAGAAAAGTTTCATTGAACCTGGAGTTATGGGTATCATATTTCAAACACGAAATGCTCTTAGAACACTCCAGAAGAAGATATCAAGTGAATATTTGAAGAAAGAGCAATCCATAACCAGTTGCAATCCATTTCCCTTCTGGCCAGACAATGTTTATATGGAGTCAGTTTACTTTAAGAGGCTCTTCAAAGTGACACTACAATTGGGGACGAAGCCCCTCCAAATTGAGTAGAAGCACCTTGTAAACACCTTGTAAGCACCTTATGAACACCTTACTCGTTTTCACACACACTTTGCAGATGTGACATTGATATTGTTATCCAAAAAGGGAGAGCGTCCCGTGCGGCAAAATATCAAAATTCCATTTACCCAATTCCCATGCTTTATCGGCCAAATACGACCAATAATTAACTGTCTGCAGTAATAGCAAACCAGAACAAGTCGTTTGAAGATAAAGTGCAGGATTACAAGGATGGAAGTGACTGTATTTCGTAACTGAGGCGGTCGAGAAATCACCTTGAGGTTTTCATCCATTATTTTGTCTCTTTAGTTTATCAGTTTTCTTTGATTTCATCACTTTTTCATTATAAGCTTTGGTTTTGGACTACGTCGGTTTCATGAAGAACCAAGGACAAAAGCATTAGTTTGTTCGATCTAAAAATCGCACGCCTTTTTCCCTCTACAGTAAACTGAAAACATTCAATGTAAACATGCAAGATTGTGTTAGCATTAATCCAGTGCTTTCGATTTGTTAAAATGTCAACGCTCAATGATAAATTCATTTTTTTAACTTAAAAGAGTGACTTAAAAGCTGGCGGTTTGGTTGAATTCATTTTTTTTATTTCACGACCTATTTTTGAATATGTTTCGTTTAAAAAATGTCTGCTGTTTTAGGCTGTATTACTTCGCAGGTGTTTGTGCGTTTTCATTTCAGATAATAATTATCTTGCGCAAACAAAATACAAATAATCATAGCCTGCAAAAGAAATAACTAAAAAATCTTAAATATTGTAATTTAAATTTCAGCGTGTGACTTTTACTGTTTAAAACAGTCTGTTCAAATGTAACATCAACCTTGTCATTTTAAAATATGTCATCTGAAAAAGGTAATGATATCGGAGTTCGTTTTGAGTGGAGCACCATAGTAAGAGAAGTTACCATAGTTACCATAGCAATTATAATATTTAGCCTGAAATATTCCTGCGAGAAGATGAATTTTGATCACGAAAATCACAGAATCACCATGTGCCCACGTGGTATCTACACTGATTATAGCTATTACTTGCATTATCAGCTTGCATGGCTGCTTTCATCGGCAACTTTCTTGTAACACTGAAAACTCCCAGAAAACTCCCAGCCTAAGGACGAGCACCAACTACTACATAGTAACTCATCGTCAACATGGCGATCTCCGATATTCTTTGTTCCTGCTTCAACTGGTTATTTTGAAGGACTGAAGGGATGCTAACGAGCAATGCAGTGTTGATCACCGAGCCATCAGCCTCCATTTTATGCAAACTCCAGAATTGTACTCCAGAATTGTTTTACAGGTTGTGTCTGTTCTATGCTTGGTTCTATTGTGTTAATCTTGAAGACAACGATAGTGGACCAAAGAATAGTTCGTCTGAGTTTATCAATGTGTACATGAATTGTATCAGTTGCCTTAAGCCGTCCATACCTCATCTTCACCTAAGTTGTCAAAGTGGAAAATCAAATATTCTGCAGATTGTTATGGGATCTGAAATCAGCGCACACGATCATAAACTTGGTTTGTTTCTTTGTGTTGTACTGCACTCCTCTAACTGTAATGATTATCATTTACATTCGCATTGTGAAAGCGTTAAGAAGACGAAGAAAAACTCAAAACGAAAAGCATGGAAAAACAATTAACAATAGACAAAGACAGCAAAAGAAGACCACATGCAATAATTAATACTACGTGTTTCTATCTCTTAGAACAGATGTTAATCCTTTGATTCTTTTTCGTTCAGTAAAAATTGTCGTCAGGCGTTGACTAACTTGTTTTCTCGGAATTGTTGCTTCTCTGCCAGAGAATGTCGAACCCTTAACGGAGTGTACTCTAAACGGAATGTCGTACCTTTGACTAAAAGGATTGTACCACTGCATGCAACTAGTTTTCAGATGAGGAATCAGAGAATTAATTCTGTGTGTAAATTATAGTGCTAAAGTCAACCCATAAATTTCCCTGTACTGAGCGTTAGCCCTAGTAAGGAAATGAGGGACCACACGACGGAAAGAAAAGAAAGAATTCTCTGATTCCTTGTTTGTATCACCAGTGCTACGTGGCTAAACATTTATTTGTACCCTTCACATTCTCATTGCCACGAATTACCACCTTATTACCCACGATCTGCTCCCGTACGGCCTCGTGGCTCAAGCGGTAGAGCGACGGAAGATCTAATCCGGAGGTCGTGGGTTCGAATCCCACCGAGGTCAAAGATTTTTTTTCCCTCGTGTGGTCCCTCATTTCCTTACTAGGGCTAACGCTCAGTACAGGGAAATTTATGGGTTGACTTTAGCACTATAATTTACACACAGAGTTAATTCTCTGATTCCTTGTTTGTCAGTGAAGAGCCCATCTGAACTCAACCGTATTCTACAAAGGTGCGATGTAAGCCTAACTTACTCGATAAATATATCCTTTTGGCCTACATTTGTGACATAAACATACATAAACATAAACCAGTCACTCTATTTGACTTAAACTTTACTGATGACATCGCATTGCTGTCGGACCAGATCAGAGGAGCGCAGGAGCTGCTGAGCCCGGGGGGGGGGGGGGGGGGGGGGGGGTACTCGGCCAATTTTTGGGTGGGGGTGTGCCGCTGGGACTCTGAGATCCTTAACCTATACTAGACCATTTAAGCTGCATTTTTGCAACCCTATACTAGACTAAACACCGAAAAACCCTACCCTATATCCTAGACCTATTCCAGACTCGCTATTTTCCAGAAACTCGTTCACTATCACAGTTATTAGTAAACAGGGGTCAGTAAAAATGCCGTACTGCCCGCCGTACCAATTTTAAAATGCCATTTGTCAGTAAACCGTGTCTAGACTAAATTCTTCACGCAACTGATCAGTTTCGCGGAAAATGATACCCTATTCTAGACCAAAAATCTCTGATAACTATACCCTATCCTAGACTAAACTGCCTGAAAACCATACCCTTCACAGCGGCACATACCTATATAGCTCATATATGGGAGTACCCCCCCCCCCCCGGGCTGCTGAGCCGCGTGGTGAGATAGAGTGTGACAAAGTGGGGCTTCACCTCAATACATAGAATATGAATACAAAGAAGTATATGTCTTTTAACATTGAGGAACATGTTGCTCTTAAGACAAACGGCAGGGCTCCTCGAAAAAGGGTGGTCGATCTCAAGTACTTGGTTTCGAGGATGGAGAGCACTGAAAAGGACATCAAGATTTGGGAGGCTCTGGCTTGGCAGATTCGTCAAAGCATGAAAGACATTTGGAGGGGACAATTACCGAGGAAGTAGTAACTGAGATTCTTCCATGCAGCAGTTGAGACAACCCTTGTAGTCTCTCACAAAAGCCATGACCAACTCTCTTGATGGCTGTTACACCCGGATGCTTCGTATGGCATAAGATGTCAGCTGGAGGGGCAACAGGACCAATGAATAGTTATACCGAGACCTGCCCAAGATCTCAGAAATATCAACTCTAGGAGACTCAGTCTGGCCAGACACTGTTATCGTCACTCACAGCTTTCAGCCAACAAGTCATCATCATGGTAGGAGAGGTCCTGGACGAACAGCAAAGAGAATGGTGAGGATGATGGTTGAATATGCAGGGGTAGAGAGAAAGGAGGCGCTGGCCTGTCTCATGACGGGTCGTGCTTTATGGAGTGTCAGGCACTGTGCCCGTCTTAAGTCCCGTCGCTTAGGTCGAGGGAACGGAAATGAAAAGCAAACACTGGTCAGGGGGCGGGGGGGAGTGTGGGGCGATAACGCAGTGGAACGCAGTGGTTAGATCTGGTTAAAGTACTCGCGTTCCATCAACGTGGCGCGAATTTCAATTCAATTTGTTGGTCATCGTTGGGATACCGTTTTACACTTTAAACATAACAGTAGTAGATGTAGTAGTATTAGCAGCAGTAGTAGTAGTAGTAGTAGTAGTAGTAGTAGCAGCAGTAGCAGTAGCAGTAGCAGTGGTGGTCGTAGTGGTAGTGGTACTGGTAATGGTAGTGGTAGTGGTAGTGGCAATGGTAGTAGTCGTGGTAGTGGTAGCGGTAGTGGTAGTGGTAGTGGTAGTGGTAGACTGGTAGTGGTAGTGGTAGTGGTAGTGGTAGTGGTAGTGGTAGTGGTAGTGGTAGTGGTAGTGGTAGTGGTAGTGGTACTGGTAATGGTAGTGGTAGTGGTAGTGGTAATGGTAGTAGTGGTGGTAGTGGTAGCGGTAGCGGTAGCGGTAGTGGTAGTGGTTGCGGTAGCGGTAGTGGTAGTGGTAGCGGTAGCGGTAGTGGTAGCGGTAGTGGTAGTGGTAGCGGTAGTGGTAGTGGTAGCGGTAGCGGTAGTGGTAGCGGTAGTGGTAGTGGTAGTGGTAGTGGCAGTGGTAGTGGTAGTGGTAGTGGTAGTGGTAGTGGTAGTGGTAGTGGTAGTGGTAGTGGTAGCGGTAGCGGTAGTGGTAGCGGTAGTGGTAGTGGTAGTGGTAGCGGTAGTGGTAGTGGTAGTGGTAGTGGCAGTGGTAGTGGTAGTGGTAGTGGTAGTGGTAGCGGTAGTGGTAGTGGTAGTGGTAGTGGCAGTGGTAGTGGTAGTGGTAGTGGTAGTGGTAGTGGTAGTGGTAGTGGTAGTAGTAGTAGTAGTAGTAGTAGTAGTAGTAGTAGGGTGGAGGTGGGTGGAGAGGAAGAATTTTATAAGGAAACAACACAACGGATGAGACCAGGCCTCGAACCACAGACCTTCGGATCTGAAGTCCAACGTGCTAACCACTACACCACCGCACAGGCTTCCCACTGCACCACCGCACAGGGTAACCACTGCACCACCGCACAGGCTAACCACTACACCACTGCGCCCACACAAACAGTACAGCGTGAAAAATTTTCGAAATTTCACTCGCATGTTAGAGAGGGTACCAAATCACTGGGGATTCATGAGCGATACCGAAAACGCGTCAGCCATTAAAACACGGGAATACACAGATACTGATAGACAGCCAAGGAGATAGCTCTATGGTAGTAGCCAACTCGAATGCTTGGCTCCTTTGGCTGCTACACACTTTTTCCTTTGTTATGTTTAATTCAATGTATAGTTAGCTCTGTTTTTCTCTCTTTTTTTCCTTATTGTTTTTGTTTTGTAATTGAATAAGTGTGAATAATAAACTTGAACTTGAACTTGATAGGGGATTCAAGGTCACTGGCGACTTTTTTGCAATTTATTCGCTTTAAAAGTGTTATATTTAAAGGTTAAAAGTTAAGTGTGTGATTTGGGTCATCTCTAAAGGATTTTCGAAAATAAAATAAATGGCAGCTGCCAGTCTAACATATATTTGTGACAGGTTTGAGATAGACACATATATGCAACTAAAGACTGAGACGTGTCTTTAATTGACGTATGATGCAATATTTTGTTTGAAAAGGCGGGTAGGTAGTTTGGACAAACTTGGGGAAAATTGAAACGTTTGTATTAGGAATTTAAGCTTAGAAAATCGTTCGTCTGTTTTTGTTTAATTTCAGGATCTATTATCAATGACCACTTTCATAGCGAAACCGTCGAAACAGTTTCGGAGTTCAAGATAGTGAGTCTGTTAGGGTCATCCTAATATTTTAGGCTTGTAAAAGTGAATGGGTGGAACAGTAGAACGGTGAAACGGCAGAAGGAAAGGAATTGTGGAATATATTCCCAAATCCTAAAACACGAATATCGTAAATCTTGGAGGAAGGTAAAATACGGCTTATAACTAAAAAACTATATATATCTTTTAGCTGATACATATATCCGTTATACCTGTAATTTCCGGGGCAACGAATCAATTCCATTTACTATGAAGCTTATGGGGAGTTTCAAAATATTGAAACAAACATATAATTCTTACGTATAATTACATTTCCAATCAACCATTGAAGGGATGATACCGGAACGAGTTTCGTACCGGTATAACGTTTATACTGGTATGAAAGTCATATCGCGTTTACAGTGAAAGGACTGTGTGGGGACAAATATGGCGTTCATATGCATTATGATGAATATGCATTCGTTAACCATTCCTGTCTTCCAGCAGACCGTTTTTATACCAAAACGAGTGGTCGTACCGCGTTTACATGATAGCAGTACAATTTTCGTACCCGATCGAAACTCTCGACCCGGTACAGCTATCGGGATAAACTTGTACGGCTATGAGATTTACTGCTATCATGTATCATGTAAACATCCCTTAGTTCTCAATTTCCATGTGAAGTAAGTTCGGCTAACTCGGCATGGCAAACTACCATTGTATGCACTTCTAATACTTTATTCTGTAGACATTCTCAGAGTCTGCGAGGTTATTAAACAAGACAAGTAGCAACTTCTGCAACGTTACTCTCTCATTCTTGTGTCTATATCGTTAATACACATTTAAAAATAATACAAAGCAACAAACAAGATTATCATTACTGGCCCTGGTAACTAGTTACGGGTTTAATTAGACTAAATCTCTATGTTATTGTTTTCTTTTATCACTTTCTTTACCCAAGATGTGAGCTCAAACATATTAGCATAGACGCCATATTTGTGCGGCCGTGCGCATTCGTGGCCCCAAGACACAACTCCAGTTAGATAATATCGCCCGTGGTGCTCGCATGACATTGGTCCTCCACTATCGTACTGGCATGCATCAACGCCTCCTTTCTCGAATCCTGCGCACAGAGCCCTGGTATGAATGGTTCCGTTGTAGGAGTTGGCCCTATTGCAAATTTGGGGCGGAACCAGACGAATTTTGGCTTCTCGCAAGATGTCTGGTTGGGTACTATTCCATTGAGTGTGACCCCAGCCAGTGACAAAACACTCCTTTCCCCAGGGGAATTTTATACCAGGATGAAGAAGACAGACTGGAGACACATAGTTGTCATATACTGCTGGCTCAGATAGACGAACCACGGCTGTGAGAGACAGTAGTTTTTATTAATGTATGACTAAAACAAAAAAGGAAGGAAATGTCTCTTTAGGGACTACTGAGGCACTAAAAGGAATATAAACACGATGCCTAAGTGCTCCTGGTAACTTTGAGAAAGTCCCAAAGTGTGACATCACAAAACTTAAAATTTTGAAATTATGGGATATGATGCGGCATTCGGAAAGAGCATCATGTACAACGCCAACTTGCCAAAAATCAGCATCCTTTTGCAATTTGGGGATGAGATATGAGCATTTTTATGCTCTGAGGATTCCATACAGTCATCACAGCATAAAATTGCTCATATCTCACCTTCAAATTGCAATAGGATGCTGATTTTTGGCAAGCGGGCATTTTTCGTCATGCTCTTTCCACATATCTCATTAAATCCCATAATTTAACAAATTTAGTTTTTGTGACGTCAACAATTTAGGACTCTATTGCAAGTTGCGAAGAAAGCTTTTTTAGCTTATTTATTAAATCAGTATAATGTTAAGGAAGTTATATATAATCAAGCCGAAATACATAGATATATTTTTGTGCGGGTTGCACTAAACAGTCATATGAATGACAAACCTGTGTTCCTAGGTTTTTTAGAAAGAATTGGAATTCAATGCTTCCATTCGATTGGAATGTGAAACTTTCTCTTAGCACTAAACAGCAAGGTATAATGGTCGGTGCCATTAACTAAAAGGGTTTTTTTTTAGAAAGAAGGGAAGAAAGGAATGGCAATTATCACAATAGTATCTTCAAACTAGGGCGAAACAAGTGTAGTCTAATCACGAATAAAACATATTTCACTGCGAAAAGACGTCAGGTGGCGAATTGCGCGATTCATGATCGAAACATTACTGAGTCTGAATGTCCTCTCCTTGTTAAACACAACATTGCCCTTCATTGAGCTTCACAAGTAAGATTATAATCTCCCTTGTGGAAACCACGAAATCACATAACAGCAAGTTTGAGCTCTATTTTTGTTGGTTCATGTGTAGTTATAAAGAATTCATGCGCGTTAATGTACCTGTTTCGTAAAACAGCATAAATTATGGAACCAGGAGTGGCACGTGTTTTGAAAGTGAACAATGTGAACAATGAAATCACAAACACGTTTACTGGAAATGTGTTTCGTTTAAATGTTTACATTAAACATGTTTCGGTGCTGATGTGAACACAGCATAAGATAACCGGATATTAAGGTATGACATGCTCCGCTAGATCGCTAATAGTCATCATGATTGCAAAACGTTCACTTACCCACGTCATAGTCTGGTGGCGTGTCGTTTATGCCTTCCAGGAACATAGATTTGTACTTGGGATGGAGATGAATTGCCTCTACTTCTCTGCTTTGCTCAAACGCTTCTTTGTTGACCAGATGATGCTCACCTAACACTACTCTCCAGTCGGATGGGTTTGTTGAAGTATAAGCGTCTGTAACAAACAGATACAACTATGGATGCATGATAGAAAAACAAATAATGATTCAAAATGTTTCATTTAAAGGGGCAGTGTCATCAGTGAGATTTGGTGCCATTTAAAAACAAAAAAAAGTGTACCAAAACTGCCGATGAGTTTTCTACAACCCTGGCCAATACTTCTTGGTACATTCACTGAAGTTGCACGCAAAAATACGCTTCCCTAATATATTCTTATCACGCATACGGAAAATATAAAACTCATGCTCACGAAAATCTAGTACATTACAAAGGCAGCGATTAAATTAAGTTAGTGTACAAACTACTGACACAAGCGTTTCACTATTAATAAACAAAGCGGGAAGGGGGGAATGCGTAAAACTGTGTAAAATTGCAGAGTTATTTCAGAAGTGTCCCAAGAGTATTGGCCAGTATTGTAGTCATAGACGCATTGGGTCTGAATGAATTGAAACTTGACAACAGGCCATGGTTTGTTTCTCTTTTAAGAATTGGTTGATTTCTTTCTCTTGGTGTTTTAGTGTTATTTTGTATAAAAGGTCAAACTCCCCATGACACTGCGTTTTTAAATTTACCTCAACAAACTCAGTTCTTAGTCTAACCAAGCCAATAAACGAGTGCATTTTGAGTTTTACGTCATGGATCCAAATGTGTCGTAACACTGAGGGGATGTTTGCATGATTAGGTATGGAGCATTTTTATATATAACGTATTAATCTATTTCAGTAAATAAATGATATCTTAGTTCTTATAATAGTCACTATTTGTAATTATATTTTAGTAGTTTTTACAGATATATCTTAGCTTTTATTTTTATATTTGATTTAGTACGTACGTATTTTGAACAAGCTTTTAGCTCATTAGACGTTACGTGCATGGGTAAATAATTGATTGATTGGTTGATTGACTGATTGATGGTGTGTTTTCCGCAAGGACGATTACCGATTCAATAAAATGTAAATGTAGATACCAGTAAGATTTTCAAAGAGGTACTAATTCATCCCGGATCCCTCAATCTCATACCGGTACAAGTCATACCGAAACGATTTCATCCCGGTAGTTGTACCGCGTCGAGATTTTCGATTTGGTACGAAAACTTACACTAGTACTGATCATGTCACCACGGTATGACCACTCGTCTCCTGGATTTGACGCATGCGTAATCGTCGCCATATTTGCTGCTTTTCTCAGTACGGTATGTCATTCGATATGAAGTGTCCCCTAAAGAGTTTGATTAAATTGTGTTGAGTTCTCGGTGATTCTGCGTCTATTTTGATATACAAACTCCCGGTACATTACAAACTGGCGACGAGGATAAAGAATTTAAGTACCAGCGATGACTACACAGCAATTTGGCACTTTGGAACCGTTCGATGGAGCTGACTTTACGGATTACAGTGAACGCTTGAATGCTTACTTCATCGCACATAACATCGGTCAAGTTGCAGCTGACGCCAGCGCAGCAGTTAAACGAGAGGCAGACAAGAAAAAAGTCGCCGTTACAATCTCCTTGATCGGTAAAACCACTTACAGTACGCTCAAAGATCTCTGTCTTCCTGATTTACCCGCTGACAAAACTTACGAGCAGCTTACAGAAATTCTGAAAGACTACTACAAACCTAAGGTACTTGAAGTTGCAGAGACCTACCGCTTCCATCACACTGTACAAAGCGAAACTGAAAGCGTAACGGAGTATGCAAACAAGCTCAAACGCTTAGCTGTGAACTGCAATTTTGGTCCTTACCTTACAAGAGCCCTCAGAGATCAATTTGTTGGGGGAGTGAGAAGTCAAACTACTAAAAAGAAACTACTTTCAGAAGATAGGACATTCGATCAAGCCCTCAAGGTCGCTCAGGCCGATGAACTGGCTGAGAAAGAATCTAAGTTACTCCAGGGCAACACCGATACTTCCGGCGCTGGAATTCTGCCTGTAAATGCTGTTTACAAAAAAACTTTTCCTGCCCAAGAAAGCCAAAGGCAAACAGATTCCAAGTCTAAAATGGGAGGAAAGCAGTGTTTTCGGTGTGGCTCTCCACAACATTTGGCCGACAAGTGCAGTCATGTCGAATCTACATGTAACTACTGTGGCAAGCCTGGGCACAGTAGTAACAACACCACTCACCAAGTAACAGCTACTCCAGCATCAGGAACATGTACCAAGGAGGAGCAAGAGAATTCAGCCCCTTCTTGTACAGTTTATATGAAAAATGTGCAATCTTCTGGAAATTCGTCCATTACACCGCCCTTATACAAACTTACAGTTACAATTCAAGACCAGGAAGTCCCTATGGAAGTTGATACGGGCAGTTCTGTGACATTGTTGAGTTCTACAGATTTTACCAAACTAGGAGGACAAGTAACTACACTCAGACCTCCTACAGTGCTTTTGAAAAGCTATACTGGGAACATACATTATCCAGTGCTTGGGTGAGGAGGAGATGGATGTCAAAGTTGGAGACCAGGTGGGTACCCTGTTAATTCGTGTAGTTCAGGGACCATCACTCCTGGGGCGGGACATGATGTCCAAGTTTACATTACCTTGGCAGAACATTTTTAGTATGATTTCAACTGCAGCTGAGGATATAGTTCAGCAGTACCCGGATTTGTTTGACACTAGTTCAGTGGGAAAACTTAAAGGAATCCAAGTGTCATTGCGAGTAAGCGATGAGAGCCCTGTGTTCACCAAAGCACGAGTAGTACCATTTGCAATTCGGTCTAAGTATGAAGAGGCCTTGGAGAAACTGGTAGGAGAGGATATCATTGAGAAAGTAGAGCATTCCGAGTGGGCATCACCAACAGTTCCTATTGTTAAAGCAAATGGGGACCTGAGAATTTGTGGAGATTATTCCGTCACCATCAACAGATTTTCAGTCCTCGAACAATACCCCATACCCACTCTGGAGGAACTACTGAGTGCATTGTCCGGGGGAAAAAAATTCACTAAGATTGACCTTTCTCAAGCATATCATCAACTAGAGCTTACGCCAGAAAGCAGAAAGTACACCACAATTAACACTCATTTGGGCTTATACCAATACAAGCGCCTGACTTATGGAGTGAGTAGTGCTGTGTCAATCTTCCAACGCACTATTGAAAATGTCCTTAAGGACCTTCCAGGCTGCTGTGTCCGTATTGATGACATCCTTATTTCAGGAGAATCAGATGAAATCCATCTGGAAAACCTTCAACGAGTACTAAGGCGATTACAGGACTGTGGTCTTAAGCTTAACCCTGATAAATTTTTTTTCATGCTGGATAAAGTTGAGTATCTTGGTACCACCATTTCTGCTGCGGGGATTTCACCTACTGCTGAGAAAGTGCAGGCCATAAAGGATACAGCACCTCCAACAAATGTTTCTGAATTACAGTCATTCCTTGGATCAGCCAAAAGGCTTGAACTCTCTCATGAAGATGGTATCCTCCTGTGGAACTCGCGAGTTGTCGTAGCAGAGTCCTTACAGAACCTTTTATTGGCCGATCTGCATGCAGAACACCTGGGTATGGTTAAAATGAAACAATTAGCTCGAAAGTACTTTTGGTGGCCTGGACTTGATAAGCAAATTGAGGAGACAGTTAAATTATGTCCTGCTTGTCAAGAATCTGCCAAATCGCCAGCATCCACCCCAACTGCTTCATGGTCCTGGCCAGGGGGACCATGGAAACGATTACATGTAGATTTTGTCGGACCTTATCTGGGCAAGATGTTTTTAGTCGTGGTGGATGCTTATTCCAAATTTTTGGAGATAGTACCCATGACTCATGCCACTAGTGCCAACACTATTACTGCTTTGAGACACATTTTTAGTTACTTTGGTTTACCCGAGCATCTAGTAACAGATAATGGGACTCAGTTTACGAGTGATGAATTCCAAAAATTTCTAAGGGAGAATGACATTCTTCATACTCTCACGGCTCCAGGACATCCTGCGACAAACGGTTTAGCAGAACGCTATGTGGGTGAATTTAAAGATAAACTAGGAAAGATCGGAGATACAGGCGAGTCTGTGCAAACCAAATTAGACAGGTTTTTGTTGACTTACAGGGCTACACCTACCGCAGTAGGAAAGTCACCCTCCGAATTACTTATGAACAGACAGCCTAGAATACGATTCAGTGCACTAAGAGCCAAAAGTTCAAAACAGGAAGTTAGGGTTTTTCAAGACAACCTTGATAACCAACCTCAGTTTACACCAAACCAAGCAGTTTTTGTGCGTAATTTCGGCAAAGGAGCCAAATGGATTCCAGGAACCATTGTTGGAACAGTCAGTCCCCGGAATTTTGAGGTTCAGGTCGGAGACATTATCTGGAAGCGACATCAAGAACAATTACGTCCACGGTTTATACCTTCCACACTTAGGTCAGAGTTAGTTCGTGAATCCCAGCTACCTGAGCAAACTGAAGGGTTGGCCCCAGCAATAGGGGAAAGGCCTGTTACAACACCAACCCTTTTACAGCCTGAAGAGGCTACGCCCGTACTTGACACTCCAGCCATGGATAGCCTGGTTGATGCTTCTTTTACACTGCAGGACTCATCTGTGCGAGATTCAGAGCTTCAAGCATCAACACCTGAGCATTCGGAGCGGAGATACCCTCTCAGAGAGCGTAAACCGCCTCAGAGGTTCTACTAGTCTTTAGAAAAAGATTAAGTGGAAACTGTTCACGTGACTTTAAGACTTGTTCCTATTAGTTCATTGCATTGTATTTTTATCGGGTTCAGTTTTTCTTTTCCTTTGCTTCAAGAGAGGGCATTTGTCATATCCCATGAATCTTTATGCGCTTCACGCATGCGCATTACTTGTTTCTTGTCATGTGCTTGCGGACATGTTGATTAAATTGTGTTGAGTTCTCGGTGATTCTGCGTCTATTTTGATATACAAACTCCCGGTACACTTTCCTACCGAGATGAAAGTCATACCCGGTACGAAACTCGTATCGGTAAGAGACTTGTGTCGATAAGAAACTAGTGTCGGTAAGAAACTCGTACCGGTACGAAACTGGTACCGGTAACATGTAAACACCCCCCTGACTCTTGTGTCCAAGTTCAAAATTGAAAGAACGTTTGGAAATTAAATTCTGTCTGTCTTGGAAAATATTGAAAGAGCAACACCATTATACGAAAAAAAAAACCCTGAGAATTATTTATTATTTTACTTTTCAAGAGATTGAGTATAAGGCGGCTGCTTTTAGATCCATGTAGGTCCCTGATCACTTGCGGTGACTTCAATGTACAAGACACTGCCTTCGGCCTTCCGTCCTAGACATTAGCATCAGCTAAATTAGGATTACTTATTTAAGAATTAAGTAATTTTTTACCATGGAAACAATGACTAGCTGAAACAACCCAATGAGGCGAGACAAGTGAACCTCCACAAAATTGTGTTTCATTAAAGAGCAGTGCAACCTGCCATGGCCAAGATCCCTGTGCACTCTGGGTACCCCCAACAATACGACGGAAGATATTCCTTTCTTCATTTCCTTTTTGATTGCGGTGCCTTAATCCACAAAATGGGTACCCTAAAAAAGAAACGCAACAAGAAAAATGTTTTAAAAGGAAAAGCTAATTTGACGCCCAGATGGAAAATTCTGCTTTTCTATTTGTTTAAAACCACTGTTGAACTTAACAAATTGCAAAACAGGGGTTTTTCGAGGTTAATCTTCAAAACGTGTAGATGGAAACATGTTCATATGAACTACGGTAGAAAAACTTGAACGAGCCACATAATGAATTAGTACCCATTTTGTGAATTTATTTTCATACACACATGATCATATTCATCATTTCACGGGTACAATAGAACTCAGTGGTAGGGTGTTTGCACAGAAATCGCAAAAGTCATCGGCTCGAATCTCGTGGAGGCTTAAAAAAATTTTCAGGCTCTAATTGCAACTCCTTGAGTTGCGCGCTGTGTCATGACTGATCACACTCTTTTAAAGGAATACTTACAGTTATCCAGAGTCACGAATTATCTGGTTTCTGAGTGCAGATCCGATGCATTAATTATTCTTAAACAACAATATTACGTTTATCTATCGGTTGAGTTTTCTAAGCAATGTAGCTAACTTCAAGTGTTCCTTCAAATGTGAAGTAGGCTTAAGTCTATACCTTTGAACCTCCGCTTACCACTTATCTGTCTTGTCTCAGTTAAGGTGAAGTATGTTATTTTTTTTACTCGAACGATAAGAGCTGGATAAAGCACTTAACAAAATTGTATTACGTCTCTCTGAAAAGCCCTTGATGAGATTTCGCTCTCCTCGGTGTATTTCTTCACTCACAATGTCAAGGGTTCACGCTCTCATTAACATTATTAATATGAAGTCAGAGAAATTCATTATGTTGTGCGTTTAAGTTTTTCTTACGACGTTTTAATAATACATCGCTGCATCTCCCGAAAGGATGAGAACATTTAGCTTACATTGTGAAGACAACCGAAGCTATTGCAGCATTAGATTACAGATACTGCTTTAATTTATAACAGAAAAGATTTACTTCTATTAAAAAACATTTTTTCTAAAATGACTTACCAAAGGAAATACCACCAAACAGAAGACAAAAGAAAACGAAGAAACCTTGCTTCATGGTATGGTTATAATCAGCTAGCCAGCTACAATTCTTGGAAGTCGTTGCTGTACTGGTTCCAAAGTAATCTGCAGTTTTCCTCTGTGGTCAAAGCTCTAACTACAACTGTGAATAAGCAGCAAACAGAACAGCTGCAAGCAGGCGGTAAAAACAATACGCCAAACATTATTTTAGCTTTTAAAGTGGGTAGCAATTAGCAAACCAAGAACACTGACTAAACTTTAATTTGCATTCATTTAGGTGCGCAGGAATAAAGGCCAGATTCCTTAATTTACAGGCTCATAAATAAACGCCTTTTTTAATTAAATGTGTTCCTTTTTCATTAAGCCTGACTTTTTTCCATGTCTCTCTTCCGTTGAATATATCATATTTGACAATTCAATAATATTCTCTTTTGAGACAATATCATATAAAATTCTCATTTATTTTAAATAAAATTTGGGAACAGACGCGTAATACCGTTTTCTTCTCACGAACTAATGTCTAGTTGATCTATTTGAAATTATGCGCGCATTATGCGGCTAAAAAATTGTAATTTCCTAGAACGTGATTAATAAAGAGCATTTCCTTTGATTGGCTTTTTCTCCTTCTTTTGTACTTTTGTTAAGTGAGAAATAAAATATATTTACGAATTTCATTAACACTTGACAAAGTAGTGCATTGTTTGTTATAAGCTTTACAACTTATGGCGGCCGTCACAAATATATTCCACGACACCAAGACGGAGTAATTAGTTGAAAACAGCAAACGTTGTGTATTGTAAATGTAACTAAAGTATATTTTCGTTTATCCGCATATATTTATCCATGAGTCCTAACTTTCTGCTTTAGGGTGGTTGAAAAACATAACTTAATAAAAGCGAGCTATTCGCTATCGCTCACCATTATCTTTCCTAAGTTTATCACCATTCTCTTCATTATCAGAATTAATTTTTATTTCATTTGCTAGAAAAAATACAGTACTCAATTCTATTTTAAGTCAACGGAAATTCATATTATCTGTTAAGCAGGTTTTATTCTGATCGTTAAATGACAAGAACCCACTTGAAAATCTACTTTAAATGCATTTCCCAGCGCACTTTTTCAGTCTAGTTTACTATAAATTTTGGTTTTTCACTGTCGCGTGCGAACAACATCGACATTTACTGACGAAAATCACAGCTTTCCTTTTGCAAGGCCGTACTTAGCTTCTTTTTTTATTTATTTATCCAAGGGCCTCCAATTTAGCAGAGCTAGTTTAAATGGAGCCCTGACACAACACAAAAACAAAGACATTAAAACAACGTCTAGCTTCAGTACCACAAATTTGAGAAAATTTGAATTTATAACTGAACTTTCGTATTTAAGGAAAATATGTCCATTGACATTGGTTGAGATCTACTAAAGCCGAGGAAGGACTTCAGAATTCAAAATTCAGGCTTCAGACTTCGAAGTTAAGTTTTCAGACTTCAAATGTCGGCCTTTAGACTTCAGAGTTATACTTATAGTTGTATAATGTACCGTTAATCAATTTCAATATTTCTAGCGTGCGAAACGTATTGTTGAAATTCTCTAAAACAACCCGCTAACGCTGTTTCTTTTATCAAATCACCTCGGACTTTTCGCTAGCTTTTACGCCACTGTTGAGAAAGATGGAAAAATCGCGAATACACTGAAGGATAATCCTATGTATTGAGGGATACATATAACGAGAGATGCTCTTTCTGATTTACACACCATTTTTCCATCCTTTGCTGTTACCATGGGTCATTTTAGATGACTTCGCGCTTGTTGGGGGATCATGGGTAATGAGGGCAGACATGCTACCAAATTTGTATGGTTCCAGTGTCAAATAATTTCGGTAAAATGTAATTTTTCTAATACTTGTGAACACTGACGAAACTAAGAAGAAGACATTACTCGTCAAATTTGAGGAATATAGCTGTGTTAGAAATCGTGCAATTATTTATTTTTTGTTTTCCATACATTTGTCAGTGAAACCGACGGACAAGGTACATACAATGTATGGAAAACAGACTTAGCAGTTTACCTACACTGTAGTGTACGCGTATTTTGGGCGACAAGTGCTGAATATTCCATTGAGTGTTTATAAGCCGCCATCTTGGATTAGAAAAACATGGGGGGCTTGGGGCGAGTGCAAAAGAACGGAGAAAGAAGTAGGAGTCAGGCAGAAAGGCGGGAAATGCGCTTATTCTCAATAATAACACACATCCCCTTGATGCATCGTCCTGATGCAGTTGCAACAATAACAGCGTAAAATTTTAGTTGATTTTTCCAAGAGTCCACAGTTTACAGCGTAACTCACTGCGCAGATAAAATAAAATCACCCTGTCACTACTACAACGCCTCTATGCTATTTTTTACTAACATTTGATACTGTCCTTAACCGAAACAATGAAATCTGCAATCGCATTAACCTAAATCATAATGATCATATTATAAATACAAACATTTCTCTCCTTGACTAAAATCTCTGTGGCAGAGTTGAAACGTCTAGACAATACTTACATCCAAAAAACTACTTTCGGAGTCTGCCAATCGTTTTTAACCTCTGCATGCATCTGCATTTCTTTAGTACTTTAAAAAAGATGGTCAATCTGTGCTTTTCCATGCAATCTTTGTTGCGTTGCAAGATGTTTCCCGACGGCAGAATAACGATGCTCGCTAATGCGTTGATGTAAGTGTCTGGCAGCATACCCGGCATAATTTGCATCACACAAAATACATTCAAATAAATATACAACGCATTTCGTGTTGACGATCAGGGGCTTGTTTTCCTTCACGCTCAGAATTTACGATAATTTTCTGCTTGTGAAGACGGGTTTTACGTTAACATCAATCATGGATCCCAGAGAATGAATTTCTTTGCGAACGCGATTAGCTGATCGTTGAATTTTAAACGGCAATGTTATGTAAACAGATGGATCTGGTGGAATCGCTTGTGGCTCTGTATCTAATCAGGTTCCTGGCTGAATATTTGTATTCTAGACTGAGTCAATACGATGGTTGATCGTGCACACCGCCTATCTTCAACCAAAGAAGCCTTTTCGACAGAATGTAACAAATTACGCACCATGTTTTCAAAACTTTGGTTGACCATCTTTTTAAAGCCGAAAAAATGCAGAAGCAAGTTCAATTGCCTAATTTATGAAATGCTGTATATAGGACATCAAGCCTTCTCTTAACACCCAAACTGACTCGATTCGCGCAAAACTGTTTATTTGACACTTTTTTACTTTTTAATACGAATTGTATAAGTAGTTTTATTTTTTACCTTTGTAATTATACCCATAGGACCACCGAATATTTCTGTATTGTTTTACCTCATATATATTCTTGTTTCAGATTTTACCTTTTTTGACTTTATAATGAAAACTGTTCACGCTCTGTTTTTCTCTCATGACATGTAAAAATAATAAAAAAGTAAAACAATATGTTGTAAAAAAAAGGTTGTGACTTTTGATATCCCCACTTGGCGTCTTGGTCACTTATGAAATATTTAGGCCAAATATTTATTACCTTTTTTTTTGGTTGTCTCTGTGATTCGTTGATTAGCCACTGGAGCGAAAGGTTTCCCGCCAATTTTAATTATTACTAACAGTTATTTTAGTTATTTTCCCGCCGAGAAATAATTTGGCCTACAACAGAATGCTTTACGGCCATTTAAGGAAAACGCCTAACAAGAAAATTCTTGCAATGCCAAAATTGTTTTTCGTCTAATCATGTTTTAATTTAAAACGACTTTCAATTTTGAAAACTGTTTGCGACGATATGTTATCTACCCCACCTATTGAGATCACGAAACTTATAGTATTGTTCCCGCCATGAATAATTAAACCTGTAAATTAAGGTACAAAAATGCGCGGAATCGAAAAACATTTAATTGGCCTGCGATTTATAATAGAGTCAGATAATCCATCTGGACGAATTTGGGAAAGCATGTTTTTAGTTCGTCTCGTAATCCGTCAGTGCAAAGGCAAACAGACGGATTATCTGTTTATACGAACTGATGCTTTAAGCTCCTCTTGGCAAACGAACAATAGTCGATAATTCGTCTATATGAATAATCCGTCTGTTTGCTCAGACGAGCTAAAAGATGCTTTCCCAAGTTCGTCCAGACGGATTGTCTGTAGTACAAAACAGGCCAATTGATCACTAAGGTAAAGGTAAGTCTTCACAAGCCTAATAGCTTACAACTGCCGGAGCTTAACTCGGTCTCTTTAGCATGAAGCGACTGAAAGTATTACTACTCGCCCCTGGATGGCATGTAAGTCCATCGCAAGGTTACCCCCAGCCGGTACCCATTTATACACCTGGGCGGAGAGAGACAACGTGGAGCAAAGTTTCTTGTGTAAGGAAACAACATGACGGCGAAGACCAGGCTCGAACCACCGACCTTCAGGTTAAAAGTCTCACGCGCTAACAACTAGAACACCGCGCCTCCACTGTATGCAGAATAGACTACCTTAAATTTCTTGAGTTATCGGCCCTACAATCGATTCAATTTAAAATAAATAAGCAAGATAAAAGCTGTCCAATCGTAGGAATTTTGTGTTCAGGCGTTTAGTCCCGACATATTGTTTTAGTCTAGGCACTAAACTAAAATTCATGGCGCCAAAATTAAATCGATCGCCATATATAATTTATGGTTCCTTAATGTTAAATTGTCTGTACAGTACACTGTCTAATTTATCTGAACTAAATAATACTTATTGAAAATATACAACTGAAGATTGTTAACATGCGTCAGGCTCTATTTTCGTTTCGCTTGGTAAACAAAAATGGAATATAGTCTTCAAAACAAGAAGGGGATGTTCGCAAGTACGAAATTTCGTTGTTAAAGTCAAGAAAGTATACCTGATAACTTATTTCTTTTGTGGCTAAGTAAATTAGAGTGAAACAGTTTGAAGTAAGCACTTAAACGTTTTTACAGTAAACGAACTCACCTTTTGAGAGATGTCGCCTCTTCAAGCTCAGGCAATAAACTGTTCAGCTCGTACGTTTCGCATGTTTATATCAGCTTGTTAATTACATTTTTCTTGCGAGAACGATTTTTTGACACTTTGACACTCTGTTTCTTCCAGATAATTCATGGGCGTTGTATGAACAAAGGAAACGTCAATCTATGTCACATTCTCGGTTACCCCCGTGATGGTCTCCTTTGTTATAATAACGAATCAACCGTTCTTCTGGGCAAGTATTTATTAAGTCTTTTCTGTGGTTTCTCTTTCTGTTTTTGTGATTAGCCACTAGTGCGAAACATCTATAAACAATGTTTAGAACCAGTTCGTTTGTCTAATATATAATTACGACAGTTACAGTATTTTCGCGCCAAGAAATGGAATGCGTTCTTTTAGGTCAAATTATTTCTCGGCGGGAATATAATTAAACTAACTGTAAAAATTAAAATTGGCGGAAAATCTCGCTCTAGTACCGTATCAACGAATCACAGAGAGTACCAAAAAAAAAGGTAATAAATACTTCGCCTAAATATTTCATGTGACTAAAGACGCCGAGTGGGATTAAACAAAAATAAAGACACATTGTTTGCACTTTTTATTATCTGAAAGAAACAGAGCGTCAACAAAAATAGTCCTTTTCAGGAAGTTCATATGAACCTGCTAAATTTTCCAAGTAAATCAATTCTTTGTATGAGCTTGTACAGACGACAACTCAAGAAATTTAAAGCACTCTATTATGCATGAAGTGAATGCGAAGTGGTCTAGTTGTTAGCGTGTCGGACTTTAAACCTGCAGGTCGGTCTCTGTCGTCGTGTTGTTTCCTTACACAAGTCGTGTTGTTTTCTTAAACAACTTGTGTGTTTTCTTACACCAGTCGTGTTGTTTCCTTACACAAGTCGTGTTGTTTTCTTAATCAAGTTGTGTTGTTTCCTTACACAAGTCGTGTTACTTCCTTACACAAGTCGTGTTGTTTCCTTACACAAGTCGTGTTGTTTTCTTAAACAAGTCGTGTTGTTTTCTTACACAAGTCGTGTTGTTTCCTTACACAAGTCGTGTTGTTTTCTTAAACAAGTCGTGTTGTTTCCTTACACAAGTCGTGTTGTTTTCTTACACAAGTCGTGTTGTTTCCTTACACAAGTCATGTTGTTTTCTTAAACAAGTCGTGTTGTTTCCCTACACAAGTCGTGTTGTTTTCTTACGCAAGTCGTGTTGTTTCCTTACACAAGTTGTGTTGTTTTCTTAAACAAGTCGTGTTGTTTCCTTACACAAGTCGTGTTGTTTCCTTACACAAGTCGTGTTGTTTTCTTAAACAAGTCGTGTTGTTTTCTTACACAAGTCATGTTGTTTCCTTACACAAGTCGTGTTGTTTCCTTACACAAGTCGTGTTGTTTCCTTACACAAGTCGTGTTGTTTTCTTACACAAGTCGTGTTGTTTTCTTTCACAAGTCCTGTTGTTTTCTTTCACAAGTCGTGTTGTTTCCTTACACAAGTCATGTTGTTTTCTTACACAAGTCGTGTCGTTTCCTTACACAAGTCATGTTGTTTTCTTACACAAGTCGTGTTGTTTTCTTATCCAGGGGGGAGTAGTAATACTTTCATTCACTCCATGCTACAGAAACCGGGTTAAGCTCCGGCAGTTGTGAGCCATTAGAATTGTGAAGACTTACCCAAATCAAATCAAGTTCAAGCAACGATTCAACTTCGATTAAAGGTCAAATTTATTTCAATTTTATTTTTATACCTTGTTCAGTTTGGGATTTTGTTCACGGCGAGTAATTTCGCAACTGTTTTAGCTATCTTGCAAACCAAACCAGCAGAAGCAAAATCATTTCTTTTCCCGCGCGCTAGACGCGGTTGGCGTGATGAATTACGTCATATCATGAATTGTTAAAGAAATAAAAAAAAAAAACGCGCCGACTGCATTGTTGAGTGTTCACCGGTGTGAGCGGTGATAACAGTAGGTGGACTACTCAATATGAGCACATATGGATTTTAACCACAACACACTGTTATTATTGTTAAAATCCATATGTGCTCATATTGAGTAGTTTACCTACTGTTATATTCTAATCTACATATATTAATCTAATATCTATATCTAATCTATATCTTAACTATATTACTATATTCTAATATTCTATGTATATTAATATACTCTAATCAAGATCTCGATGCAGAATCATGACATGAGGAGATGGTTCTATTATTTTGGAGAAAACCTTTAGAAATCATACATCGAGTAAATTTTTCGTAGTAGAATTATTTGTGTTAATGTACCCATAGATCATTTTGTGTTGGCTTCTACTATAGTTGCCATATTCTCAAACCAAGCAAAGTGCAAAGTAAAGAAACAAAAAGTACGTTTGCAAGCGCAATCCAAATTTGTCCCTCCTCTAACACAATTTAGTTACGCGCACCTTAAAATTTTTTTATTTTTGGTCCAATATAGAAACACCTTTATGGATTTTCTACATTATTTAAACCACAACCTGCTGTGTTTGACATATTATTCTTGGTCACGTTTCAAATTATTTATAAGCGATGTAGTTGTACCCACAACAATGGAATTCAATGTAGAAAAAAAAAACACATGGATTTCATACACTGAACTGAGAACACTGGTGGTCAGAATGGAGATCACTTTTTTATTTCATGGATAGACCGTGTTTCTCAAAAGCTTGAGGATATGCTTTTTACATTTACGTGCTATCTTCCTTGTAATTTGAACAGCCACCTGCTGCACCTGCTGTATTTAACCCGATACGTAGCTAATATGTCAGAGCTAGTAATCACAGCGATGGCATAAACTTGTCGAAAAGCCGAGACCACATCCATCCCAATCCAGTACACAGTGTCGCCTTCCTCGGTATTGATGAAGGTGTTCTGATGCATTCGAAGTCTTGGTTAATACTTACATTAGAATACCTGCCTGACCGTACTACACAGACTCTGTGCCAAAATGTTAATGTACCCACACGAAAGGATGTAGGAAATTAATGCTCATTCACTCCGCCACAAAAACTAAGGGTGCGTTCCTTTGGGATGATCCGGATCCGGATCACTGATCCAAGATCACTCGGATCATGAAGCATCAAAGGAACCGACGAATCCACTCTGGACAAGGATTCATCGGTTCCTATGATGCAGCATGATCCGAGTGATCTTGGATCAGTGATCCGGATCCGGATCATCCCAAAGGAACGCACCCTAAAATTCTAGACCAAACCTCAAAGAAGAAAAATGAAAAAAGGGTGAAGTAGAAACATGTTGACGTTTGCCCCGACTCAAAAAATTCATGGCAAACATTAAAACAAGTCCTGAGACTGCGCAGTAGGGAATAGCAGGTAACGATATGCACTATGTAATTAAAACGGTCAGGCGGCGCTGTTTCCGTTACTTCTGGCGAATTTTGATCCGTTCTTTAACATCTTCTCTATTTAAATTTACTGCTAATTTACAAGGTTTTGCAAATGAACTGGAACTAATAACAACGACCATCAACAAGTTTAGGTCCTACTTTCTGAACAAACTCTTTGAGTTACCTAAATGGTTACAAATGCAATATTTATCTATCTAATGACTACATCATTACAAGAGTTTCAGGCACAATTAAGTGTCATTATCGTATTACGTGCATCGCCACAATATCACGTTGCGGTAGAACACGTCCGTTTTTGCAACACTGATGAGGCTTACATGTAAAACAACTAAACATTTCCTTCAGTGCCCTTGCAAATCTTGAGCTAGACATGAAAAGAATTATAGGATTAATTACTGGACCGAGTGTGGGAAAAATGTAAAAAAACAAACCAACAACAATCATACATGAATCTTTAGCGAAACGCGCTGTCGGAAATATTTTTTTTAGTACAACATATACCCAAAGTGGAGTCCAGCAGATGAAAAAGGCACTGACAATCCATATGAAAACTTTCATGACAATCTTGTTCTGATGTAAATTTCTCATTCTTGTGTTTTCTTCTCCTTCTTCCCCTGGTCTTGATTGTCTTATACACTTCATGATCCGAGAGTACAGAGTAATTATTGAAAAAAGTGGGGCAATGTAGAATATTATAAATATCAGTGAAAAGAATATAATTTGTTCCATCTTGCTCCTTGAGACAAAACTCCTACAAAACGTTTGATGTCTTTCTTGGATTATGTTACTGGACCGTGCATAGGGCGAGAAAAATAACAGTGCCGGGAAAATCCAGGTGAGTAACAACAGAGCAGCTCTGAGGCGTTTTGTAACCAGAATAGACTTAAAGGGAAGCACAATGGCTATGTATCTGTCTACAACGATCAATAATAGACTTTGAACTGAAACAGCCTGGGATATAGCTCTGGAATAATGCCCGAGTTTGCACGCGAAGGTGGCCATCGACCCGTCGATCATAGGTTTCCTGAAAAGCATTCCTTCAGTTGCATAGAGAAGAAAACCGGTCGAGGACGAAAAAGCATCAGAAACTGCCATGTTGACTATGAAATAGTTTGTGCTTGTCTTGAGGGTTGCACTAATAACAAAAGTAAGTGTCACAAGAATGTTACCGACGAATGCCGCAACACTAACGAGTGAAATAGTTGACGTAAGCACCGTGGGGGAACACTCTGGTAGGTCGTTAAAACCATCGACACTGGAGTTGTTCATGTTTCCTCGTTGACGACTTCTTTATGAGACTTGCCTTAAACTTCCTTTGGTCAAATTTTGCGTTAAAAGGACTTATATTACCTGTTAATCTGCTTTGTTGACAGACGTTTGTCAAATTTAAGGAGCGACGGATCTGGTTTAAAAGCATGAGTGGACACGACGTAGGCGGTGACTCAGTGACGCAGTGGCGGTAAGGGCTAATGCATCAATCAATTCCGGTTGTTACCATCCCCCCCCGGGCATACCCCGGGGATTTGTAAGGCCCTATGTCCATGGGGCGGGGATTTTGTACAACAACGTGTTGCCCCGGGGGTTGGGGGCGGGGACAACTTGACCGATCGCCAGATTCATGCGGTCTCCGTGTCAGTAAACAATGGAAGAATTCGCCGGGAAACCGACTACTTTTGTGGGCGATTGGCTTGAAATCCAAGGTATTGCAAAGTTAAAGAATTTGTTTAAAGGTAAGAAACACTTCTTGATGTGTATTTCAACGTAGGCTTTGAGGCGATCTGATGTTACGTTATTAATGATGTTACATTATTAAACGTGCTTTTAATATGTTTCTTTAACGTTTGTAATTTTTGTTGCTTTTCTGTGGCCCAGGGGCGGGGAATTTGTAGTTTTTGGCAGCTCGGGGGCGGGGAATTTGTAGTTCCACGACAAAAAAAAAAACACAAATCCCCGGGGGTTGGCCCGGGGGGGATGGTAACAGCCGGAATTGATTGGTGCATAACTCGAGTTTCGTAAATACCCTTTTAACACTGAACAATAAAGGACAATATCTATGTTATTATTTTTTTCGAACGATTGCTATTAAGAAATCGAAGAAAGTGTGATCTGTCAAATCATGAAACAACTGACTTTAGGTAAATACTGGTCAGTGTGTGGGTTCTTTCCTATTTTAAAAACATCAAATTATAAATATAAAATAGTTCTGTTTCTTTGAAGTGGCTATTTTTCGTAGTTCGAAATGGAAGTGTCACAATTCATTTTATTAATATTGGCTCGATAAAATGTCAGTCTTACATTCCATGCGTGACATAGTAATACGATCACGGTTGTGGAAAAGTTGTCCTACATTTTTTTTTTCCGTGAGAGAGTTCCGTTATTTGTTTAAAAGGACTGGTCTTTGAGTGGAATGTGTGTAAGTGTTCGACTGCGGTTTTCTATCAGCAAACTATTTACCGAAAGCATATAATTTTGAAAGTGGTTACGTGCGGGGAAATCGCTAAACTTGCACGAAACGTGCCTAGGCCATTTTCGTGATCACGTCAGTTACCAGAATAACCAACTACCAGCAACCTGAATCCTTCATTTTTTTCATGTTAATCAGGGCTTTATTACTTAAACTCCACTGGGGTTACAAACTTTAAATAACAAAAGAAAAACGAAATGATTTCTGTTTGTTGTAGTAAAAAAACGCCGTCCTGAAAATCGCCTATTGTCAAGCTGCAAAAACAGCTAAAGATAGTCATACGCATGAAGTTTAAATATTTAAAAACGTTAGTTATGATGGAACCTATGCGTCGAAGTCTTCTGTTTTGCATGGGCATATGGTATACTTTCCTAACATTTTCTTGTAGGGTGACAAGACGCATAAGGCAAGTTGTGTGTGCGAAATAAATAATGAATGAGCATGCATGAGCTTGAGCATGAGTGTGGTTTACGACAATCATTATTAACTCCTCGCCACTCTCCCAGGATTCTTGCAATTAAAAAACATAAAATAAAAATTATATTTGCAGAAAAATTTATTTTTTTTATATCCTAAAATCACTCGGCCGTGAAAAGTGAAAATCTCTAGATTTCTCTCCGCCTCGGGTTGCGCTCGCGTGCTCTTGCGTGTTCTTCCGCTCGACTATCCGTGAGAGAAATGAGGAACTATTTGACGTCACTTTATTTTTTGGAACTGTTATTCAATGATGGTATGGAACAATAAAACGTTTGCCATCTTTAAGTCTATTAGTTTCAAGATGCCTCAAAAACAACTTCTATAATTCCATTTCTATTTTCCAAAAAAAAAAACATTTATTAAAAGTGTCAAGGCTGTATGTTACGTAACAACTTTAGATTCACAAAACAAATTCTGATTTCATTTACCACTACTACTAACTACTAATACTAATACTACTGCTGCTGCTACTTCTGCATGCTACTACTACTAATAATACCACTGCTAATAATAATACTGATATAATAATACTAATAATTATACTAATACTGATAGAAATACTGATACTAATACTGATACTAATAAAACTGATACTTATAATACTTAAACTTGTACTAAATACAGTCGAACCTGTATATAACGGCCCTGTATAAAGCGGTCACCCCCTCTTATGCGGCTAGTTTTCACAGTCCCAAATTTTCTCCCATACAAACTTTGTATTTGCTACCTGTATTTAACGGTCACCTCTTATGCGTTAGAAGATCCATGTTTGTGGCGAACAATTGCCACCGCAGTTACAAGGCAGAGATCGCTTGATTGTGTTATAATACTTCACGTTAATAAAATTGACAATTGTCCACGTCCACAAAGTATTTTTAATGAACCTGTATTAAGCGGCCGACCAAGCGGCCAATTTCCAAAGTCCCGATCGGTAGCCGCTTAATGCGGCTTCGACTGTACTAAATACTCAATACTTATACTAATACTCAGTGTAATACTACTACTATAAACTGTACATTATTTACGATTAAATACAATATTGCATTATGTAGGTTAACTTCTATTACTGCGAATATCGTTGTTATTTACTGTACACTGTATATGTAGTTTAAGCAGTAAAAGGGTAATCCGACGATAACCAACCACAAACCTTTCATTTAACTAATTTATTCTTGTTTTCCACGTTACCATGCCGTTTCCATTAATAGCGTAGCTCCAGCTTTCGATATATGAACCACACATAACCCAGAATTCCTCTATTCGCTCTGACTAAGGGCGGCTCGCGCTCGAACGTCAGCTTTTTAAATCTTTTTACGGTGGCCAATTTACCTTTGTTATCAACTCAGTTGATTTGCATGTTTCACTCCCCACCGACGCAGGACGACAGACGGTTTCTTTACAAACTAATTCCTTTATACAAACTTAACCCATGACGGTTCCACGTAGTGGCTCTTGTACGACAATATACAAATTAGAATTAAAAGATGCAATCAAATATAAATTACACCACCACCGAGCGCCACCGAGCGTGAAACTCGAGTTACTATTTTGTAACATCACATCGTGTTAAAAAAACACATTCTGGCTGTGTTATATGTATCGATCACTCTCTAGCTTGTCCCAGTGACGACAACCACAAAGTGTAGTTATATATACATCTAACTGCAATAACGTTGTTAAATGAAAAAAAGCCAAACTGGGAAAATTATATCGCCTTCCGTTGTTGCATTCTGCCCCGTACGTTTATCTTGGGTGCTTTCGGACAAATTTCCCCTGAAAATACGACGGGTACTAATGAAGAAAAAAAATTATTGAAAGGTTGAAGGGAGAATTAATAGCCGCGGTTACAGGTTTCAACTCAGTTTTACCTTGGTAAATTCGAAATAACAATAGGCGCGGCACACGATTAAACGTGCAACGGCTATTGTTAATCATCTATAATTGTTTTATCGTTCCATCACCGACTTCGTTTCTTAATTTAATATTTATTCATAACTGCGAAAACTGAGCAGAAATCGGGCTGCCATTGTAGAGGACGGGAGCAGAACAATTATTCACAGGTAAACGACTTTGCGCGGTTGTGTGCATATGTAAAATTATTCGTAGGCAGTTATTCTCAGGTCACTAGGTGGGCTCTCGGTCAAATAAAAGGGGAAAAATGTATCGAATGATAGGGGAGCTATCAGAGCTATCGCGGGCCGAAGGCTCGTTCGCGGAGCTCCATACTCATAGAACCATGCCCGTCAATTTTCATGGTCATGGCTAGCGAAATGTTTCGCGGGCGCGTACAACGTGGTGCAGGGTTAGCTCGCGGGCGCGTACGACGTCACCCAATAGCGCGTACGACGTCGCGCAACATCCGGGATTTTAGGAATTTTGAAACCAAAACGAGGTTTAATTTTTTGCGCGTTTCCCGCGGCTACACGACCGATGTAACGTCAGCTACAGTAAGCGCTTTTGTTGTGTTTGGCGGAGAAAATGGTTTGCAAAATCGTTTTTCCCTGCATTGTTTCACGGTTTGCTTCTCAAGACAGGTTTGACATTTTTCAAACAGTGGTAAAGATCGCATTTGTGGCTGCGTAACTCTGCAAGTCAATTATTTTTGGAGGGATATAGCTAAGTGCTAATTTTTAAATCTGATTTCGTCTTAGGGCAATTCAAGCTACTAGATCGTCAAAGCATTTGTTTAGAGCTAAACTCCTTTCAACTTAATTGTTGTGTTTCCGACCTTTTCACCTTAGTTAAGCTTATCATCAGCTTCCTGTTCTATATTGTGCATTTTTGGCGTCCATTAAAAAAGGTTTAAATTTTAAATAATTAAGTTATATGATGGTTGGAAGAATTCAGAGAGCTCCGCTGTTAGGCTAAGCCTATCTATACATATTAGATTAAATTAAGCGTACAGCGGCTACTGTTATTTGGAATTTACCTAGATTAAAGTTGAAATGGTAACCGCGGCTAACGTCAGAATACCAGCCAAGATTCGAGCCAGGATCCGAGTCAGTAATAGTTTATCTCGGCTAACGTCCATGTTGAAAATATATTGCTACCCTGTTCCCCACATTCTTTGAGAACAACTGTTACATGTGCACAGTTGTAGTATGAAAAGGAAAAGTGCCAAAACCTGCTCTTATACCATAGTGCATGACTGCTTTGAGATTATTAAAATCCGAGAATGTACTTCATATACCAAATTAATTCCTATTGGCCTTTTTTCATTTTTGTATTATTTTTCGTACCAAGCTATCAGTTCAGGCCCAGACACACGATTCAACTTTTCTTTGAACGTTGCGCGCAAGAAGTAGAATCGAGTTCACCTTTTGCGACGTTGTGCGCAGCAAACTGCATCGTGTGACGTCACCCCCAAAAATCTATTGTTGCGCGCAATGTTGCAAGCTGAAAAGTTGCAGCGTGTGTCCGGACCTTAACTATTTACAATAAGTAATACAAGCTCATTTATTACAAGTCTGTTTAGCGCAGATTGCCTGAAATTCCAGTCTAAGTGTATGCTTTTAACTGTATAGTTCTGAAAGAAGAGTTAAGTTTTTTTTTTACGAAATAACACACTAATGAAAGATAACAAGGCCAGTCTTTATAAGCTAATTTACTTACTTACTGTCCTTCTCTGGGTGGGGAATACGGCCGGCTCTGGGTGGGGAATACGGCCGGAAACGAGATTCCTCCGCCTTAATCTGTCCTTAGTTAGAACTATCGCAGTGTTCCATGAAGTTAACCTCATTCCCTCTCAATCTTTGACAGCAGTACTCCTTCAGGTCACCCTAGGGCCCCTCTACGTCACTTTCCATCAGGTGCCCAGGTACGCGGCAGGCGGCTGGTTTCATCTGTAAAACATGGCCGATCCATTTCCATCGTCGTCGCTTAACCTGTACACTGACCTTTTCAACTCCTGTTCTGCGCCGTATCTCGTCGTTTGATACTCGCATTGGCCAGTAAATCTTTAACATCTTCAGAAGACATTTGTGCAGGAAAACATTTGTTTTTCAAGTCTGTTTTCATTCCCTTTTGTCATTCTCCAGGTCTCACATCCACACAGAAGGACCGCTGACATTGGATCTAAAGATTCTATGCTTTGTGGACCGGTGGAACTCGCTAATTTAACTAAGTTAAATTTCCTGCGTTCAATCATCATAGAATGATGATTATGTTAATGAGAATGTTAATGGTTTATGTTTATATGACAAACGTAAGCCAAATGGTTATATTTTATTTAGTAAGAGGCTTGTGTCGCAAAAGACCGTCCCGGGGAGTAGTATAGGGGTTGGGGGTACCGGCGCATTTTTGCAAAATGCGCTGTTACCAAACCCAACCCCAATACTACAGCCATATAATGGCTTCCATATAATGGTTTATATCTAATTTGCGCTCGTATTTCGAGTATATACAATGGCTTCCATATAACGGTTTATATCTAATTTGCGCTCGTATTTCGGGCATATATAATGGTTTTCATATTTTGGTGTCTATAAAATTGCGCTCGTATTTCGGGTATATACAATGGCTTCCATATAATGGTTTATATCTAATTTGCGCTCGTATTTCGGGTATATGCGGTGGCTTCCATATTTTTGTGTCTATAAAATTGCGCTCGTATTTCGGGAATATATAATGGTTTCCATATATTGGTGTCTATAAAATTGCGCTCGTATTTCGGGAATATATAATGGTTTTCATATTTTGGTGTCTATAAAATTGCGCTCGTATTTCGGGAATATATAATGGTTTCCATATATTGGTGTCTATAAATTTGCGCTCGTATTTCTGGAATATAGATAATGGTTTCTAACTTTTGGAATATATTTTTGGAATACCTTGACATAGTCTCATTGGATTTAATTAATAATTGCGTAATGGCCATATGCATAACTGCTGATTCCATCTTCTTGCAGATATCTTTTGTCATCAAAACAACTGAGTGATACTTTATTGATTTCATAACTTCCTAATTGATGTTTTTGACTTCTGATTGTTTTCATTCTATGATGCATCTGTTTTTTCTCAAATAGCGTATTTTTATAGTTTTCATGTTTGATATCATTTTTGATAATATTCTTTTTAATTCCTTTAGCAGTCTTACCTCCTGATTGGTTGTCTTTCATATAGCTATACATTTTTGATCGTAGGCCAACAAATTCGCAAATAGGAATTCCTGCAGCTTCATCTTTGAATTTACCAATTACTTTTTTACTAGTTTTATCGAAATATGGTGAGCTTTCCGGGTAGTCGCTGTTATCAAACAAATGTTTATCATTCCAGAAGTCTGAGTAGACATCTTCAGCTTCGATTTCATAAGTTAAACTATCTGTATCAGTAAATAGAAGTCTAGCCTTATTATACTTCTTTTTGATGTAGTTATAATGAAAATCATACATTAATGTCTTACTAAGATCTAGGATACACATACCCACATATGCCGGCCTGTTAAGGGTTAGTGTTTCTTTGATCTTATGAACGGCTACAAGGTTTTCATTGAAGATTTTGCTACTTACATATGTAGGTTTAGCAGTCATTTTTAATAGTTTCTTCTCATCAGTTACTAATCTAACATCTATTCTCTTTCTGATATTTTCCATTGTTTTTCCAAATACTGAATTATTCATAAGTTTGAAGAAATCTTTCTCAAAGGCATTTTTGGCATTAGTTCTTTTCTGAGTGTTGAAATCAATATATTGCTTCAACCATGCGGACTGATTGAATTCTAGTACTCTATAAACTTTTGTTATTTTCAAACCAAGATCAGTGTATAATTGTAGGTTTCTGTAATGAAGAACATACTTTTCTTTGTTTCTTAAAGTTGGAATCAGTTTTTGTACAAGACCTGTTGATATATTATATTTGGTAGCTATCTTTTGGCAATACCCAGACAACATATTATTAGTCACTTTAACTTTCTCTGGTCCTAATGGGTAGTCATTATGAAGGCTGTGCAATTCTTCAGGATATTCCATGTCAACTTCTAGTATTAAACCTTTATTGCTATCTTCTTTATATTTAGTTAAGTCTAACTTCTTAATCTGATTTTCTGTCATCCATTTGAAACTGCCAGTTGGTAGGTATTGTGACATAGCCCAACCATAGAGATTGTTAGCATCAAGATACATAATATACTTTGAGGGCGCCTTCTCATTGTATGATTTCATGTATTTATTATTTGCTTTTCCATACCTATTAGCTATATAAGAAATACCACCTCTCATCCCCTTTTCAATAAATTGAAACATGTCAATATCAGTCATTAGTTCTAATTTAATATTAGTCATTTTTAGCATAGCATCCCAAGACAAGCCTGGAGATGTAAAATAATGACATGGGTCTAATTTGTAGAATTGCAGACAGGTCTTTCTAAAGTTTTCAAACACATCAGCTAACAGAAGGATGTCAGATTTAAGATATAAATCATGGTACTCACCCATATTTTTAAGCATGAAGGTTTCCCAAACAGTTTGAGCATGTTTATAGTCTTCATCTGATATACATATATCATTTAATATGCTGTAAATTCTTCTTTTGGTGGTAGTTTTTTATTGAATTTATCAAAACTGTCCATGAAGTCATATGGATAGACTCCTTTTTGTGACATTAAATTAAGCTTTTCACCTTTAAATTGTTGAGAGGTATATTTTAATGATTCTTTTGGTAGATTGCTTACTAGTTTTTCTAAACTAGAGCTCATAAACTGGAAACTATCAATGAAGGTAAGATGATTACCAAGCATGAAAGCCATATACTTTTCCATATTGTTTGGTATAGCATTTATATTCATCTGTTTGTCTTCTCCTTTCTTATTTTTGTATGTATGCTTCTTGACTATTTCACCAATCTCTTGCATTATGAAATGACTATCATAACCTCTGAGATTATGGAATATAACAGGAATTTTTATCTCTGCTGGATTTACTCTGAGTTTCAGATTACATTCTTGGTGAGCAGAGCCTCTGTATTTACCAGTTATATGACAATGATCTCTAACTTTAATATCTTTCTCTGTATACTTTTGATCACATATATGGCATTCTTTAGCTTTTTGAAATTCTTCTTCATCATTTTGGTCATTCTTAATGGTTTATTGAATTCTTTTTTCATCACCTTCTTACAATATTTGACTTCCAGCATAGCTTCCAAATTTGAACAGCTTTTCACCCCTATATATTTGCTTGGTTTGGTGTATTTATCATTGTCAACAAACAACCTTATAACCATAACTACAGTCTGTATGCTTCTGTAAGCTCTGTGTATGATTTATCATTGTTTGACACCATGTATTTTTTCAGTTAATGCTTCAAAATCTGCATAAATAACAAATGGTACCGGTAGTTGTTTATGGAAATTGTTGAATTTTAGTATATTATTATCTTTGTCAGGCATTTTTATAGCTTGTGTGCCATTCACTTGCATGCAGTTTTTTTTATGATTAGTTAATACTTCTTTAGAGCTGAAGCATTGAAGACAATACATGCAGAAATGTTTTCTTTCTTTGTGTTTGGTTTGATTGAACATTAATTTGTTAAAATCTTTAATCAAGACATAGTGCTTGTTTTCATTTTCTGTTATCAGAAGAAGATTCATGTGGTCTTCATGTTTTTCTTTTGAGACATAAATTGGGTATGGTTGTTTGTCTTCATAACCGAACACATTTATATTGATCTTATTTTGTTTTTCAATCTTGTTGTACTGTTTGGTGGTGACTGGGAATTCAATTCCTGAATAATCCAATTTGTTGATGTATTCCTTATCGAGTTTCTTGATTCGTTGAGAATCTTTATCTTGATGATTTAGATGTCTGATGTGACACCACCTAAAGCATTCATTATCCCCATTTTGTAGGTTGATCAATCCTTTTGCACTGTTGCTGAGTTCTTGGGGTAGTTGAATATATGAAGAGCCTCTCATTGGTTGATATTTTACAACATTAATATAATGATTTTCCACTGATTGGACAGTCCAACCAGATCCCTCTGAAATCCAAACTGCAATCTTGTTTAATATGTTTTGCTTTGACACTTGTAGTGATTCAGCAATCTCTAGGTTGTTTATGATTGTTTGAACTTGACTGTTGAAATAGGCAGTTTTATACACTGTTTCTCCATTTGATATTTTTGCAAATATTACCTTGAGTGTTTCAACAAATTTTAGTCCTTTCATGGATTTTAGTGTATTTGTAATATGATGTTCAATAGCCTTTCTTGTGTTCTGCAGTTGCACCAGTGGGTCTTTGTTATTTTTTATATTAATTTCATAGGATTTAGTATAACCTTTTAGAGCTTTGTCTGTTTGCTCTATTTTAGTTCTTGTAGTAGGAACTGGTTTTTCTGCAACTGACTTTTTAGTTCTAGGTGCTGGCACTGGTTTATAGTCATCTCTAAACTCAGTCGGTGGTAAAATAATATGGTCTTCATACTCATTCACCATCTGTTTAACACTTTTTCTTGGTGTTGGAATTGGTCTCCTACGTTGTTTTTTGTTATCCACTATTGTAACCTCAGGAGCTGGTTTGGCATTCTGTATTTTTAATATCATTTGGATTAGTTGAGACTTACTCAATTTTGTCAAGTCTGATGCTTCCATTATCTATATATATATAACTATATTATAATTCTTTAAGTACCTTTTAGAGTGCGTTTATTTTTTGGCATTTTTGGAAATAATTTGAGATAGTTATATATGATTGGTCATATATGATTATCTTTTTATGATTCCTTGCGTTATTCGTTGTTGTATTTTTGTGCATTGATTTATGCATAGTTTTATTGTGTTTATATTTACTTGCAGGATGAAAATATTTATTACATTCAATGCAATGATATTTATTATCTGGTTGTCATTATACTTCTTACAATAAAGACGTCCCATAATACGTTTTTCTTCATCGGTCATATTTTTTAGGTCTTCCCCTTGATTGTTTTACCATTACTATATAGTATGATTATTTTTTTAAGTCATTTTAGTGCGTTTAAATATGGTTGATAATAGCCAGAAACATTAATATTTTTGGCTACCAATGAATAGCGAATGCAAAGATATAAATATCTCAGAAATTTCTGGGATACTTGTAAATAGTAACATCTCTTTAAACCTTTTTTAAAGCCAAGTCTCATTAATCAAATTTGCATTACTTGTTGTATTCACAGGTGTAAAAATATTATTTTCACGTTTGAGATATTCGACATTATCAACTTTGGTTTGTTTCAACACATTACATTCATCATCGTATCTATTGTTTTCTATCTCATTGCAGATAATATTCAATAACTGTTTCAATGTTATATCTTCATCAATTTCATGTATTTTTTTATGATAAAGTTTCAATAATTTCTTTTTATATTGTAACAGATCCAATCTACGCTCATTATCATATATTTTATCATGAAGATTGTCTATTTCATCTTCACATTCCTGAATTTGAAAATTTATTTTTTTGATATATTTCTCAATGCCACTCATGATACATATATGTTAGATATTTTTGACATCTTTTAACGGTATCCATGAATTAAATTCTTTTGGATAACCAGACCATGATACCAAAGCTTGTTTTTTCTTGTAATCCCTCCTAATGACTTTGCCAATTCTGAATACATCCTGTTCTGCTAATTGTAATTCAGGTTCATAAAATGACCCTTCTATTGATTCATTATTAAGATCCTTTAACTTATATGTAATAGGGTTTGTGTATTGGATTTTATCAACTGTGAATACCTCTTCAGTCCAATTACTTGTATATCCTTTATCAAATACCTTTCTTTTATACTTTGAAATTCTAACCTTATCACCAACTTTGAATTTTACTTTTGATGATGATGGTTCCATATCACCATATAAAGTGAGATATACACTTCCCTCGTTCTTTTTATTTACTTCTGCCGGTTTCATTTTGATGCTTGAATGCTTTGTACTGTTGTATTCATTTAATAGTTTTGGTAACATGTCTAAATATTGTGTTGTATTTTGAGCTGTAAATTGTTTCCACATTTTAGATTTTAATGTTCTGTTAAATCTCTCAATAACAACAGCTTTACCTTCATTGAAAGTAGAATACATCTCAATATTATTTTTCTTTAGCCAGTCTTTGAAAGTTTTATTATAGAATTCAGATCCTTGATCTACCCATAAATATTTCGGTTTTTTTTTTATACTTTTTAATAACATCATCAAATGATTCAGTAATTGTATTACCGGTTTTATTTTTAATGGGAATGCTCCAAGCAAATTTTGAAAACACATCAATGATGTTTAACAAATATCTATATCCTTTATTCCATTTTGAAAACTTCTGCATTTCTACAAGGTCAGCGCTCCAAATATCATCTATTCCATTAACAATAACTCTTCTTGTTTTAAATTTTCGTTTGATTGGCTTATGTAATTCATCGGCTAATTGTTGAGCCCAATCATTTTTACTCAACGCCGCTTTCCGTTTTTTGGCTTCCTTTTTTGTTTAACACCAAGGCCTAATTTCTGTTTTATATCAATCGTGTTTCTAGCCAACCAATGACCCCATTGTCTCTCATCATATGGTACTTCATCTAAAGCTTTGACCATTTTTCTGTCTGCTCTATTCTTGCACTTTCTGTCGTCTTTACAAACACTATAATCAACATCGTGCTGCATGGCAATGGCATCCGTTCTTCCTGTAGGTTGGTCATATATTTCTAATATTTGGCCAGTTGTTGGGTCATATTTCACTTGACTCTCTAAATCATTATAAGGCCCAGTATATTTATGACCGGGTAATGTCCAACCGCCTTTGGGTTTTGGTAATTTACCGATAGCCTTATGAATATCAACAGCACCACCATGAATAGGGTCTAGTTTTTTCGATAAATCCGATGTGAAACTGTTAAGCGCTTGATCAAGGTATTTGTTTACAGTACCTTTAATCTTTCGTTTTGCAAAATCAGATTTAATTGCCTTTGATGCTCCGATTCTACCTAAATTATACAAACCTTTTAAAGCGCTTTTAGCTGCTATTTCACCAAGACTGTGACTACCTTCTATATCTAAAAATCCGCCAGCCATCTCTGACTGGCTATTTATTTTAAATCTTTATTGGATACAAAACGTGTTTTAGTAGCCCCACATTCGCTACATTGAGATTTTAGCATAAGACGATTATTTTTTGTTTTAACAAGTTTTTCAGTACCAGGTACCGATTTTGTTTGCTTCTTCTGTTTTACACAATATGATTTAACCATTATATATATAAGTTAGATATTTTTGAAATAATGTTCGAGGAATCTCTCATTCTTCATTGTGTCATATATGTCGAACACTTCCAATAGATTGTAATATGAATTCCCTTTATTCATTTCATTCAGAAAGTATAAACAGAAGTAACCACATGTAGTCGTTTTTATGTTCTGGATTTGGTTGTTTTGATGTAACAGATCATATTCTTTCTTTTGCATGATTTACGATCTCTGAAATGGGGCATACCAAAACTGTCAAAATAATTTATACGTTGTCATTGACATATGTGGCCACCCAATGGCTTCCACTCATATATGAGGGTTCAAGATTGTAATGAATAAAGCTTGTTTATGCTTATGTGGAACTCTTTCATCCCTTGACAGAACATCACTGATTGGGATGTTTAAATATCTACACCATTTTATTAGATCATGATTACTTAACGGGATATCTTTATGGAATTTTGGTTTTACAGTATTGCCCCTAGTAGTGGTATGCCATTGAATGGGCTGTTTTTCCCTAATAGTATGCCTTCTCCCGACTTGTTTTTTTTGGTAGTTTTTTTTTTAATCCCCATACCAATTGGATTATCCCATGTACCTATAAATGGAGGTGGTTGTCTGTATGCACCAATTCTCGGAGCTCCCTTACCCCCTTTTTTCTTACTAATTCCCATTCGTGGAGCCCCACTACCAGTTTTACCAGTCAAAGCATTTAGAAGGAGTGGAACACCAATGCTTGCCAACAGAGTGCCTAAAAATCCACCTGATTGTGTTTTTGTTGGTTTTACATGAACACCTGAACCTGATTGAAGGGCATTCAATATATCCTGTTTTTGTTTCGTCGATAAAAGATGCTTATATTCTATCAGCTTATTAATTTTGTCTTGTGGTACGAGAAAACCACCCGACTGTACGCCTTTGCCAGATATTGATTTCACAATCTGAGAAGCACCTTCTGAAGCCAATCCAGCAAGAGCTGATAGCCCAAGGGTTTTACCTATAGTTGGTGCTAGTGTCTTTCCAATACTTAAGATAGAAGTTAGTAGACTACCTCCAACCTGTTTTCTGATATTACTTTTAACAAGTTTGATATCCATACCCTTATTCATCATACGATTCTTCTCCAATCTCTTCTTTACCATTGCTGGTACATATAGAATATCATTTCCGTTCAGAGATTCATTTGATAGTCTGAGAACAATAGTTTCCCTTTTTTTGAAAGCATTGCTAAGATTCTTCTTTTGATTGTCAGACAAATTTACTTTGATTTCAAAAAGCTGAGTCATTTGCTGTATATAATATATGTTATATAATTTTTTCCAGTTATAAAACATATATGAAATAAGGATATTTATTTTTATTAGTAATACATTACTTATTATACAATTTTACACTATAACCAATTCATTACCCACCTTGTCAATGACAACAGATTCTTCATATAGGACTACAGCATGAACATTGAAGTTTGCAGCTGCATTCTGGCTTAGTCTATACCTGAAGATTAGCTGTTTCGGATCTCTTGTTATTTTTTCAGTTTGATACGTAAGATTAAATAAATCAACCCAACAAGAACTATAGTTTGCTAAGTTCAGCTGAGTTCCGCTGTTATAGTCATTTTTCCGCATAGTATATGACATCAAATCGTTAAGATTCTCACTTTTGATTCTGTATCATACTCTGTTTCTGGATAAAAGACTCCATTTCCATATTCTAGTCTACAGTTTAAAAGGGAAGAGTTATTATCAGCAGCATTAAGTTTAAAAGTGTCCATTAGATAAGGACTGTCTTCTTCAACTGCATCATTAGGCGGGTTTGTTCTTTTCAAGTAAACAAAAATGTGTTTGACATTGTCAATACTGCTTGAAATCTGGAAAAATCCTGATGATTGTGTAGGAGCTGATGCTTCGTACATTTCCCTTAAATATTTCCACTGAGTTTCTTTAAGAAATGAACTAACGAAATTGTCATACAATGAATCCTTTGGAGTTAGTTTTGGCACCCAGAGCAAAAACCTGTTAACAACAATTCTTCCAGCATCAGTTCCATTAGCCATGTGAATGAGTTCACCATCGTTTTGTAGCTCAATGTTAAATTGTATTTGCATTGGTACAAGCATCTTATCTTCAAGTTCTTCAAAAAATGAGAACCTGTTCAATGGTATGATATTAATGTTTTTAGGACCACCTGTACCATTATCGCGCAGAGCTTGAGTTTGCAACCTGCGAGCTTCAAATCCTGTGTTATTCGCAGCTGTTGTAGCATTCGTGTCCAAATACCAGAAACTGTTTTTAGCAACTGATCTACTGTAATCATCAGAATACTCTAGCAGGTTTTTAACAAAAGTGACTTTATGGAGATTGTCAGTGTCATAAACTATTTTTCCTGCAGATTTAATCATTATGTGGTCAATTAAGGAATGCCCTCCATTAATTACCGTTATTCGATCAGCAGCAGCATATCCTGCTCCGTCTGCTAATTTCTGTAGTTGGAATTGGACTTCAATATAGGCATTGTACCAATCGTAGAAACTCGATCGATCATTAATTGTAAATTTATAACCATTTTTCGTTTGGTGTTGACCGTTAGCTGGAGACCTGATTACATCATCGAGTTGGAATCGCACCAACTCATTTCTTTGTAGAAAATTATCTGTTCTAAAAGACATATATTATTATGTTATATAATTTTAACAATTAAAAAATATATTCATTGATTCTATACAAATCTAACTCTACGTCTTCTCCTCAAACCATCTCCAGAAATGAGTCTATTCAGTATCATATCAGTACTTTCTTGATCTAGTTTTGGCTGATAATGTTGCTGCAGCTGTTTAATGGGTGAGGATGGAACAATTGCTGTTTGTCTTGTAGCTCCTTTTCTCAAATTTGTCAATCTTTTCATTATCAAATCACCAGATTTTTGAGATACCGCCTTACCCAGTCGCTCACCTGCATGGGATATCCCCGATTCTAACGCCTTCTTTGCTATTGGCTTAGCAAATTTCTTGAAAACAGATGATGCAACACTCTTCAACGGTTTGAAAATATTATCAACGATAATTCCCGATCCTTTGTGTCTGTATACAAATTTACCAAGTTTTGGATGGTAAAATCTTTTGAATTCATACGGTTTCATTATACTATTATGTTATATTATTCTATACTTTTCAGAATCAGTGAGAAAGCTGTATCTGCGCCATTCAAGTTAACTAATCTTCTTTTTCCATCTGTGATGTATATTCGGATACTACTGATAGTATTTTTATTAACTGGGTTATATGTAACCCGTTTAGGTTCTAAAGTGAAGCTATAACTAGGTTGGAGTACACTGGTAGAGAAGCTATAAATGATGTCTGTATCTTGACCGTCGACAAGTGAATCATTAATTAGGTCACAATGGATATTCAAAATATCGGTGTCTTGACTTAGATTTGGTACTCTAGGACCAATATTTGTTCCACTTGTCAATACTGTCTTATCAAACCCGATTAGATCATTAAAATTGGAATGCGTTAAATCAAGCTGATAATTCTGAGCCAATGTAATCGTAACCCTAAATGTTGTCTGATCAAATTCAAGAGTGATTGGATATTCATCACCGTTCTTTGTTATATCTTTTATATATTCATCGAAATCAGTATAATTCCATACTCCTGATGGAAATTGTATGTTGTGATAAGTTGTACCATTATTAGAGCTATATTTTATTAATTGATTGTTGTATCCTGCGTTAACATTGAACCATGTGAAACTCATATTGATAATTCTGTTAAGACCGATAACATATTGAGAATTACTATCCAATATCATTTGTCTAGTAAATTTTGTTGTGAAATCTTCAGGTTTATTATTTAATTGGGACTTCACACTATAGGAGGATAATACTATCTCTCGTTCCATATATAATAAAGTTACATTATATTTTTAAAATATTGACCATACAATTTATTATACTGCGATCTATTGATTTTCGATATTTTCAATAATGTGTCCAATATAGTTACTCCCATATTTCGCATCTCAATGCTGGTATTCCCTGCCAATCTTTCACCAATAATCAATTCCAATTTTTTTAAAAGCTGCTTTACATCATTAAAAAACATAATATTTCCACCTCTCTGTTTTTTTCCCCCTCTGGATTCCAGAACCTTTTATTGTTTCCAATTTAGTATTATAATGTTTTATGTATTCATTTAAAGTAACTCTTGCATTGTCTATTCTTTTGTTTCGCATTTGTCTCTCAGCTTCTGATATAGCCCCACTTTTGAACTGTTTTGTAACATGTGACTTATACCACTTAATTGACTCCTTTTTGTTTTGCATTTTATAATCTTATTAAGATAGGTCTTAGTCTTTTGTGTCATTGGTTGATTTAACCTCATTTCCACATTTTCATAATCCGTAATACCAATATCATTCAAAATCTCATTACTTATATCTTCATCATCTAATCCATAGTCCATCTCATCGTCTTCATATTCTGGTGGTAATCATTATCTGGTTCATCACCAAAGTACTGAGGATCAACATAAATTCCTTATTTCCTTCCAATATCTTGTAAAGATTCTTCATATGTTGGTGGTTTTGGTACAATGTTTTTTTGATTTGGTGGGACATAATCACCAAATAAATCATCAACTTGCATGTCTTCGAAAGGGTCAACTTCAGGCATATAATCAATACCTTGATCAGCTTTTTTAGGTGCTCTTTTCTTTCTTATGGGTACCCTTAAATCTACATTACTGTCGATAACATCATCTAATTTACTAGTCACAGGTTTGAATACCTTAGCCAATGACTCTTGACTTATCTTATGACTAAGATTATGTTTTGTGATTGCATCATGTACAAGATTAATCTTATTACCTAATAGAGATTTACTCTTTGCAAGTTCTTTCCATTTAAGTAAACTCATTTTTGTTATATTATTACGTTACATAAAATTTGGAAATCATATATAAAAAAGAGCATTTTACACCGTGTTGTACACTGTGTTGTACACCGTGTTATACACCATGTTATATTGAAATAATATACCCATATAATATAAATGATAATACCAAATTACGATGCCGATGATGATGTAACCTCAAATTATAAACAGTTATATCCTTTCATGCCTGACCGATGCTTCCGGATGCTAATTTGCGGCCCATCTGGGTCAGGAAAAACAAACGTTCTGCTAGACATGATCTATAGGCTACTCTATTTCGATAAAATTTATCTATATGCTAAAAACTTGGAACAATCAAAATATCAACATTTACTGGAAACATTGAAACCAATCAGTGAAGAGGTGGGTTACCCAATTATTGAAGCAAGTAATGATCAAATATTGCCTTTGTCCGAATTAAATTGTGATAACCAAAAGTTGGTTATTTTTGATGACTATCTTAATACTGGTAGTAAAAATGATGCAGAAATAAGAAACTACTACACTAACTCAAGAAACAAAAATTGCAGTTGCATATATCTTAGTCAATCGTTTTATGACACTGACAAATGTATCCGTCTTAACTCTACACATTACTGCATTTTTGAATTTCCTTCTCCAAACGAACAAAACAGGATTAGTAGAGAGCTTGGTATAAAAAAATCTGACTATGAAAAAGCCACTAATGATTCATATTGCTTCATATATATTGATAAACCAAGGAAATTCACAACCAAGAATTTCAATGAAAAAATATAATATACTCATATTATATATAATGAGTTATTCAAACGGATTACTACCATCACACAACAACAACAACAACAACAACATCACAAGGGCCACCAGGCCCGCCAGGCGTTGGCTTCAAATTGACAGATGATGGTAATTATGATATGCAAAATAAAAAAATAGTAAATATAGGAACAGTTACTGGTTTGAATGATGTAGTTGATTTCAAATTTATTAGAAATACATTTGTTAGTAAGCATTTACCATTAGTTACAGCAAATCTTGATATGAAAAACAATAATATAAGAAATTTAAAAACACCAATTTCAGAAAAAGATGCTGTTAATAAAGAGTATGGAGACACGCATTATTTAAAATTAGATGGAACAACTCATATGGTGGGGGATCTTGATATGCGGGGACATAAATTAATTCTTCCTGGTGAAATTGATATGGACCGAAAATTGATTACAAATATGGATACAGATGAAAACAATGATTTGTCAGCTGTTAATATGATAACTCTTAAAAATCATAATAATAAAAAAGCTAATATTACAGATGCATATATGAAAAACAAAAGAATAGTATTGAATGATCATTTAGATGCTAATTATCATTCTTTATTAAATGTTCAAGCAGCTGGGGATAATGATGCTTTCCCTTTTTACCATGGGAAGACACATTTTTTAAATTATGACGGTCAACAATATGATGCGAAGAATAAGAAAATCATAAATATCAACACAGATGAAAACCAAGATCTTTCAGCTGTGAATATGATAACTCTAAAAAAATATCATCCCGATGTTCCTGATCACACTCATGAAGTTACTAAAAACATTGATTTGAAAGAACTTTTTAATTGTTAAGTCGAAACAACAGACATACTTGGATTTAGCTGCAAATTACAACAATCTTGTTAGTTATAATGATGTAAAAAACATTTTTCTTTCTCGTAAAGAGATGTTGATGATGGAAACGGGCCTTGATATGAATAAAAATACGATCTTCAATGTAAAAGATCCAATAGCAGTTGATCACGCTACAAATAAAGGATATGTTGACACAAAAACTGGTGATAACAACACAAGAATAAATCAAAATACGAATGCAATAAATAATTTAGAAACACTCAAACTTGATAAAACTATTTCCAGCGATCTTGATATGGGAGATAAAAAGATTGTTAATCTAGCAACTCCTAAACCAAATGAGAATGACGCTGCTATAAATGTTTCATTCTTCAACACCGAACTCAATGATTCCAATACAAACTTGTACACACGAATAACGGATGATTATAAGAGTTATGTAAACAAGTCACACATAACTCCATCTACATTGAAAGATGTTTTCAGATATCTAATGGAAGATGTAGATGAGAGCTCCTCAGAAAGTAATATAGTTGTTAATGGAATTATCAATTTTGCTGCATCACCTCACCAAATCAATAAGAAAGCCTATGATATAACACTTACAACAGACAATAATGATGACTTCAGGTCAAGGATAGGTTTCAATGCATACAAACTTCCTCAAGGTGAGTTCACTTTGGTAATCGAGTTTTTTGTTCCAGATAAAGCTCATATTAGTTCAATCTGTCACTGTTGTCTCAACAGTTATCAACATCGGTCAGCAAACAACAAAGATTTTCAACACTGAAGGATATACGAAAAGCATTGTTCATTTACACAAATGGCAGGTCTCTCCACCTGAATATATAATGATAGATCTTCATGGAAGAATAACAAAAGGAAATACAAATAAAGCACATCTAATCGTTTATGGTGTTCAAGGACATGTCTCGAGTGTCGATCCAGATGTATTTGATACTGTTTTTGTAATTGAAAATGGAAAAATGGTTATGGAGACGATATTGATATGAATGGTAGAAACATAATTGGTTTACCTATAAAGAAACAAAAATTCATATTTTTAGGCAATTATATGAAAAATAAGAACACTAATGATATCATATTCAACGGTTCATCATCATTTATTGCGTTAACTAATTTGAAAATAGTAAAATTAGGGTTGATAATATTGGACGATAAACCGCCTGAAGGATACAAAAAAATGGTTATATTGATCGGTAACAATTCTTTTGGACCTCAACTATGGGATAAAACATCTAATAAAATTTATTACACTTTCAATATTTTATCTTCAATTATCAATTTCAGGGAAGGTACAGTTGTACAAATCAAATTAATATCAATTGATCATATTACATATGCACCTTATAATTGCCATATCAGTGTACTTTTTGAAGAGTTTTAATATAATAACTAAAACAGGCATCTTCAATTTTAATCACATAGGAAAAACATACACCATATTTTTATATATAAAAGCTACATTTAATATAATCAATAAATATATATGCTGAATTTGGATAACGCAATTAATTTTTGCAATAAATTTTTTACAACTCAAAAAAACCTGCATCCTAATACTAAAGATGAAATCTTGAAATCTTCTTTAATTTATCAATATTTGTACATTAACTATTTGAATAAGCCAATATCATTTAACCAAATATTAGAAAAACACCCTGACATTGGATTAATAGGACCAGGTTCTTGTACTCTAAATACCAATTACCAATTTTTAATTAAACATGCTATTTTTCATGATGCATTTGGAAGATTTTATAATGACTATGAAATGGGGCCTGGATACACATATTGCTTCCTTTCAATGCCGAAGAAATTAAAAGTCTCCAATAATGGGTCAAATAAGTGGTGTAATTTATTGTCTTCTTTCAAATCCTAAAATATAATTATTATCCAAATATATATTATAAAATGACGAAAACAGAAATATTCAATTTTAATCATATTGACAGATATATCAGCCAAGAAAAATTATCTGAAATCAAAGCATTATACCGATTCTACCACAAAAGATTTTGGTGTTATATGAAGGCTTTCAAATATTTTAAGAGATTGAATTTAGCTATTAATGTAACTTCAACAGGCTTAATAGTTATTGGTACTGTAGCTGGTAGTATCACATTAAATCCTGCTATACTGGCTTCTATTTCTGGAGCTGGTTTAGTGCTAAAAACAGTAAGTGAAATTAAGAATTATAAAAAGAAAATAGAAATGTCTAAATTTGCATACACAACATATCAAAAAGTATTAGTTGATTTACGCTCATGTCTCAGAGGAAATCAATTCAACCACACTGTTTTCATCAATGAAATGAGACAGTTAGATGAAATAATCATCGATCTTTGTCCTCTTGCTGATAAATTCGAGAAACAGTATGATAAAAAATTTGAGTAAACCTTCAAGTAAACTTTACTAACAAACTTCATTCAATAACTCATTCATAGGGAAACCCCCTTTGCATGACGATATTGGATCATTTATTAATAATTGTTTGTATTTGATCACCTATTAACAATAGGATATTATCCCAATATTGTTTATAGCAAGTTAATGTTCTTTTCGATTTAGATAAAGGTATATAATTTTCAATTGGTAATTTTAACATCTTAAATAATTGTTTTAAAATGTAATCAATATTTATCATACGTTTTCGGTTTCCATTTATCTGTGGCAAAATTTTATCTATCTCCTCAAAAATTTTCATGATTTTAGTTCTATTATTGTTGTTTGATATCTGTAATTTGTGTTGGCTACAGATGTCATTTATTGTGTTTTGGATATGATATTTCCGATGATATACCGATTTTCGCCGTATTTTATACTTACTCTCATGAAAATTAACATACTCTTCAACATAATTATATCCATGTACGGAACCACAATTTAGACAAACACTCATGCCATCTATATTATTTATATCTTGTTCACTACAACATGACTCGATCACTCTCACACTACTATCAACTTCTACTAATTTTACGTCACAAAAATCACAAATAAAATTACCCATTGCTTTCAACTCATCGTGAATTATCTTATCACAATTCATTCTATACTATTATATGAGATAATATTTTTAAAACAATAGCTATAAGCGGCACGTGTCTAAATTCCCAGAAAACAAAAATAGCGAACAGGTAAAAATCGGCTAACGCGAATTTATTGCTACCGAACGATGTCATTTCCTCAGAATAAATATTCCCACGCGTGGGAAACTATCTTTGTTCCATTGCGTAGATGTTATTTTTAATCCAAATGCTAATCATGGAAGCTGTCATAAAAGGTGATGAAACAATAAATATTCCCACGCGTGGGAAACTGAACCAATATAAACAAGAGTGGAAGGCATAATATTTCGCACACCTTTGATATCACTGATGGATAAACAGCGTTTTATTGAGTTTAGAACAGACCGGGCAAAGTTGAGAGATCTTGTAAAGTTAAATCAAACCCCATAATATGTTGAAAATATTTTCTCTCGTGATCTGAAACAATAGCTATAGTGATGACTCATTTCATAGGGGGCTTCCCCTGTTTTTTCCGAGAATGTCACACACCGATAACTCCATCCTGTTTACAATCTGATGACTCATTTCCTCACAATACAATAGAATGAAAACAATCAGAAGTCAAAACCATCAATTAGGAAGTTATGAAATCAATAAAGTATCACTCAGTTGTTTTGATGACAAACGATATATACAAGAAGACGGAATCAACAGTTATGCATATGGACATTATGCCATCATTCTTTAATTAAATTGAATCCAATGAGACTATGTTGTGGTATTATCAGATGAAAACATATAGTTTTCCAAAAATATGAAATTCAAAATACGAGATCAAAATATATATTCCATAAATTAGAAACCATTATGTATATTCCAGAAATTAGAAACCATTATGTATATTCCATAAATTAGAAGCCATTATGTATATTCCAGAAATTAGAAACCATTATGTATATTCCATAAATTAGAAACCATTATATATTCCCGAAATACGAGCGCAATTTTATAGATACCAAAATATGGAAGCCACCGCATATACCCGAAATACGAGCGCAAATTAGATATAAACCATTATATGGAAGCCATTGTATATACTCGAAATACGAGCGCAAATTAGATATAAACCATTATATGGAAGCCATTATATGGCTGTAGTATTGGGGTTGGGTTTGGTAACAGCGCATTTTGCAAAAATGCGCCCCGGTACCCCCAACCCCTATACTACTCCGGGGGGGGGGGGGGGGGGGGGGGGGGGGGGTACTCAACAAATTTTTGTACGGGGATGCTCCGCCCCGAGGTCGAAACCCTTACCCTTTCATATACCGTTTTTGACAGAAAAGGTACCCCTTTCATATACCTTTCATTGAAAATGGTACCCCTTTCATACACCATTCACTGAAAATGGTACCCCTTTCATTTAGCGTTTATATGCGTCTGTTTGTTATATTTTGAAAGGCGCTTTTTATAATACTTAAATGGCAGTTTTCCCTACATTTTTATACTTCAACTCGTGTTTTCCCTACGGTTTTCCTAAACTTCGTGAAATCCCTACCCTTTCATATACTTCAACTCGTGAAATCCCTACCCTTTCATATACCTCCAGCCTAAAAAGGGTACCCCTTTCGGGCGGAGCATCCCCGTATAGCCCATTATAGGGAGTACCCCCCCGGGTTTGGAGTGTAACGTTCAGATGGTCATTCTAGCCAAGCGCTGTTCGTTGACTAGGTTATTAGCGATTTTGATTAAGTGGCTGTTGGTGTAACTCTGTAACACCGCCTACATGTAGAGGTACAGCCCGTTTAGCCCTGGGAAGATTTCTGATACGTCGTTCAGAGGGGAAACACTTCCGAGGACACAAATTCGATAACGCCAGACGATAATTTGTACTAAACAAGAATAGAATCAAGGGATTGATTGCTGTGCTTAGAGATGGAAACACGTAGAAGAATAAAGATGCGACAATCCGACATTGATCCCTAACAAAGAGGTTTGGTTGGAACATTTTCAGAGCCAGATAAACGCAAAGTGGAGTCCAGCAGACGAAAAAGGCGACGACAATCGAGATGAGTATTTTTGTGGTCTTCTGTTGCTGCCTTTGTCTATGGTGGTTTATTGCTCCATGCCTTTCGTCTTGAGTTTTTGTTCGTCTTCTTAACGATTTCGCAATGCGAGAATAAAGGATAATCATTACAATCAGAGGAGTGCAGTAGAACACAAAGAAACCAGCCCCATTTGTAATGATGTGCGCTGATTTCGGATTCCACATTAATCTGCAGAATATTTGATCATCCACTGTGACGGCTTTGGTGTAGATGAGGTATGGACAGAAAATGGCAATTGGTACAATCCATGTAAACATCGATAAACTCAGACGAACGTTTCTTTGGTCCACTATCGTTGTCTTCAAGGGAAACACAACAGCTATGTATCTGTCCACAGCGATTAGAACCAAGCTTAGAACAGACACAACCTGTGAAACAGTTCTAGAGTACATTCCCAGTTTGCATAAAACGGAGGCTGAAGGCTCGGTGATCAACACTTTGTTTGTTAACATCCCTTCAGTTGCATAAAGCAACCAGTTGAAGCAGGAAGAAAGAACGTCGGAGATCGCCATGTTGACTATGTAGTAGTTGATGCTCGTTTTTAGGCTTGGAGTTTTCAGAAAAGTCAGTGTTACAAGAAAGTTGCCGATGAAAGCAGCCAAGCTGATAATGGAGGTAATCGTTATCATCAGTGTAGATACCACGTCAGCGCATGGTAATTCTGTGGAGCTGTTCATGGTTTTCTTTAGTGATAAAAATTATTCTTCTCGTCGGAATTTTGAGACAAATATTATAATTAAAGCTCACTGTTTCTTTGCTGTTGGCAACAGAAATAGAAAAACAACGATGTAAGTAATGACAAAACTTCTTTTTTGCATCCGTCTATACTACCATTGATATTACAAAGGACATGGGCGTAACAATTAAGGAGTATCTCATTTTAGATACAAGCAAGGGCATTATTATATATCTCAGTCAGTATTATGATTGGTCAATTTTCCGGTCCGTATTTCACAGTACGGCCCGCAAAATTTGAGAGTCCCTGAGCATCGTCCTCGCATCAGATTACAAAGGTTGTTTTATACATCATTCGGAAGAAACGTTTGGAGCTAGCAATCAAATAAACGAAGTTTATATGTTCCTGCAATGGAATTAAGCTTTAACTTTGTGGATCAAAAAGCAATGACAATTTGCTCGAGTGCGTGGTTATTGTTTGTGTATTAAGCTTTTGAACTGCTGTAAGCTATAATGGTCAAGTACATTCGCAAACACTGTTAAAACTAACAATTAATTCAATTCACCATGCACAAAAGTTAAGGACGTTCGCGCGAAAATCTTGTAGCATTGACTTTTTTATAAGAAAATTCTATTTAACTGGCGACGTCCCTTAAAGGACCTCTTTAAGAAAATCTAATCTTTAAACGATAGCATCACTATAACAGCCGCAAGGTGGCAGGATTCGATGTCGCGCGGGCTGAAAAATGGAGAAAATTAAACTACCTACATTGATTTTTTTTTCATTTTTTCCCAATCTGTCGAGAATTGGAAAAGAAAATTGTCTATCGGGGTCACTGACCATCCAAGCGAGTTAAATCTAAGCAAAGTTAACGCAGATTATTAAATTTCTTCTCTTGCGCGCGCGCTCGTGGATGACCTAGCATGGCATTGCAACATGAATTGCGTGCGCAGTAAGGATGCGCATAAACAATTAGCGCGAACGTCCTTAACAAAAGAGTATACCTAGTTTTTTCGTAAGAAAACGTCGGCTTTTATGGGCAACGGAACCACCAACTTTATATTGATTTTTTAAAAAACTGAAGCAAAAACATATTTCCATCCATGAAGACCCAAAAATAATTGTCAAGTTTTAAAATTACTCTACTATTGCACTTGACCTGCAAGTTGGTGCATTTGCTTATGAAAATGACTTCAACTATGGGGGCAATTTTCAACTTCTTCCCAATGTAAATCTCCTGAATAACTGGTTTTGTTTTGTTCTGCCATTAAGAAGATATTAATATTTATTCTTGGTGTTCACGAAGTATTTGGTGTATGTAGTTTGAATTGTGGAACATTTTTTACCGAAAGCTACATGTATATCAAACAAGCTGTATATCAAGCTGTATATCAAACACTCGAAAGCTACATGTATATCAAACACTCGAAAGCTACATGTATATCAAACACTCGAAAGCTACATGTGTATCAAACACTCGAAAGCTACATGTATATCAAACACTCGAAAGCTACATGTGTATCAAACACTCGAAAGCTACATGTATATCAAACACTCGAAAGCTACATGTGTATCAAACACTCGAAAGCTACATGTATATCAAACACTCGAAAGCTACATGTATATCAAACACTCGAAAGCTACATGTATATCAAACACTCGAAAGCTACATGTATATCAAACAAGCTGTATATCAAGCTGTATATCAAACTCTCGAAAGAGTGATTCATGACAGGTATCCGAACACACTTCAACCTACTTTTCGGTGTCATTCTTCCTCGTGTTTGATATAATACATGGATGTCTCCATGAAAAGAGTAGACACATGCTCGCAATGAGTACCTATCTTTCTATCATAGAAAACGTGCACCATTAACATAAGGGCGAGGGTAAAAAGCGATCGGGGAAGATGAGCAAACAAAATCGAATACAACAAAAAGAGGGATGTTATTAAAAGATTTGCACGACATTTTTATTTATACAAATATTATGACCTTTCTCAGATGACAGAATTCTGACAGACAAGATAGACTTGTTTTTGCATTTAAAATTGTTATTGAATTAAACATTGTAATTCAAACTTCATCGTCCAGCTTTCACTGGTAACCATCCATCTTGTCCAAAATGCCGACAAGATAGATGATAAACGGAAACGTCACACGACGAAGTTTGAATTATAATGTTAAAAATGTAATTACTACTGCAAGTGGAAATTGCGTTTTTCTGCAAGATAATAGGGAGCTTAAGATCCACGACGACGGCATGGACGACGACGACCGGAAGTGAGATTCACGCGATTTTCCCGCGAATTCCGTCGTCGTCCTCTCGTCGACGACGACCAAGCCAGTAGTTTCACGTCGTCGTGCAAAGGAGTTGTTTAAACAAAGTTCAAAGGTAAAACTTTACACTGACTTGTCACTTTTGTAATCTCTTTTCATCCTTTATCTTTTGTGGTTTCATTTAAGCTTCTCTTTCTATTTTACGAAGCGAATTGGATTAAAAATTTGACTGCATATATTAAACGTGCGTGTTTTCGTGTTGTTTACTGTTTAGTCGTAAATTTATTTTCCCATGTGGTTGTAAAAAGGAATGAAGAACCTGAATAATAATTACAGTCAACTCTCTCGTAAGCGGACACCCTCGGGAATAGAAAAAAGTGTCCGTTAGTAGAGCTGTCCGCTTACGAGAATTATTCCAATAAGCGGACACCAAAGCAAAATAGGGTGGATGTCCGCTTACGGGAGAGTTATGCGGAGTTATGCGGTTGCTGTAGTGAGACCTATTAAATTAAGAAGATTGCAGTCTTGAAACCACAGCCAAGGAACACGCTAACACAGTTACTGGATTAGATGAGATACTTGGTCACATTAAAGACAAATTTCATTGCCAAGAGTCAATTATTATACATGGGGTGTCCGCTTACGAGAGAGCGTAAACAAAAGAAAGATCCAATTTTCATTTTCAAAAATGTCCGCGTCCGCTTACGAGAGAGTGTCCGCTTACGGGAATGAGTAAATACAGAGTTTGACTGGGAGGTAAAACGGGGATTAGAAAAGGCGTCCGTAAGTAGAGCTGTCCGCTTACGAGAGTGTCCGTTAGCGGAGAGTTGACTGTATAAGTACTCAATTGTGTTTTGACTTGAGAACACAACTGTAAGTGCTGGCAGCATAACGTTTATCTTTAAACTTGCCCTTACGGTCGAAACAACTACATCGAAAAAAATTATTCATGACTGCAAGCAGCTGGCCGCAAGCCTTGAATAGAAGAATTTAATCACTTGTACTCTGTAATTTTCGCCTCTGTAATATGTAAAAATATCTCGAATCTCTAGCAGTGAAACGCTTCATTTTGTAACTTTTTTGCACATGCGATTATTTAGACTCACTTACGGCCAAATACAATTTTTTTGCCAACTCTTGTAATTAATTGTGTATCGTGTTTATTTTTAGGAATCCAAACTTTGTATGGAATTCCGAACACAATATACTATTGTGCCGGGAACTCGGCCAAACACTCGGACTCGGTCATTTCATACAGCGCGAACTTTCGATATTCTCCATGGGGAAAAAATCAGGATTTTTTTGCCTCGAACAGGTCAAACAAAACTGGAAATTCTTCGTCGTTAATAAAGTTTAATCCACGGCTCAAAAAAAGAAGTTCACTCATGTCCTTAAACGATGTTATCTTGAGCGAGACGTTTTCAACAAGCCAAGTCGAAATAAGTCGTCGTCGTCTACCTGCCGGCCGCATCTTAAGTTTTCATTTTCCCACCGAAACCGACGTCCTCAGTCCAGTCTTCACGCGGTCTATAGACGTCGTCGTCGTCTCGTTCGTCGTGGATCTTAAGTTCTCTAATAATAACTTCAAATGCATACGCACGCCATACGCACGCCCGCGACCTGAAAGAGCCTTGAAAAATGATTTCTTTTGAGACTGAGCAAAGTAAAAAAAAAAAAATAGAAATATGTAACATAAAAACGAAAAAAAGTAAATAAAGCTGAATATTAAAAAATTAGACCGTGAAATGGCGTAACAATTGAATTCAGCCGAACGCGAACTTCAAAGGCTCTTAAACTGTTCAAATTGAATTTATTATTGAGTTTCAACAGTTTACGAATCGAAATCCATGGATCAATGCTTACACAATCTTACCAAATGTTTACATAGAAAGTTTTCAATTGAGTGTAATTAGAGAAAAGGCGTGCGATTATTAAATCGAAATCAGCCTGAGTAAACGAACCCTTCCATCCGAATTTAGTTCTTCAAGAAATTGGCGTATTCCGATGCTAAACCCTTGGTCTACTGACATCGATTTCGTCGTGGTCTATGGTGCAAGCATTAACAATGGAAAAAATAATTGTCGGTATCCTTCATTTACATAAAAAACTGCGGATCATAGCGCTCTGACCCAGTCAGTGTGAATAAAAACAAACCAAGTAATGCATAAAATGTAAAATAGATATATTATTTCCTTCAATCTTGGTTTGAATTAAATTTTCAACTAAAGTATAATATAAAATGTGGGTTAATTTAATTGATTCCACCTATAGGTGTTGAACGTTTAATGACACTTTTTTAAAAATAAATTTTGGGACCTTAATTTTAACAATTTTCAATTTTTCGTTTAGTTCCAATTTCTACTGTTTAATTTTCTACTTTGTTAATGGGGTGCAGCTATATTGCGGACAGTTGCTTTGTTAAAATTTAGTATTCTGTATTTAACATTTTTTGCTTTCTTTTTTGAATTCTGAAAAATATGCAATAAAACTACTTTGTTCCTAAAAATTAAAGTCTTACAATAAAAAGCAGTACTAACTTGAATGCTTTAGATCAACTGCTCTTGAGTTTTGTGTGTGATGGCGAGTGCGGTGTATCAGACAAAAATAGAACAAAATAAAACTATATCCAATATTAATAGGATTCAATACAAAGTTTACACAGTGTATTTTTAATTAACGACATGACACCTAGATAATGATTGATTGACTGACTGAGTGATTTAGCTGTTATCGTATTTTCACACCACCTTAAAAGCGATTGGGTCTTTTTCTTAACTGAAACACTATTGATTCGGGAGTACATCGGGTTAAAAAAAAAATGAAAATACAAAAAATTAATTTCAATATCATGCTGTTTCAGAACATTTGAATGTTATGTTAGGGTGCAACAAAACGTTTTATACGATTTTGATCATGTAACGTGTGCTATGAATGGTTTTAACCAGTTTTAAGAAAGCTTTCTAAACAAGAGGAACAACAAAAATGGAAAGAAGAAATCCATTTTTGACAGTTCTAACAGTTGACGGTTGTCAAATGTGCCAATGTTACTCAATATCTCGCACCAAATGCCGAATTGTGTTCGCCAATAATGGCAAAATGTGATGGCACCTGCACTTAAAATTAATAGCACTCCGCACGACCGACCGGATAGAAAAAGCTTATTGAGTGTTATTTTTTTTACTTCACTCTTTTTTTCATTTAACGATTCTTCCTTAAAAAGGGTTAAATGCTGAACCGCCTGGTCATCATCACCCAACGAAATATATTAAACTATTTTAAATTATTTAACTTCAGCGATACTAGGGTCTTGAACTTTTGAAACCAATTATTTTTCCGTTGGATGGGTCTTTTCCTGAATGATATATTAGGAAAATACCGTTATCTGCTGGTTTGGTCGATCGAAATTTTCAATCTGAACTTGGTTGAAGGGGTGGAAAATCGTTGGTAGCGACCACTGCACGCCATTGTTGTGCGCTTACTCTTCTGCTCAATGGAAAATGAGGATTGTTTGTTGGTCAGCAAAGATGGATCTTTCATCCGCTGGACCGGGCGAAATGACAAACTGTTCATTGTGTTGAAACGAACTTTCCAAAATTAATTATTACAAGAACAAAAGCGTCTTGGAAACTCTCATTGCTGCAGGGATAACAGTTAACGAATATTTCATACAAATTGAGGCAATTGATAAATTGCAAGGTTAAAATACCTTAACATTATTTCTTACTATCTACAGAATTTAGCTTTGTTTTAGAGAATTTGAATTACAAAATTTTGTTACCCATGTTTATTATAAATCGTCGAAAAAGTCGGGTTGGAGAAGTGTTCTGTTAGGATACCTCAACCACATCATGTAAAATCGGTTTCGGTTGAAACGGTTGATCTTAATACGGTACGGCCAAAAAATGCAAGCAACATGTTTATTTGAAATGAACAACCATGAATAACAAGCAGAATTCTTCACAAAGAGGTGGTATACGGCCGGCTTTTTAATTAGCAACACACAACATGAACCTTCAAACAACAGAAGATTCATTCAAGGTGTCAAGAGTTTTAATTCTATTACTATAACTCTTACCACTGAGCTCCAAATCGTCTTGGTTTTACGTTAGTAGCGACACAGGATCTACAAAAATGTTTTAACATTTGAGAAAATAATTTTGTCATGAACTCTGGAAATCTCATAAAATACCGGTAAAATCCAATTTAGAAACCAACGAATGCAAATGAACAACACTGTTGCAAAGAAAAAAATGGTTCCCAATTTCGTAGACAACTCGACTTGCCTAATATACTCGAGACTTCTGTGGACAAATTCGTCCTAATACATAGCAAGGGGTCACAAAATCCACTAAAACGTGGGCTTCCCGAGTTCCAAAATGCGGACTTTTCCGACGCATGTTTTGTTCAGTTCGCTAACACTCCAACTTACGCGAAATGAAAAACTCAAGATGCTCTATTCCATACAGGTGCACCTTTACAAAGACTAACAGTAGCCTTCATTTAATTTAATTTAATTTAATTTGTTTAAAACCTGTGTCAATTCCTATCGGCTCAGTAGTGCTGACTATGAGCTACGTTTTCCTACAAAAAAAAAGCTCAAAAATGCAATAGCCCAATTTCGATATATTAAAATTCAACTTGAAACAAAAGACATCACTACGAGGCTTAGGGGAATAAACCATACAAATCCCTGCTATCATTCCCCTAAGCCTCGTAGTGATGTATTTTGTTTCAAGTTGAATTTTAATATATCGAAATTGGGCTATTGACACTCTGCGATCATTCTATTTTTGGAATCTGACTATTTGGCATCTAATGTAGCTCTTTCATCTGAACACTGGTTACATGCAATTACACAATCCTTTTATTCCGAGAGAGATTAATGATGCAATACATACGAGAAAATTGGTTCGCCAAGAACTAAACAAGAAAAGAATCAGAGGATTAATTGCTGTGTTTAGAGATGGACAACAACAACAACGACAACAATCTTTTATTGACTCATACTTAGAATTATTACAAGAGTGTAATTTTTATGGAAAAACATAAAAGAACAAAGTTACAATAATTTGAAATTTATCTTTAATTGAGGAAGAGGTCTGGTTGGAACATTTTAAGAGTTAGAAAATCGCATAGTGGAGTCCGGCAGACGAAAAAAAACCCGACAATCGAGATGAGGATTTTTGTGATCTTCTGGTGAACTTGTCTTGGGAACTATCTTCGTCTATTGCTGTGGCCTTGTTTGTCGACGTTTTGGGCGATTGGTCGTTCTCTTGACGTTTTTAAAATTCGAAAGAAAAGGATGATTATCGTTATAAGAAGAATGCAGTGAAATACAACGAACCCAACTGTAGCTCCCATTGCTACATTTGTGGAATTTTCAATGGCATATTTGAGCTTATAAATAAATGGTCGAGTTTTCGCTTTCGAATCTTTAACGTATATGTGGTCCTGCGAACTGCGCTACACTAACACCGTTACGAAAAATCGCCACCGCCGATTTCAAATTCCACAATAAACTGCAGAACTTTTGTCCATCCACTTTAACCACTTTGGCGTAGAGGATGTAAGGACAACAAAAGGCGATTGGTATTATCCAAGTAAAAAGTAATAAAATCAGAGGAACTTTTCCTTGGTCCAAAATCGTTGTCTTGAAAGAAACTCAGAATTTTTTTCTGAGTTCGTTTCTCTCCACACTCATTCATATTCACATATATTTCATTATTCACGTGACTGCGCGATGCAGTTATTCATATATTTCATTATTTACTATGAGAGTTTATTCTACGTGACTGCGCGATGCAGTTAATCAGTGTGTTCATTGGCATACCTGTGGTTGAGTGATCCAATCCGTGTGTCATACATAGCCCACATTTGACCGTGTGTTCATTGGCATACCTGTGGTTGAGTGATCCAATCCGTGTGTCATACATAGCCCACATTTGACCGTGTGTTCATTGGCATACCTGTGGTTGAGTGATCCAATCCGTGTGTCATACATAGCCCACATTTGACCGTGTGTTCATTGGCATACTTGTGGTTGAGTGATCCAATCCGTGTGTCATACATAGCCCATATTTGACCATTGCTCATTACTAGGGTTCTCAGTAGCTCAGTGCTTAGAGCATCCGACTAGAATACGGAAGGTCGTCGTGGATTCAACTCCCATCTGGAACTCAGAATTTTTTTCTGAGTTCCTTTCTCTCAACACTCATTCATATTCATATATATTTTATTGTTTGCGTGACTCGGCGATGCAGTTATTGATAATTTAATTATTTGGTAAAACGACCAATAGTAGCCCTTATCTTCATTGATTGGCGGAAATGAAAAAAGAAAGAAAAATCCCTATGTGCAGTATTTTGGGAACAGATCATTTGTCATTTAATGGAGCTCTTCCATATGAGCGCTGGTTACATGCAATGGCACAATCCTTTTATTTCGGGAAAGATGAATGATGTGATGCATGCGAGGAAATAGGTTCGCCAATCCCTGTCGATAATTTGAACTAAACAAGAAAAGAATCGGAGGATTAGTTGCTGTGTTTAAAGATGGAAAAACATAAAAAAACAAAGCTATAAGTATTTGACATCTATCTTTGAGGAAGATGTCTGGTTGGAACGTTTTTAGAGCCACATAAACGCAAAGTGGAGTCCAGCAGACGAAAAAAGCTGCGACAATCGAGATGAGGATTTTTGTGATCTTCTGGTGCTGTCTTTGTCTATAGTTGTTTATTGGGCCTCGTATATCGTTTTGTGTGATAGGTCGTTCTCCTAGCGCTTTCAAAATACGAGAGTAAAGGATGATTACCATTATAAGAGGAATGCAGTAGAATATCACGAAACCAACCCCGTTAAAAATCACTACCGCCGATTTCAAATTCCACAATAAATTGCAATACGTTTGTCCATCCACTGTAACCAATTTGGCGTAGAGGACGTAAGGGCAACAAAACGCAATTGGTATTAACCAAGTAAAAAGTAATAAAATTAGGCGAACTTTTCCTTGCTCCAAAGTCGTTGTCTTAAAAGGAAATACAACGGCAATGTATCTGTCCACAGTGATTATAACCAAGCTCAGGACGGACACAACTTGTGACACTCCTCTGGAATACATCCCTAATTTGCACAGAACTATAGCTGAAGGCTCTTTGATCAATGATCTACTTGTTAGCATCCCTTCAGTTGCATAAAGCAACCAACCGAAGCAGGAACAAAGAATGTCGGAGATCGCCATGTTGACGATGTAGTAGTTAGTGCTGGTCCTTAGGCTTTGATTTTTCAGAAAAGTCACAGTCACAAGTATGTTTCCAGTGAACGCTACAAAGCTGATAGTAGACGTAATCGCTATAAACAGAGTGGATACCACTTGAGAGCAAGGTGATTCTGCAGAGCTGTTCATGGTGATCCACATAAGTCATCTTTAAAATTTGCACCAAATGTTACCTGTCTACTGGTCCTTTTCTGTTGACGAAAGAAACAGGAAAATAACACGCACAATACGTGATGAAAAGACTTCCTGTTCAGTATGTGTTTGCTAACATTGACAATATATGCCAAACACAGGTGCCTAAAATGTCCGATGTTAATTTCATTTTAAACTCAGTCTTTGTCCAAGTAAGTGCGGCTGAATCATTATGTCAGGAAAATATAAACAGCGACTGAAAAATTATTTATATGAATATGTGTTCAACTCAAAAATATAAAATCGTTGCAGGACTTTCGATGATTGATTGTGAATCATTATCACATTTATAGGATGGCATTTGCTGGTCACACAGACCTAAATTAGTATATAAAAAACTCCTTTTAAGCAAAATGAGCTCGATAAATTTTAATTAAAACTGTTTGAAGATATTTACTTTCTTTTACAAAGTATAAGTATATGTACTGCGCATGCTCGTGTTGCTTCGTGTATTCTCAAGTTAATTTATTCCGGCCTTCTTCCTTCTTACTTATAATGACCGATGAAACAAAACAAACAAACAAAGTAATGCAAAAAAATCCAAAAAATATATATTATTTCCTTAAAATCATGGTTTGAATTAAATTTTATACAAAAGTATAATATAAAATGTGGGTAAATTTCATTGATTCCACCTGTAGGTGTTGAATTTGTAACGGCACTATTTTTTCTGGTTTGTTAATAGGATGTAGCTATATCGAGGCAGTTGCCTTGTTAATTTAAGCTACTTCCACGTAGTATTCGGTATTTATGATAAGCGCACTATCTGCTGTCTGAAATCAAAATATCTGTCTCAATTTAGACTTGTCATAATAATAATAATAATAACTTCCCCAGACCCAGGGACAGTTAGTCGAAGCGGGACGAAGTAAAAACCGCCAAAAAATGCAAAAACGTGATGGCATCAACACTTACAATTAATAACACTCCACACGACAGACTGCTGTACAAAAAGCTTATTGAGTGGTCTTTCTTCCTTTAAAATAGTTAAGGTGGTCTTATACAAAAAAATATTGTTTTTTTTTTCAAAACAATTTTATGGGAAAATTCCAACATCCTGATATAGTTTTGTACTCTGAGTTCAAAATCTGCCACTTTAGGTCGAATTTCCCATTGGTTAATTATTAACCAGCCCCCTAAGTTGAAATAAGGCCGCCTGTTATAAGCACAATAACTTTCCACCAAATGGTCGGGCGCCAATGGAGTCAACTTTACTTTGTGCATAAATGATCCATCTATGATCTAAACCTCGGAAATCCATTTTTTTCGGGGGGGGGGGGGGGGGGGGGGAGCCATTAATGTGAAAAATACAAAATAACAATAGTGCAAAGGTTTAATTACTACAGTATTGTTTCAGAAAATGGAGGTTTTTTAGGTTTACCTCGTAGAAAATTATATTCTTTCATGCTCCTGAAATTTTCAGAAAATTTGGCTAAAATGCAAGAGAGATACCTTGCTTACAAGTTTCTCAATCCGTGAATTTGTGTTATTTGAGAAAAACGGTCTTAAATTTAAGACAATGGTTTCTAGATCAATTATAGTCGGGGGGGGGGGGGTTGATTGCATTCATTTAGCACGTTTTATGAGCATTAAACTAATGTAAACGATAGTTGCTAGGGCCGTTGCTATGGGGAAGTTATATAGGGTTATATATGTTTAGATAGGTGGCTTGCTTTCATCACAAAATTCCCACGGGACTTTTGTAATGGCATATGCTCCCTGACAATATACAGACTGTATATTAGGACGAATTCGAGTTGTAAGCTAGAACCTCGATTTTATTGCGAAAGCGGCGTAGAACGCCGCATTCATGGCATATTTGTGGCAGATTATAATTAGCTTATCTATCAACTCCATTGTTTTGAAAGAAGAAGGATATCATACTGAGAACATAAAACATGTCCTAAAGCCGTCAACAGCGGTAAATCTAATAATTTGTTTGTCATGTTTTCACATAATTCAATAATTGCGATCTGAGCACTGATCGAAAAAGGAACTCAGTTTTTCTTTTTGCACTGGCGGCATTTACAAATCAAGCGAACGAAACAACGCTTTAGAGAAATACGTTTTAAATTCTAACAACATGTAATTACATCACGCAATATTTATCAACATTTATGTAGCCTAAAATACAACAACAAAATCCGTCGCGGTCTGCATGCCGTAAATTTAAATCATTGTTGTACAAATACCGTACCAACAAATCAACAAAAATCTGAACGCAGCTTTTGCACTGTACTATAAATCTACAAGTAATCGTTTAAAATGATGCGACAATCGAGAGAAAAAAAACGCTTTACTAATCGATGAAACCAGCGTAAATAGCCTTTCAACCTTTATTCAACCTTTATTCAAAATTTCGTAGTCCTGCAAGCCGTACTCGCTTAAAATTATCACATTATCACACTTTAATTAGAGCAGGAATTGCCAACTTGAAAGATTCGTAATTATCGGGAAAAATATTTCAGAAAACGCTACCTGGAATAACTACAATAAAATAAACAATATTTTTGGAAGTGTCTAATTTCGGACGTCCAAACAACGAAGAAATTATAAAACTAGAGCTTTCTAATGGAGCGGATTGTTAGTCTATATTGCCTGAGATGGACCTCATCACCTCAGAAGCTTGGGCATGCCGCCTGCAAGCTTACATAAGGGAGCGGAGAACCCTATTTTCTAAAGATTGATTTGTGAAAATGTTCGTAGTCCACAAAAAAAGTTATATAGTTATTGTTAGTATATTGCCTCAAATGGATCTCATCACCTCAGAAGCTTGGGCGTGCCGCCTGTAAGCTTACATAAGGGGCGGAGACCCCTATATTCTAAAGATTAATTTGCGAAAATGTTCCTAGTCTACAAACAAAGTTACAAACATAGTGTTAGAACTGCCACGAATGGATTCATGGACACACCGATTGAAAGCTACATAAATATTTCAATTTTCTCCGCTGTTCTTTTAAATTTATATATGCACACCGACAACCACAAAATGATTTGATGGACATTTTGTCGAATTAAAAACAACTGCGAAAGGCGTAATTATTAATTTTATCCAGGAATAAGTGAACTTCTTGGAACTAGAACGGAATATTAATCTCTACAACTTGCTTTGATTTATGTAATTTTAATTGATGGGATTTGTCGGCTACCAAAAGTTGTTCAAATTTAGATTGCTAGCTATTGATAAAAAGTACTCCAACGATCGTTACTCGGGTCATGATATGAGCATTAAACATTTAGGCGGGAATTCCCGGATTTTTGGCGCCCTTTTATTTGACTCTCACAATATCTAAGGATTTGTCGTGTTGTTCGTAAATTGCAAATGGTTCATATAAAACTGAATAACTTCCAAGAACTTGCAGTTTATATAGTTATTCGCAAAATTAAAGCAACATTACAATGATATTTTTTCCGAATTGCTGAAAATCTTCCAAGTATTACGAAGTAATGTTTATATGTCGTCCGCCCACATGGCAGAATAAATTGTGCCTGATACGAAATTCTCTGCGGCAAGTTCTTAATGCCTTAAATTATCTACTACCACAAATAAGGTATCATCTAAATACCTTCCTTTGAAGCCTCCGTTTTATATTTTAGCCGGTCACTTACCGCTACGGCCGCAGTTTTCCTCGTATAGATCGCCAACCATACACAATGCATTACTTCGCGAAACGGTGCAAGGACATTTTCACCGGATAGATCGACGCTTAAGTGACCAATAAAAGCGTATTAAGTCACTTGGAACCCAAAAATGGAGATAAAACGCGATAAACATCGATAAATCGATTCCTAAACGGCGCGAAAGATAGGCAGCAAAATAATTATTTCCCGTGGTTTCGAAATTTATGTCTAGTCTGCGGCAAAGCGATCAAATGTACTTTGGCTGAATATTAACTACAGTACCTATTAATAGTTTTTAAGTCGGTTTTTGCCTACAGAAAACGACAGCTTTAGACAGATATGGTTTATTGGGTGCGAAAAGGAATGTGTGAAAACTAATTAAAATTTATTCAAACACGTGAATTTCCTAGGCGAATATGGACCCCTAATGCGCGCAATAAAATCGACCCTCTAGCTTGGCATACTATGGCAACCTGCTCGTATGGCTATTATGGGTACATTAAGAAACACCACTAAAAGCCTAACATGGAAACGAGGCTAATATTCCTTATTTGCCCCTACACTCTCTTATCAGGCCCCAAACCCCCAAAATAACATTGCACAACTAAGTTTGGTCTTCTTGATGTTTTGTCGGGGGGGGGGGGGGGGGTTCTAAAGTTCTAAAAAAGGTTTTGGTTATGAACAGGCACGTGACCATAATTTGATTAAACATACGAGAATAACAGCTTTCTTAATTAGTAAACGAAATAAGACAAGCTACCAATTTGTTTTCAAAATTGTTTCTACTAACCGATTTGAATCATTTTCAAATTCTGGAAAGGTAATTGAAAGTTCAAGTAGTGATCGCTTTTCAGAGAGGGTCTAGAAACCACAAAGTCAGTACATTGCGGTCAGTATTTTTTTTAAACAAAATAAGAAAGGCTGACTGTACAGTTGGGAAAAAAAAATTGTATATTTCCAATATTTCGTCAGGCACGGCCTGACTTCTTCAGGGTACTGATTATAGGCAACATCGTTACAATTCAAATAACCAGGAAACAAAAAATGCAATGGAATATAAGGTTGCAAAGCAAGGGAGGGATTATTAATAGAACGGGGTCAAACACTTGAACCTAAGGGTATCAATAAGCGCGAGGAATTGTAAACTACCCTATTTTATATTTTAGCACATGTCATCTTTTATTACTTATCTTGTATTATTTGAATTTTGTAACGTTTTTGCTTGTAACCTTATATTCCATTGTTTCTTGGTTATTTGAATTGTAACGATGTTGCCTATAATCAGTACCCTGAAGAAGTCAGGCTGGCCTGACAAAATATTGGAAATGTACAATTTTTTCCCAAATGTACAGTCAGCCTTTCCTATTTTGTTTATTACTTCAGTGGTAAATTTGCTGACTAGATCCTCCAGGATCCGGTACCTTTGCAGTTGTCCGTTGCCGGCTCTTGCCATTCAGTGAGTATTTTTTTTGCATTAAAATAGAGGTCGGACATGTTTTTACAGGTATTGCAGTGACTTCATTATCAGTCGGAATTATTAACTGAAGTGCCTCCGACAAAGATTACTAGAACTGAGAGTTTGTCTGATACGGATTTTTCACGATGTGTTATCTGTCAACAAGACAGAGAAGAGGAGCAACTTGTGGAGAAACCCGTTTCTTATAAGAAAGTTTTGGAATGTATTAAAATGAGAGCAACCTATGAAGATTGAATATATCCAGGAAACATGGAAACGTTATGCCAGTGATGCCAGTGTTACCTGCAATGACCTTGTGTCAAAATCTGCCTCGTGGCACAGAAAATGTTATAAAGAAACAAATCATACAGGTAATAATAATACAATACTATAAGGTGGAAGCATCTTAAACCGCTGTATTGGCTGCTGGATTGACAGCATTCTGATGCGCCGGGTTAAGTTGCTTTCTTGCTTGCACCTGGAAGTCGTTAAAGAGTCGTACATTTATTCCACCAGCCACGGTGGTCTAGTGGTTAGTGCGTCGGACTTTCGACCTGAGGGTCGATGGTTCGAAGCCTGGTCTCTGCCGTCGTGTTGTTTCCTTAGACAAGAAACTTTACTCCACACTGTCTCTCTCCACCCAGGTGTATAAATGGGTACCGGCGACAAAAAAATGCTGGGGGTAACCCTGCGATGGACTAGCATCCCATCCAGGGGGGAGTAGCAATATTCCTAGTCGCTTCATGCTACAGAAACCGGGTTTAAGCTCCGGCCGTTGTGAGCCTTCTGGCTCGTGTGCGCGACTTTACTTTACTTACTTTACATTTATTCCACCAACGTGGGTTGGACTAAGCCAGCTATAGGAGATACGGCCATAGTGATCGTCAAATTCCTACCGCGCTGACCGAGGACTTGTCGATAGGCCCTTTCACCAACTCTAGCTCGCCCGTGGTTTCTAGCGGTCCGGCCATATATTGTATCCGCATTCATCAATAAACACGCAATGATGCAGAATACCGTTCGTCATGAACTAGTTGGCATATTCAACACGACTCCGGATGACATCAGGCCTGTTGTGGTAGGCCGGTAGTGGCCTGGCGAGTTTGATGCGCAGCAGCATACCATCAAGAGCTTTTCCAATAGTCCTGTCGTGTGCCATAGGCTTTGCCGGGAGTCTTCTTCGAAGTTCTTGATTAATTTGACTCAAAATAAGCAGACATCTACCTTGACATTATTGCGACCACCCCGTGGCCTTTCATGAATTCCTCCTTCACGAACATACGTTGCCAAATGCCTCTTGCTGTGCTGCGGTTCACCCCTAATGTGTCTGCCACCAAAGGGTAGTCATCGTGAGGATCTTCACACGCCCTAACTATCCTTTCGTCATGGTCGTTGGAAATGCGGTTGCGACCTACTCTGTGCGCCAGTTCTGTGAAACGAGATTGCACGACATCGTTTTCGAATTTAGGCTTGTTTTAAAATCCTGTGGGAAATTGGTGAGAAATTGCTTGAACACAACTCCTTTGTGATTAAAATTTTATTCCCTCAATAGAACATTACGCCAAGGCAAATGAATTTCAATTCCCACTGAATGTTGTTTTCGTTAAAACATTACATTAATTGGCGTCAATGAATCTTTCTCTTAATGCAAAAATCATCAATGACTACTCAAAAATTTAAAATGATTGATGTATAGCTAAACTGATGACACATTTATTTTATTGAATGCTGCAATGTCACTAATGAAAATTTATTTCCTGGTAATGAAGGGCAAAAAGTGTAATTACTGTACACCGTCGTTTAAATAAAGAAAAAACAAAAAGATGGTTTTAATACCATGCATGTTGATAAAAGTTTCGTTTCTAATCAAGCAGTTACTTATGTTTTTCAAGTTTAAAAATACTCGACTTTCTGCAAACCGCAAAAATGAATTACTTTCAAAATAATCTTGTTATATAATATCTCAAATATGAGATCCCACGACATACAAAAAATCACCAATTCGCGAAATAAAATAGCTAAAAATGTAGTGTGACCATACGACACACATTCTACTTTCTTGCAACTTGGGTATCCAGCGGCTATCCATACAAGCCTTTTATGAGAATTTCGAAAGACCATTTTTGGTGAACAAGGCAAGATCCAACATGGGTCTCGCTTTTATAATATTCCCCATGCCATGGCACAAGGGTCATGTAGAACAATCAGTTTGGCGCTTTTACAACATTTTGAACAATTATTCCCCTTATCTTCCGACTAATCTGACATGATTTGCGTTCTAGAAAGCAGACGCGGACAGCTGTTTCGCCCGTATTGGGGTTCGTCAGCGCGTCGTAGCTGAAACACAGTGAGACTCAGTGACACTTCACCTATCTGTCGCTAGTCATTCTAGAAGAGAGCTAAGAGAGGGGATTAGTTATCAGTCAGGCCACACATTTTATGTAGCAAGTGGCCAAAAATCAAGAAACAGATATCCTCCGTGGACTAATCATGACAGGGCTGCGGCGGCGAGAAACAAAACGGGAATGGACAAAACCATCCTCCAAATATAAATGTGAAACAAATGGCCCTAAGGCACAGCAGTTCTCATCAGCACAGCACCGCGGTTAGCTAGACCGTATCTGACATAATTATCAGTGAATGACACACGCTAAATTGTTATTAAAATGTGTTCAAGAAAAACATTCACTATTCTTTTATATTCAATAACATGCTGTTTCAAAGACTTATCAACATTTTATAATAATAATAATAATAATAATAATAATAATAACAATAATAATAGCAATTAAAATATATATAGCGAAATAAACTGTAATGTCATACGACACACATTTAACTTTCTTGCAACTTGGGTTCCCAGTGGCTATCCATACAAGCCTTTTATGAGAATTTCGAAAGACGGTTTTTGGCGAACATGGCAAGATCCAACATCACTTTTATATGATATTCCCATGACAAAAAGGTCATGTAGACCAATTTTGGCGCTTTTATCACATTTTGAACAATCATTCCCCTTATCTCCCGGATTAATCTGACATGATTAGCGTTCTAGAAAGCAAACACGGACAGCTGAAAAACATTTGATTTTTCTTTTTGGGTGCCACAAAACATTTTATAGAATTCTGATCATGTAACGCGTGCTTTAAATGGTTTTGTATCCGTTTTGCTGAAAGCTTTTTCAACAAGGGGAAAGACAAAATGGCGGAGAAATCCGTTTTTGACAGTTACAATAAATATCGTCAAATGTGCCAATGCACTCAATGTCTGACGCCAAATGACGCGTTATGTTCGCTAATAATGACAAAGTGTGATGGCACCTGCTTTTAGAATTAATAGCCACCCATACCATGGACCGTATAGAAAAAGCACATTCGACGGGGTTTTTGCTTTTACTACACACTTTATTTCATATTACGATTCTTCGATCTTTTAAAGTGATTAAATGCTGAATTCCTGGCAATCTGACTATGAGCTACTTTTTTCTACAAAAATAAAACTAAAAAATGCAACTGACACTCTGCAGTCATTTATATTTTAGGAATTTGACCATTAATTGGCATCTATTGGAGTTCTTTCATCTGAACACTAGTTACATGCAATGCCACAATCCTTTTATTTCGGGAAAGATGAATGATGTGATGCATGCGAGGAAATAGGTTGGCCAATCCCTGTCGATAATTTGTACTAAACAAGAATAGAATCAGAGGATTAACTGCGGTGTTTAAAGATGGAAAAACATAAAAGAATAACGTTACAAGAATTTGACATTTATCTTTGAGGAATAGGTCTGGTTGGAACATTTTCAAAGCCAAATAGACGCAAAGTGGAGTCCAGCAGACGAAAAAAGCTGCGACAATCGAGATGAGGATTTTTGTGATCTTCTGGTGCTGTCTTTGTCTATAGTTGTTTATTGAGCCTCGTATATCGTTTTGGGCGTTTGGTCGTTCTCCTAACGCTTTTAAAATGCGAGAGAAAAGGATGATTATCGTTATTAGAGGAATGCAGTAGAATATCACGAAACCAAACCCATAAAAAATCTCTATCGCCGATTTCAAATTCCACAATAATCTGCAAAATGTTTGTTCATCCACTGTAACTACTTTGGCATACAGGATATAAGGACAACATAAAGACATTGGTATTAACCAAGTGAAAAGTAATAAAATTAGGCGAACTTTTCCTTGGACAAAAGTCGTTGTCCTAAAAGGAAATACAACGGCAATGTATCTGTCCACAGTGATTACAACCAAGCTCAAGACGGACACAATTTGTGACACTCCTCTGGAGTACATCCCCAATTTGCATAAAACTGAAGCTGAAGGCTCTTTTATCAATACTCTACTTGTTAGCATCCCTTCAGTTGCATAAAGCAACCAACCGAAGCAAGAACAAAGAATGTCGGAAATCACCATGTTGACAATGTAGTAGTTAGTGCTGGTCCTTAGGCTTTGGGTTTTCAGAAAAGTCACAGTTACAAGTATGTTTCCAGTGAAGGCTACAAAGCTGATAGTAGACGTAATCGCTATAAACAGAGTGGATACCACTTGAGAGCAAGGTGATTCTGTGGAGCTGTTCATAGTGATCGAGATTCGTCGTCTTTAAAATTTGCACCAAATGTTACCCGACCACTGGTCCTTTTTTGTTGACGACAGAAACAGGAAAATAACACAATGTTGTACGCGATGAAAAGACCTCCTGTTCAGTATGTGTTTGCTAACATTGACAATATATGCCAAACACAGGTGCCTAAAATGTTCGATGTTAATTTCATTTTAAACTCAGTCTTTGTCCAAGTAAGTGCGGCTGAATCATTTTGTCAGGAAAATATAAACAGCGACTGAAAAATTATTTATATGAATATGTGTTCAACTTAAAAATATAAAATCGTTGCAGGACTTTCGATGATTGATTGTGTGATCATGCTTCCACCAATTTTCAGCTTAAGATAAAGGAAGCTTTACATATCAGATGGGAACAACCTTCTTTGAACCAACAGTTGCATCATGTTAATTTAAAACTTTCTTTTTAATCACGTAATGTCACACATTCTTTCATTTATTTGTCAAAGGTGTTTTCTCTCATTAGCATTTTCATTTATTAATAGGATGCAGCTATATCGAGGCAGTTGCCTTGTTAATTTAAGCTACTTCCACGTAGTATTCGGTATTTATGAAAAGCGCACTATCTGCTGTCTGAAATCAAAATATCTGTCTCAATTTAGGCTTGTCGTAATAATAATAACTTCCTCAGACCCAGGGATAGTTAGTCGAAGCGGGACGAAAAAAACCGCCAAAAAATGCCTCGTAGAAAATTATATTCTTTCATGCTCACAGATAAAGCAAAGACGTTAGAACCACTTGGGATCAACAGACGCGACGAACTTCATTAACTTTCTCATCACTAGTCAGTTTAGTTTATCACCCGTCAAACCCTCCACCTATCATATTCATTGTTTTTGTTATTCTTGTATAACGGTTTTATAATCATTTATAGTGCTAGCCCCTGAAGAAGCTTTGTTTTGCAAAGCGAAATATTGGGCACTATTATATTCCACTTTTATTTTATTTTATTTTATTTTATTTGTTTTTGCTTCTGCTTCTGTTTTTTTGCCGTAAGGATCAGTTTGCCGTTTCTTTTTTTTCCTGATATATTGGGAATTTAGTAGACAACTCGAATTCGTCCTCATATACAGTCTGTATATTGTCAGGGAGCAATTTTGCCATTTTCCAAAAACACAACGTTGCAAGCTAGACATTGTATTTTTGGGTATAAGACCACCGTAAATGCTGGACTCCTGGTCGTCATCACCCAACGAAATAAAAAAAATATTTAAACCATTTAACTTTGGTGATGTTAGGGTCCTGATCTTTTGGGACCAATTGTTTTTCCACTGGTTGGGTTTTTTCCTGATATATTGGGAATTTAGTAGACAACTCGAATTCGTCCTAATATACAGTCTGTATATTGTCAGGGAGCATATGCCATTACTGTGATGAAAGCAAGCCACCTATCTAAACATATTAAGGGGACCCTAGGAAACAATAAAAACTTTGTTGTCGCTATGGCAACCTGCTCGTATGGCTATTATGGGTCCATTAAGAAACACCACTGAAAGCCTAACATGGAAACAATGCTAATATTCCTTATTTGCCCCTACACACTCTTATCAGGCCCCAAACCCCCAAAATAACATTGCACAACTAAGTTTGGTCTTCTTGATGTTTTTTTTGGAGGGGGCTGAAAGTTCTAAGAAAGGTTTTGGTTATGAGCAGGCACGTGACCATAATTGGATTAAACATACGAGAATAACAGCTTTCTTAATTAGTAAACGAAATAAGACAAGCTACCAATTTGTTTTCAAAATTGTTTCTACTAACCGATTTGAATCATTTTCAAATTCTGGAAAGGTAATTGAAAGTTCAAGTAGTGATCGCTTTTCAGAGAGGGTCTAGAAACCACAAAGTCAGTACATTGCGGTCAGTATTTTTTTTAAACAAAATAAGAAAGGCTGACTGTACAGTTGGGAAAAAAAATTCTATATTTCCAATATTTCGTCAGGCACGGCCTGACTTCTTCAGGGTACTGATTATAGGCAACATCGTTACAATTCAAATAACCAAAAAAACACTGGAATATAAGGTTGCAAAGCAAGGGAGGGATTATTAATAGAACGGGGTCAAACACTTGAACCTAAGGGTATCAATAAGCGCGAGGAATTGTAAACCCCCCTATTTTATATTTATAGCACATGTCATCTTTTATTACTTATCTTGTATTATTTGAATTTTGTAACGTTTTTGCTTGTAATCTTATATTCCATTGTTTCTTGGTTATTTGAATTGTAACGATGTTGCCTATAATCAGTAACCTGAAGAAGTCAGGCCGTGCCTGACGAAATATTGGAAATATACAATTTTTTTCCCAACTGTACAGTCAGCCTTTCTTATTTTGTTTATTACTTCAGTGGTAAATTTGCTGACTAGATCCTCCAGGATCCGGTAAATTTGCAGTTGTCCGTTGGCTCTTGCCATTCAGTGAGTATTTTTACAGGTATTGCAGTGACTTCATTATCTTCATTTTAAGAGGGACAATGGAGCCGGAATCATTAACTGAAGTGCCTCCGACAAAGATTACTAGAACTGAGCTAGAGTTTGTCTGATACGGATTATCTCTGTTATCTGTCAACAAGACAGAGAAGAGGAGCAACTTGTGGAGAAACCCGTTTCTTTTAAGAAAGTTTTGGGATGTATTAAAATGAGAGCAACCTATGAAGATTGAATATATCCAGAAACATGGAAACGTTTAGCCAGTGTTACCTGCAATGACCTTGTATCAAAATCTGCCTCGTGGCACAGAAAATGTTATCAAGAAACAAATCATACAGGTAATAATAATACAATACTATAAGGTGGGAGCATCTTAAGCCGCTGTATTGGCTGCTGGATTGACAGCATTCCGATGCGTCGGGTTAAGTTGCTTTCTTGCTTGCACCTGGAAGTCGTTAAAGAGTCGTACATTCATTCCACCAACGTGGGTTGGACTAAGCCAGCTATAGGAGATACGGCCATAGTGATCGTCAATTTCCTACCGCGCTGACCGAGGACTTGTCGATAGGCCCTTTCACCAACTCTAGCTCGCCCGTGGTTTCTAGCGGTCCGGCCATATATTGTATCCGCATTCATCAATGAACACGCAATGATGCAGAATACCGTTCGTCATGAACTAGTTGGCATATTCAACACGACTCCGGATGACATCAGGCCTGTTGCGGTAGGCCGGTAGTGGCCTGGCGAGTTTGATGCGCAGCAGCATACCATCAAGAGCTTTTCCAATAGTCCTGTCGTGTGCCATAGGCTTTGCCGGGAGTCTTGTTCGAAGTTCTTGATTAATTTGACTCAAAATAAGCAGACAGTTTTCTTCAACAATCTCATTCAGACACTCCTTCATTTCATCATCTACCTTGACATTATTGCGACCACCCCGTGGCCTTGCATGAATTCGACCTTCACGAACATACGTTGCCACAATGCCTCTTGCTGTGCTGCGGTTCACCCCTGATGTGTCTGCCACCAAAGGGTAGTCATCGTGAGGATCTTCACACGCCCTAACTATCCTTTCGTCATGGTCGTTGGAAATGCGGTTGCGACCTACTCTGTGCGCCAGTTCTGTGAAACGAGTTTGCACAACATCGTTTTCGAATTTAGGCTTGTTTTAAAATCCTGTGGGAAATTGGTGAGAAATTGCGTGAACACAACTCCTTTGTGACTTAAATTTTATTCCCTCAATAGAACATTACGCCAAGGCAAATGAATTTCAATTCCCACTAAATGTTGTTTTCGTTAAAACACTACATTAATTGGCGTCAATGAATCTTCGTCTTAATGCAAAAATCATCAATGACTACTCAAATATTTAAAATAATTGATGTATAGCTAAACTGATGACACATTTATTTTATTGAATGCTGCAATGTCACAAATGAAAATTTATTTCCTGGTAATGAAGGGCAAAAAGTGTAATTACTGTACACCGTCGTTTAAATAAAGAAAAAACAAAAAGATGGTTTTAATACCATGCATGTTGATAAAAGTTTCGTTTCTAATCAAGCAGTTACTTATGTTTTTCAAGTTTAAAAATACTCGACTTTCTGCAAACCGCAAAAATGAATTACTTTCAAAATAATCCTGTTATATAATATCTCAAATATGAGATCCCACGACATTCAAAAAATCACCAATTCGCGAAATAAAATAGCTAAAAATGTAGTGTGACCATACGACACACATTTAACTTTCTTGCAACTTGGGTATCCAGCGGCTATCCATACAAGCCTTTTATGAGAATTTCGAAAGACCGTTTTTGGTGAACAAGGCAAGATCTAACATGGGTCTCGCTTTTATAATATTCCCCATGCCATGGCAAAAGGGTCATGTAGAGCAATCAGTTTGGCGCTTTTACAACATTTTGAACAATTATTCCCCTTATCTTCCGACTAATCTGACATGATGTGCGTTCTAGAAAGCAGACGCGGACAGCTGTTTCGCCCGTATTGGGGTTCGTCAGCGCGTCGTAGCTGAAACACAATGAGACTCAGTGACACTTCACCTATCTGTCGCTAGTCATTCTAGAAGAGAGCTAAGAGAGGGGATTAGTTATCAGTCAGGCCACACATTTTATGTAGCAAGTGGCCAAAAATCAAGAAACAGATATCCTCCGTGGACTAATCATGACAGGGCTGCGGCGGCGAGAAACAAAACGGGAATGGACAAAACCATCCTCCAAATATAAATGTGAAACAAATGGCCGCTAAGGCACAGCAGTTCTCATCAGCACAGCACCGCGGTTAGCTAGACCGTATCTGACATAATCATCAGTCAAAAACACGCGCCAAATTGTAATTAAAATGTGTTGAAGAAAAACATTCACTATTCTTATATATTCAATAACATGCTGTTTCAGACTTATCGACATTTTATAATAATAATAATAATAACAATAATAATAGTAATTAAAATATATATAGCGAAATAAAATGGCTAAAAATGTAATGTCATACGACACACATTTAACTTTCTTGCAACATGGGTACCCAGTGGCTATCCATACAAGCCTTTTATGAGAATTTCGAAAGACGGTTTTTGGCGAACAAGGCAAGATCCAACATCACTTTTATATGATATTCCCATGACAAAAAGGTCATGTAGACCAATTTTGGCGCTTTTATCACATTTTGAACAATCATTCCCCTTATCTCCCGGATTAATCTGACATGATTAGCGTTCTAGAAAGCAGACACGGACAGCTGAAAAACATTTGATTTTTCTTTTTGGGTGCCACAAAACATTTTATAGAATTCTGATCATGTAACGCGTGCTTTAAATGGTTTTGTATCCGTTTTGCTGAAAGCTTTTTCAACAAGGGGAAAGACAAAATGGCGGAGAAATCCTTTTTTGACAGTTACAATAAATATCGTCAAATGTGCCAATGCACTCAATGCCTAACGCCAAATGACGCGTTATGTTCGCTAATAATGACAAAATGTGATGGCACCTGCTTTTAGAATTAATAGCCACCCATACCATGGACCGTATAGAAAAAGCACATTCGACGGGGTTTTTGCTTTTACTACACACTTTATTTCATATTACGATTCTTCGATCTTTTAAAGTGATTAAATGCTGAATTCCTGGCAATCTGACTATGAGCTACTTTTTTCTACAAAAATAAAACTAAAAAATGCAACTGACACTCTGCAGTCATTTATATTTTAGGAATTTGACCATTAATTGGCATCTATTGGAGTTCTTTCATCTGAACACTAGTTACATGCAATGCCACAATCCTTTTATTTCGGGAAAGATGAATGATGTGATGCATGCGAGGAAATAGGTTGGCCAATCCCTGTCGATAATTTGTACTAAACAAGAATAGAATCAGAGGATTAACTGCGGTGTTTAAAGATGGAAAAACATAAAAGAATAACGTTACAAGAATTTGACATTTATCTTTGAGGAATAGGTCTGGTTGGAACATTTTCAAAGCCAAATAGACGCAAAGTGGAGTCCAGCAGACGAAAAAAGCTGCGACAATCGAGATGAGGATTTTTGTGATCTTCTGGTGCTGTCTTTGTCTATAGTTGTTTATTGAGCCTCGTATATCGTTTTGGGCGTTTGGTCGTTCTCCTAACGCTTTTAAAATGCGAGAGAAAAGGATGATTATCGTTATTAGAGGAATGCAGTAGAATATCACGAAACCAAACCCATAAAAAATCTCTATCGCCGATTTCAAATTCCACAATAATCTGCAAAATGTTTGTTCATCCACTGTAACTACTTTGGCATACAGGATATAAGGACAACATAAAGACATTGGTATTAACCAAGTGAAAAGTAATAAAATTAGGCGAACTTTTCCTTGGACAAAAGTCGTTGTCCTGAAAGGAAATACAACAGCAATGTATCTGTCCACAGTAATTAGAACCAAGCTCAAGACGGACACAATTTGTGACACTCCTCTGGAGTACATCCCCAATTTGCATAAAACTGAAGCTGAAGGCTCTTTCATCAATACTCTACTTGTTAGCATCCCTTCAGTTGCATAAAGCAACCAACCGAAGCAGGAACAAAGAATGTCGGAGATCACCATGTTGACAATGTAGTAGTTAGTGCTGGTCCTTAGGCTTTGGGTTTTCAGAAAAGTCACAGTCACAAGTATGTTTCCAGTGAAGGCTACAAAGCTGATAGTAGATGTAATCGCTATAAACAGAGTAGATACCATTGGAGAGCAAGGTGATTCTGTGGAGCTGTTCATAGTGATCGAGATTCGTCGTCTTTAAAATTTGCACCCAATGTTACCTGTCCACTGGTCCTTTTTTGTTGACGACAGAAACAGGAAAATAACACAATGTTGTACGTGATGAAAAGACTTCCTGTTCAGTATGTGTTTGCTAACATTGACAATATGTGCGAAAAATGTCAGATGCTAATTTCATTTTAAACTCAGTTTTTGTCGAAGGAAGTGCGGCAGTGTTATTATGTCAGGAAAATATAAACAACGAAATAATTATTTAAACATTATCGACGCAGATGGAGATGCGACAAACTTGTATATAGTTATGATCGTAGATATTAGAAATGGTCAAAAGAAATAATATGGCAACGGCAAAATCAAATGATTAAAATGAAATCAAAACATCTAATTTTTCCAAATAGGGAAATATCCAAATGAATATGGATATGTCCTCTTATTTTCCCTTGATATGTTCGAATATGAAAGCAATGTTAAAAACATTAAAATCGTTGCGGGACTTTCGATGATTTATTGAAGAAATAAAAAAAAGCGCCGAGTGCATTATTGATTTATATAAGCACGCGGGAATTTTTAAGAACACGAGAGAAGTGCAGAGAAGCACGAGCCAAAGGCGGCGAGTGCTTCTCGCACTTCTCGAGTATTCTTAAAAATTCCCAAGTGCTTATATAACTCAACAATGCACGAGGAACAAGTTTTTTTATTTCTTTTATAAAATAAAAACGGTTATAATGAACCTTACGTCGCGCGCGTGCTTTATCGAGTTATAATGAACTCGGTTTAACCAATCATAGCGCGCGCATTTCCTTGAGCATTTTATAATGTGTATTATTTATTACCTTTACATGATAACATATGCAGATCAGACAGACTTAAATTTGTGTTTTAAAACGTATTTTAAGGAAAATGCACTCGCTCAATTTTAATTAAAAAGGTTTTGAAGATACTTTACAAGGTATATACATGTCCTGCGCATGTTCGTGTTGCTCTGTGTATTCTTAAGTTAATTTATGTCGTCCTTATTACTTTAATGACCAATGAAACATGCGGAATGGGTAATAACAGAACACGCACAACCATAGCACTTACACTGCAGAAAACAGTAGGAACAAAAAATGGCAACCAGATGAAGACACTTGAATCCCCTTTTGAGGAAATTTGAATCATTCTATACTCATATACTACATGTTGATACGATGTTTGACAAATGTCATGTTATTCAAATCCATTTAAAAAATGTCATGTCATTCAAATCCATTTAAAGATAATGCCCATTGATTGTTTTACATGTCATATTAAAAAACATAGTTGGCCATTGGGATTGATTCACGTTGATTAAATATGAACCATTAACTACAGAATTTGGGTCAAACTGACTTCTTGACGTTTGAAGCAAAAGAAATCATTGTCAAGCTTATAGTCATTTGTTTTTAATAACATGTCAGTTCAAAACTCAAAGATTTTTTTAATTAAGCCTAGAAACTTGCGATTAAATCAAGAAATGATGATTGGATTAGATTATCAGGAATTCATTTGATCTTTAATGTAAACATACACGGCTTAACAAATCAAACCGATGCGTTTATTCTAAGGATAAGAAATAAATCATCCAGAGCAAAATAACTTTTATTTTATTTAATCCTAAGATAAGTTATTTAACCGAAAAAAAATAAGTTGGAGTTTCAGAAAAAATGGAATTTCTTTTTTCGTGTTCAACCGCACTTTGATATCGAGATATCGAGTTGAACACGACAATAGAACTTTTCTATCTCCAAGCAACCATGTATTTCCTTCTTATTCAGTATTTACTGAAGTTTAAAGCAATTTTCTGAAGATTTTCCTCAAGATATCCGAAGCTTTACATAATGTATCCGAGAAATATCCGAAGGACATTTCCGACCATTCTGAAATTTTCCGAGGATCGCGGAAGATTGACGAGAAAGAATAATCAAGCTACCCATCGTGCTGGTCATATTCTTGACCTCATTATCACTCGCAGTGATGATAACATCTTAAAGTCTGTTGAAGTTCACGATTCGGCTTTGATCTCCGATCACTATGCTATTAAATGTGACGTTCAGTTCCGCAAGCCTAGTTTTGAGAGGAAAGTAATATCGTCACGCAAGCTAAAATCCATTGATTGTAATAAATTCAAGGAATGTATTGAAAAATCTGTTCTTTTTTCTCACTCAGTTGTAGACATCACTCAATTAGTACATCTATATAATTCTGAATTATTGAATCTTCTTGACCAACATGCTCCGCTAACTATGCGGGAAGTTACTATTCGTCCAGCTGCACCATGGTATAGTGATGAAATCAAGCTTGAAAAGAGAAGAAGACGGCAGCTGGAAAGGAAATGGCGAGCAAGTCAGTTACAGTCAGATCTTCGTAAGTTTAGAACACAATGTCGTTTAGTTAATCGTTTGTTATGGTCAATTAGAACTAGATATTATTCACAACTTGTAGATGAAAATCGTCTTAATCAAAGGAGGCTTTTCGGAATTGTTGATAAATTAATGCACAAAACACCTGATGTGCTCTATCCGCCGCATGTGACTGCTAAAGAGCTGGCGAATAACTTTGTCACATTTTTTGACAACAAGATCAATGACATCCAACGACATCTTGCTCAGCGTTGTTCAAATAGCACTGCCTGCTTTTTAGAAGTACAGAATTCAACTTGCAGTCTGGATCGGTTTCATTGTATCTCGATGGATGATCTGTTGCCTGTTATTCGTCCAATTGCTAAGAAATGCGACTTAGATCCTGTTCCAGCCCGATTGTTATTGGAATGTCTTGACACATTAGCTCCTGTTATAATAAAAATTGTCAATATCTCACTTGAATCTGGCGTACTACCATCTCAACTTAAGGAAGCTATTCTCAAACCACTGCTGAAGAAGCTAAATCTTGACTACAAGGAATACAAGAATTTTTGACCAATTTCTAATATCTTAGTTTTTTGTCCAAGGTTATTGAAAAGGTCGTCTCACTACAATTGGCTTCTTACCTTGAAGATAATCAACTTCATGAACAATTTCAGTCTGCTTACAAGAAATTTCATAGTACTGAGACTGCTCTTATCAAGGTTCATAATGATATTATTACCGCTATTGATAATGGTCAGTTTGTTATCCTTGTTCTTTTGGATTTATCTGCAGCGTTTGATACAGTGGATCATAACATTTTACTAATGAGGCTGTCCACGCGCTTTGGCATCACTGGTTTGACTTTACAGTGGCTTACGTCCTATCTATCTGACCGCACTCAATTTGTCAAAGTTAGTGGCGCTACATCGCATCCGTTGAAACTTACAAAAGGCGTTCCACAAGGGTCGGTACTGGGTCCGCTATTATATTCCTTATATACGTCACCTCTCGGGGATATTGCCAGGTAGCATAATATGAACTTTCATTTTTATGCCGATGATACACAACTCCACATTTGTTTCAAAACATGTTGTCCTGATGGGATGGAGTCCAGCAAATCTAGAATTGAGACTTGTGTCCGTGATGTTGATTTATGGATGCTCCACAATGGGTTAAAGTTAAATAGGGATAAAACTGAACTACTAGTACTCTCTTCGTCCTACCGTCCAAAAGCAGATATACATAACTTCGCCGTTTTAGATAAAATAGTTGACTGTTCATCTACTGCAAGGAATATTGGTGTTCTATTCGACGACTCCTTAACGATGATACCTCATATTAATGCAATATGCAAAACAGAATTTTTTCATTTACGTAATATCTCAAAAATTAGGAAGTTTCTCACTGTTGACACTACTAAAATTATCGTTCATTCATTTGTAACTTCAAAGGTGGACTATTGTAACTCTCCACTGTATGGATTACCGAAATATGTACTTCATAGACTTCAGCGGATACTAAACCGCGCTGCAAGACTTGTACGTTTATCAGTCAAACAGATATGACCATATCACACCACTGCTCTTGGAGCTTCATTGGTTACCATTTGAACAGCGCATTATCTTTAAGATTCTCCTAATCACCTTTTATGGCTCTCAATGGACTAGCTCCTTGTTATATTACAAATCTTCTGTCTTATTATCATCCTTCAAGAACTCTTCGTTCTTCAAGTAAAAAACTGCTAATCAGACCTAAATGGAACCTCAAAACTTACGGTGGACGGTCATTTGCTGTTGCCGCTCCGTCACTCTGGAACTCTCTGCCGGATTTATTAAGAACGCCGACTCTGTTAACATTTTTAAATCTAAACTTAAAACTCTTCTTTTTTCACAAGCTTATGATCATTAATTAATACTAAATTAAATTTATTTATTGAATTCTCATTTATGTTGATTTATTTTATTTGATCTTAGCTGTAGCCTGTATTTTAAATTATTGTAAAGCGCTATTGAGCCTCTGGAAAATAGCGCTAAATAAGTTTATTATTATTATTATTATTATTAATCTTGGGAGATGTCATCTAGGATAGGCGTGGAGTGCACAGTGCTCTTAGCAACACAAACCAGAGAATTGACCCAAGCTGTAGGTTCAGTTACTTTCGCTAGGATAACTTGCTTTAAAGGCAACTCGAGCTCTTTCTTTAGAGGTTCCTTAAAGGGGCAGTATCACGAGGTCGAAACTTGAAAACGTCGGCCCACGTTTTCAAGTTTGATTCCGCAAATTCAAAAAGGCCGTCGAGAAGTGGAGGTATTTGTTGAATCAAAAAATCCGTTTTGATAGCCGGAAGAAAGAAAAAATCACTTTTAACAGTGATATGTCCAAAATTCCGGTGCATGAATAGTGAACAGTGCCGCGCGTGGAACCTCGTGATACTGCCCCTTTAAGAGCTTCTGAAACTTTGCTTAAAGGGTGCAAAACTTGGGGAACCGCAGGATCGGTTGTGATGTGGAACTCCCCCTTAAAACAGCCAACACCTTCATACTGACTTAGAAGTTCCTTCTTGGCAACTGGGGCACCAGTGGGAAGAGGCGCAGTTAGGGCTTGGAGGCCCCTTGCCGAGTGGTGATGCTGTTATTCAGAGTAATCAGGTTCAAATCAGTACACGTTGGTAGGCCTATAATGGTGGATCCATCTGTCTCAACAACATGAAACTGTTGCGGCTTTCAGAAACTCTCATGGGAAAGCCTGAGCACACACGCTCCAATTTGATCAATGGGATGTTCACGAAATGCAGTGATAATTGTGCTAGATGGTGCTAAATCCGTGGAAACACAGCTATAATTACATTTGGAATTGGGGCAAAGCATCTTGTAGGTGTTTGTAGCGTGGGGCCTGAGCCCGAGTTGGGACTGACAGGCGTAGATGGTCGTCTCGTGAACATGTGCTTGTAAGTTACGTTTGTGAGAAGCTAGTAAATGAATTCGAGTGTTATTTGTGTCGCTGTTTGTGTTACATTTGGTGGCAGCGGTGGAGTATTAGCCATGGAAGAAACTGTGAAAACCTTGGAAGCGAAGTTGGCGCAATTGGAAGCGAAACTTGCTTCGAAAAGCGGAATTGATGCGGCCAGTAGTTCTAACAGTGCCACGAGTTCATCGACCTCGTCTCTGGATCATTCTCTTCGCATTAAACCTGAACCTTTCTCGGCTACTTCGGGAGAAAGCTGGTTGGTGTGGCTACGAAAATTTAAAAACATTGCCGCACTTAACAAGTGGAAGACGGAGCTTCAATGTCAAATATTGCCGGCGTACCTGAAAGGCCTTGCCGAACAGACCTATTACAACCTGACCGCCGAACAAACGGCTACGTGGGTGGCGCTGGAACGTGCTCTGACAGATCGTTTTCATCCTAAAGAATCTCGCCAAGTGCACATTTCAACCCTACGAGCCAGATTACGACGACCTGACGAAGATTTACATCAACTGAGGTGCGAAATCTCTCGCCTTGTGGAGCTGGCCTATCAGAAGTTAGAACAAATATAGGCAAACAAAGAATCTCTTTTGTAGCAATCGACCTCTGGAAAGATCTCCCATCTGACCTAAAGGATCTAAATGTATTTCTCTTCTCCAAAAATTTAAAACGTTATTTATTGTCAGAACAACACAAATAATTTGTCTGCACTGTTATGTTTTTCTAACATCATATTGTTAAATTATTTCACTGTAAATATGTTCACTTGTTTTAATTCTTTCACCTGCTGTAAATGTTTAACAAACTGTGGCTGGGGGCTAACTAGAAAACTTACCCGTTAATTTAGCTCCCAGACTCAAAATTGTATTAAGTGGCAGTCCCGCTAAAAGCGGTCCGCTCGATTTCGCGACCAAAAATAGTTTCCCTTTATTTTTTGCTGGTGAAAAGGCTTTGGTACACATGTATGAAATACACAATTCTTTTTTTCAAATTCTTTATTTTCGCCCTGCTACAAGCAGAAAACGAATTCAGGCCGTCTCGGCCTTTTCGACGGTAATCGGAAGACTAAATTTGATGGTTTTTGAGAGGCGCTCTACGTAGAAACAAATGCAGTTGAAGAAATTTTGTTTAGGTCATGTTTCTAAGCTAAACTTGAGTAGTTTACAGGCAAAGTGTAAAAAATTTCAATAAAATGTTAAGCAAGCTGAGGCAACTTAAAGACAACCCACTCTGAAGCCTATATTCAGACACTGAAAATGGGGCAAGAACGAGGGAAAATTTCTCAAACGTTGCGGCCTAAACTTGGTTTTAAAACCACGTCACAGTAAAGTTCTTACCTTCTTTTATCGAGTTATCAGTTCAAACGTGTGGGTATCGCCCGGGATCGCAAGCGAGAAGAGATTATAATCAGCCATTGACAGCGTGTTTACATAATTATCGGTCGTGCCAAATGTCACTTGCATTACTCTTCGGCTCTTCCAAAATGTTTCTATTGAGGCTTGAATTCGATTGTAGTTCTCCAAGATAAATGTCGACAACTTCTTTAATACTTCTGCTTCAGAATTAGATCGAGAACAGATGTAAAAGTTGCAATAAGTTGAATAATCTTCATGGCGGCGACACGGTCCGGGCTCGACAAAGCAAACAACGAGGCCTTTTAGCATGTTTCGGAGAAATCTTCATTAAAAACAGTACTTGATCCAAATTCTCTGCTCCACTAACGAGTATTAAAGGTTTTCCACGTCCCTACAATAAAAAGAAAGTCAAAGTTTATTCTGATCCACGATTTTATACTGTTGAAATTCACCCGTGGCGGAAACATAACTTGACCGTGGCATGCAAATATCCTATAATTTGAAAAAAAATTAACTTCAACCAGAAGTTTCACTGCGATACGTGAAATACTCACCGGTGAGAGGTTGAAATATATGAATAACTTGAGTTTAAGATTCGTTTTTAAGGGTTACTCGCCAAGCGACAGCAAAAAGTTTTTTCGCTTGAAAATGTGTAGATTCGTTACAAGGTCTTCGAGCACGTGGCTTGTGTCATAACTTGTCACACAATGTTATCAAGGTCGCGTGACAAAGGTAGTTGGCCGCGCGATGTAACGGATCTACACATTTTCAAGCTAAGAAAACTTTCTGCGGTCGCTTGGCGAGAAACCCTTAAAAACGAATCTGAAACTCAAGTTATTCATATATTTCAACCTCTCACCGGTGAGTAGTTCATGTATCGCAGTGAAATTTCTGGTTGTCGTCGATTTTTTTTTAAAATTATATCTACAGTATTTGCATACCATGGTCAAGTTTAGTTTCTACCACGGGTGAATTTCAACAGTATAAAATCGTGGATAAGAATAAACTGTGACTTTCTTTTTATTGTAGGGACGTTGAAAACCTTTAATACTCGTTAGTGGAGCAGAGAATTTGAATCAAGTACTGATTTTGATGAAGATTTCTCCGAAACATTCTAAAAGCTTCGTTGTTTGCTTTGTCGATCGAGCCCGGTGTCGCCGCCATGTAGATTATTCAACTTATTGCAACTTTTACATCTGTTCTCGATCTAATTCTGATGTAGAAGTATTAAAGAAGTTGTCGACATTTATCTTGGAGAACTACAATCGAATTCAAGCCTCAATAGAAACATTTTGGAACAGCCGAAGAGTAATGCAAGTGACCTTTGGCACGACCGATAATTATGTAAACACGCTGTCAATGGCTGACTATAATCTCTTCTCGCTTGCGATCCCGGGAGATACCCACACGTTTGAGCTTATAACTCGATAAAATAAGGTAAGAACTTTACTGTGACGTGGTTTTGAAACCAAGTTTAGGCCGCAACGTTTGAGAAATTTTTCCTTGTTCTTGCCCCATTTTCAGTGTCTGAATATAGGCTTCAGAGTGGGTTGTCTTTAAGTTGCCTCAGCTTGCTTAACATTTTATTGAAATTTTTTACACTTTGCCTGCGAACTACTCAAGTTTAGCTTAGAAACATGATCTAAACAAAATGTCTTCAACTGCATTTGTTTCTACGTAGAGCGCCTCTCAAAAACCATCAATTTTAGTCTTCCGATCAACGGCGAAAAGGCCGAGACGGCCTGAATTCGTTTTTTGCCTGTAACAGGGCGAAAATAAAGAATTTGAAAAAAAGAATTGTGTATTTCATACATGTGTACCAAAGCCTTTTCACCAGCAAAAAATAAAGGGAAACTATTTTTGGTCGCGAAATCGAGCGGACCGCTTTTAGCGGGACTGCCACTTAACTATTTAAATTATTAGTACTTAGTTCAAAATGTGTGTAGGTATTTTTTTTAAATATAGTTGTAAAAAATAATGAATAAAATAAAGAAAGTTTTGAAGTTTGTTAGAGGACCCCCCGGATATACTCAATCGTACCGCCAAGGATTTCTTCGTGGGTGCTGGAGGCCCTGGCAGCTGCTCAGCGATATGAATGGAATCAAAAAGTGCTAAACAAAGGAAGTGCTCGAGTACTTTCTTCAACGTCTGGAGAGGAAGCCAACGGGGATTCTGCGTCGCAACAAGGGAGTACAGATCCTCCAGCTTGGGCTAAGCAGCTTTTTCAACAAGCCGAAATCTTAGAGAAGTTGAAGAACATTCCTCAAGGAAGACAAGGTAGGAATGAAAGTGTAGAGTCTGGACAGGGTCCCAGAGCATGTTTTAAATGTGGTAGTCTGACCCATTTTATTCGTGGCTGTCCACACCAAGTCCATCCCAGTCAGGGAAACTGGAGACGGGCGGGGCGCAGCCAGAAGTGACCCCGCCCGAGAATTCAAAGGGGGCATATATGTGTTGTGATGTCAATGGTGTTAAGTCCCAAGCTTTACTGGACACAGGTGCAGAAGCAACAATCATCAGCGAGGGCCTGTACTATCGCATTAAGGTCCCTATGAGCAAGCTTGAATCTCCACGAAAGCCTGTTCTTGGAGCCAACAACATGCCGCTCGATGTTGTTGGGGAAACAGAGGTGACACTCCAGCTTGGTGGAATAAGGGCGCAGCACAGGGTGCTCGTGTGTCGAGCTTTGCCTCAACAAGTGTTAATTGGAGTAGATTTTTTAATGGCTCACAAGTGCATAATTAACTTTGACACTAAGACTGTCTACAGCAAGGGGGAGCCCAGTAAGATGATGTTTGGACACCTCGATAAAGTGTACAGGATCACTGTGGCTAAAACCATTACATTATCTCCAAATATGGTTGCAGATCTTGTGAGATTCGGGGGGTAAACGGCCTGGCCGAGTGTATGGGTGTGGTGGAACCAGCAGACAAGTTCTCGGATGGATCATTTCATGAACCGAGTCTGACCCCAGTAAGACCGAGACGTGAACGAAGAGAGCCGCTGTGGCTCCAGGACTATGTTAGAACAGTCGTTATTTACCCAACGTGGCCCTTTAACTTTGCTGGAACAGTTGCATGCCAACTTTCGAAAATTGTAACCCGTACCTCTGTCCTTATGCGGCAGGGGGTAGTGTAGCGTGGGGCCTGAGCCCGAGTTGAGACTGACAGGCGTAGATAGTCGTCTCGTGAACATGTCCTTGTAAGTTACGTTTGTGAGAAGCTAGTAAACGGATTCGAGCGTTATTTGTGTCGCTGTTTGTGTTACATGTTAACGGAGATAACATTACCCAAAGCTCCGATGTCAATCCTGCACAAATGGGGTTTCTTTCACTGTCCCGAATCAACTATCACCTGAAGAAAAGCTTGGGTATCACTCTTTGTCACATGATTGTTTGATAGGGTTTGGAACTACAATTGGTCCGGGAATGGGGCTTCAGAGCTGTGGTTATCTTCTTCAAGGCGATGAAGATGCTTCTGTGTTGGGTTTGCCTTTCGGGGCTAAGCCCTTAGGAGCTTTTGGACATAAACCACTTGGTTTTTGGTGCTTCTTGCCGACCATTGATGTACGACAGACTTTTCTCCAGAGACTCTCTCTTCCACGTGTACCACAAATTGACCAAACACTGGACAGAAATATCGTGCTCGGTACCACCGCATCCGCACAGACAAACGATGGCGTCGCGGGACTTGCTGGCAGGAGTAGTTGTTCTGGAAGAAATTTAGCCATGCCTCAGGGATCAACGCATGTAGGATTACCGCCTAACATTCCATTTATTTGGTTGCCTGTGACAACCTCAGTCCTTGCAATATCCAGAGCGGAATTGTTTTGCGTACGCTCCGAATTGGATCCGCAGAGGGCGTCAATTCAGCGTTAGCTAGCGTTAGCGTAAGTGAATCGTTCAGGCGAAATTCAAGGAGCACAGAATCCGTTTTGTGGCTGTACGTATTTGTGTAACTCTCCAGCAATACAGGAGAGGGTTAAGCGATGAATTAAGAAGAACTATAGTTGCAGTTATATAGTGAACAGTAAGCGAAGGCCTACCAGTAAAAAGGACAAACGCATGTGGCGCGTAACAAAAAATAAATAAAATAAATACAAGACATGTGTTAAGGGAAGACTTCTTCAGTCTTTTGAAGCTGAAAATGTTTCCGGCATTCGCTTCTGGATGTTGATGTTGAATTTGTACTTGATGATGTCGAACAATTAGATGGATTTTCAAATAAATAACAAAGTTTGCAAGCATTAACACAAAAATTTCTATCATCATAACTTTGAAAAAGGTTTCAGTTGACCAGAATAAAATTATCACAGCAACTCCCTGAAGCAACCAAATACCAGTTATAGCCAAGTTTACACGAAACGTAGTTACTATGGCATTGTATCGCAAGTGCAACCGAAGAGCAAGGAATCGGTCCAAACCAATTGCTGTAATGCTGTAAATAGAAACTCCACACAAAGTATACGCCACTGAGGTAACACCTAAGCAAATAAAGCGAAATGTTGGAGGCGGCAAACCATTTATTCCATTTAGGAGAAGAGATATTAGCAAGGGTTGCACAATCAGACCAACGGCGAAATCCGACACAGCAAGGCTTGACAGTAAAATATAAGAAGGCGTATGCAATGATGGAGTCTTCCAAATTGTTATCAGAAGTGTAGAATTTCCAAATAGCGTTGTCAAACAGAGTGGGATGTTGACCACACAAATTGCTATTGCATGGTAATTGTTTTTTTCAAAATGTTTTTGCTGGCGAAGACAATCATCGCCAGAGTTGTCATATAAAGGTGGATTTTGAAATTTTGGAGTAAAGTTACTTTCCATCGAGGAGTTTTAATTTTCTTCAGTTCCAAGTCATGTGCAGCCCACTCCAATATGAACGGGAAATAACAGCTGCCCTTGCTTGATGACAGACGTTTTATTAACATAATAAAGCATCCACCACTTCAAATATCCATCAGTCTCTGTTTAATTAAAAAAAAGTGAACAAGATCACAATAACATACTATACCCACCGTTCTACTCGCGACTGTGCAAATAATAAACACATTTATATACAACCGTCGTTTCTTTTTTTCATTGTTCTCTAGAAGAAAAAAAAATGAAGAACAGCCAGATTACACAGATAGTGATGTTGACCACACAAATTGCTTTTGCATGGTAATTGTTTTCCTCAAAATGTTTTTGCTGACGAAGACAATCATCGCCAGAGTTATCGTGTAAAGGTGGATTTTGAAATTCAGGAGTAAACTTGCTTTCCATCTCCAACTTGTTTTTCTTCAGTTCCAAGTGATATGCAGTCCACTCTCTTATGAACAGGAAATTGCAGCTGCTCTCCCTTGGTGAAAGGCGTTTTTTAAACAAAATAGAGTATCTATCACTTCAAATGTCTATTCGTCAATCTATTTTTATTAAAAAAAAATTAAAAAAAGCAGAGCACAATAAAATACTATACCAACCGTTCTATTCACTGCTGTGGAAATAATAAACAAATTTATATATGTATATACAACCGCCGTTTCTTTTTTTATTGTTCTTTAGAATAGAAAAACTGATGAACAGCCAGATAATAATATATTCGATCTCCCACAAGGAAAATCGAAAATTAGAAAATTAAACGAACGTTTTTAAAGATCCAGCTCGGCTAACTTGCATCACCTTTTTGCTTATGTTATATCATCCGGCACTTTTAATAAAAAAAAATCACGTAAAAATACCCAGGCTTATTACTTAACTTTTCTCGTAGATGAACAAATAAACATTTATTTTTTACATACTTATTATTTAATTAGTTAATTTATTTTAATTTTACGGGGTTGCCGCGGGTGTGTCCTGGGATGTTCCAGGGGTGTTCCGGGGGTGTTCTTGGGAAGTTTTATTTGAGGTGTTCCCGGGTGTTCCATTATTTTTAGGGTTTTACGAACTCGCAATTAATTATCTATCCATGTGCGTGGCTTGGTAGCTAAGTGATAGAGCACTGCACAACTATACCCAGTCATGGGTTCGAATCCCGTTCAAGCCTGAATTTTTTTCACGTTGCTTTTCCAACTGCTTAAGTTAATAGCACACTGCGAAGATCACAAATTTCACTCATGTTTCATCCGCAGTTTACAAATATCTGATTTTCATTTATTCATATTCATATCATCTCTGCTGAATTAATATTTTTTAAAGCAGGTCACAATAACATTCTATACCAACCATTCTATTCACCACAGGTAGCCGGCGCCAAGCGAGGGAAAACGCAAGTCACGATTGGTTTTGATTTTCTTCTGATTGGCAAATATAAAGTCATTGTGTCGCGTGATTTTTTAGCCAATCACAATTGCGAAATGACGTTCGACACTCAATTAAAAAACAGCGCTAGTAGGCAGGGAGGGCAAATGATCTTTTTTCTCAATCGACTGAAGGCGGCAAAGGTACATTACTTTAGACTGGACTGTTCAAACAAGAAACTTTGATTACATTATACAGCAGGGACCAGTCAGTACCCGAATTATTTCCCTTGTCATTTTCTGACTACCAAATCGTCAAACTGCCCCGGGGTTGGGGGGGGGGGGGGGGGGGGGGGGGGGGGGGGGGGGGGGGGGGGGGGGGGGGGGGGGGGGGGGGGGGGGGGGGGGGGGGGGCGAGGACTCCCTATAATGGACTATACGGGGATGCTCCACCCAAAAGAAGGTACCTTTTTTAAGTTGGATGTGTGTATAAGGGTAGGGATTTCACGAGTTGGAGTATAGAAAATGGTAGGGAAAACTGTCATTTAGGTATATAAAAGGGCTTTTCAAAATATCTCAAACAGACGCACGTTATTGTTTGGTTAATATCAATAGTGTGGTAACGCCTGATGTTTTTCGTGGGTATCGTTCCATAAGTTTATTTCAAGGCGTATAGTAAAGAGAAGCAGTGCTTCTTCTGTAAGTATATGAAAGGGGTATCATTTTCTATGGAAGGTATATTAAAGTGTTACCTTTTTTTTACCGGGCAAACTGCTTCAGGCTTCCGAATACTAAGGACCTATTTGAACGAATAATAAGAATAGCCAACGCCTAACTGTTTTTGTCAAAGCCTTTTGATCAATGCTAACCGTTGATTAATATTTAGATCCAAACGTTTCCCCTCACACTGGATACGATCGTGTAAAATCAGAAGCTGATGGGCTCCTGGTAAATCTTATTTGGGGCTACCCTGGGTACCAGAGGTTTTCTAGAGGCTCATTTTCGTGAGCAATCGGGTAGTCCAGAGGAAGCGGTCGGCCGAACGTTAAAAGACATATATAAGAGCTTGACAAACTCCTCTGGAACACAAAATTTGTTGTTTTTAATTCCATGTAATCTATATAGCGCGATTGGTACTTTTTTCTCCTTTCCATTTTCTTTTGTCTTTCTATTTGTTTCGAAGTTTTGTTAGACTTTTAGTCTTGTTTTGTTCCTGCTGGAAACATTTTCAATCTAAAAAGGATTCAAGGAAAGAATAAAGTTTTCCAAAAAGTTGGTATACAAAATTTGCTTCGTCCTTTGCGGAAATTTCAATTCCTCGTTTTCGTGTATAACTGTGGCAAAATTAAATGATCATCAGTTAGGTTATATTATATTTCATGATCTTTTCTTGCTACACCAGATGCTGGTCAAAAAGATGATGTATCGATAAAAACGGATGACGTTTCAAATGTTGCAACCGTCAAAGGATTTATTAAATACACAAAAGTTTACTTATGTTTTTATTTCTACTAATCGTCAAGAGAGCCGGGCCTTCATTACGTGATTGGTTATCACCATTGATAGCAAAACCTCTGATAATCAGCATTGCTTAATGCTTTTTCAACAACTGTTTGGTTTTCTTGCAGTTATTATCAATGCTACTAGCATCTATGTTTTACAAATGGCAAACTTGTTAGCATCGCAGTTGGTTTGGTCCAGGTTTTTGGCAGTGCTTTGGCATGTTTGATTATGGGCAGAGCGGAACGACGACTCCTTTTGTTAATAATGGCAATTGCCTTGTTCGTCACTCTTGTAGGCCTTGGCGTATATTTTGAAATCTACATACCTCCGACAGATAACAGTTCGTCTTTTGACGCGGCTTCCTTGTTGGGTTCCATAAGCCATTCTGCATGCACCATCATCAAAGATCAACTGGTTATCTATCTTGGGTTCCATTAAGCCATTCTGTACCATCATCAAAGATCAACTGGTTATCTATCTTGGGTTCCATAAGCCATTCTGTACCATCATCAAAGATCAACTGGTTATCTATCTTCTGTTTAGTTTTGTTTAACTTCCTCTTTTCTTTGACGTGGGGTCCAAGTCCGTGGCTTGTCATGTCAGAAATTTTCCGTCTACAAGCACGCGGCCCAGCCAGTACTCTGGCAGCCATGGCCAACTGATTATTTGTTTTTATTGTTATCAAGACATTTGAACCCATGCGGAACACACTGTCCATCCAAGGAACATATTGGTTTTTCGCGGGAGGAGCTCATTCCTGGAGTTTGTTTTTGTTGCCATTAGTCATGCCGGAAACAAAGGACAAACCTTAGAGTAGATTGAGGCTCTGTTTGACAAAGATAATTTAATTAACAGGCAAGACCACTCAACGATTGAATTGGAGGATTTGACAGCCTGGAAAACGTCCTAAAAATTGACAAAATGAACAGTACCACTGGAAAGTAAACGGCTTGTAAGCTTTGATTTGAATGGTCATATATACTTGAAGATTTTACTAAGGTAACATGATCACAGCTGATCATTTACCCCCACATTCCCCGACTGTTACAACCAAAGCTGCCACCACATTTTCAGACAGTTGTAATTGTCAGGGGTTTGAATACCTTACTGACGTTGAACAACTTGAGCTGACGTTATCTTCAGACTAAAGGAGAAAAGTCTCTTGTATTTTTGTTGGTGTTGTTGACGCGTCCTGTCGTTGTCGACGTCGCAGTTTTGTTAATGTTGTTACTGAATATCCCCTTTCCTTCAGTGTTCTCTAAAGTTTATTTCATTCAGTGTTATTGTTATTCTTCTTTTATAAATGATATAAGATTATTTGTGAGTTAATCAGGTTATACAATAGACCAATTTCGATATATTAAAATTCATACTTGGCTCAGAGGCTTGGGGGAATAAAACAAAAGAAATCACATTGAGGTTCAGCGTTGAATTATTCATTTCTTTTGTTTTATTCCCCCAAGCCTCGGAGCCAAGTATGAATTTCAATATATCGAAATTGGTCTATTTGCAGTAATGTACCTCTAAGTGACGTAGGATTCTTACTTAAATAACACTAAAAAGGCTTCGCAGACTTCCACCTCGATATCAACGAACTCTTGATAGCTACAAAAATTCAATTCTGAGCAAATAAATAAACAAATATTTATTGTGCATTCAATCCTTTGCACCTGAATCTTGACAAAGAAAAGAACGTGTCTACTCAACCATCAAAATGACCTAGATTTAGGCGATGATTGTTTCTATTGTAAGTTGGTAGTGGATATTTCAGGTGGAGAAGTACCCTGGGATCTTGAATTTGACTGAGGTGTTGGTGATTCGTTTTTATTTTCTGCAGCTTTTTTTTTCAAATATGATCTCCTCATCACTAAGCTCCTCGCTAAAGCCAGCCATTGATGGAGTCGCAAGCCCCAGTTCAGGATCGTTACGCCTTAGAAATCGGTTCTCGCACTTCCTACTGACAGAAAAAAATGAAATATAAGACGCGTTTCAATTAGTAAGAAAAATTAGTAGAAAAAAATGAAATATAAGACGTTTCAATTAGTAAGAAAAAATAGTAAATTATGAGTATACACATAAATAAATATCTTTCAACAAACATCTTAGAGCAGCAAGAAAAACATGACGTCCAAGTAGGAATCGAACTGGGAGACGTGTATTCGATTGCCCATTCGGGATGACATTTGTTCTATGAGATGTGTATTGAAGGTCGTTTATTTATGTGTGTACGCATCATTTAGTATTGTGAAAGACTTTCTGGGCTTCGTAAAATGTACTTATAGAAAAAGAAATAGAAATAATTGCTATTCCATTGGAAATCCACAGAGTAACTCTTCTTCTCCACTGATTCCAGATTTAAAAATCGGAATAATCGTTGGTTAACTCGTATATATACCTAGTCTTTAAGGGAGGAGCCCATAAAAAATGACCCGAGCTTCTGACCGTAACTTTTAAAGGTTAAAAATGAGGTTTTTGAACCGCTTAAGGTTAGTTTTCAAATGTTCCTAGTTGTGGCTGTTAGGACACCTTTTAGGGTAAAGCAAGGGTAGAGAGAAATCACTGAATCTGACTTTATCCCTAACAAAATCGTAAAAAAAATCTGAACAATGTTGAGTATCAAGAGACAAAAATGTCTCACACATCTTCTACAGTTTATGGACTTCAACATTGTTTAGGGGGAATGGGGGAAAACTTTGTATGGCGATTTGGACGAGCGTTTATTATCGTTTATTTTCAATTGGCACAAACTCTAAATATTTTGGCTAGCACCGTACTTATCTTCACACGCACACAAAACAAAAGTCGCGGTTATACGATACAATTTTTACCTAGGTAAATTCTGTCATTTTTGCCATTTGTGGGCACGTGGTGAACGCCGAAAGCTACCGAACTTCTCCTTCCTTTCAGTTTTATTGTACAAGATAAGACAGATAGACTAAAAATCGCTCAAATAGCGTAGAAACACTGTATGAAGATAGAATACAACACCAATAAATGTTTTAACGATTTTATTCAGCAATTTTGATTTTATATATTGCTTAAAGGGGCTATGTCGCAAGGATGGCGGGTGAGTACTGGGTACTAACAACTTGAAAAACGTCCGGTGGCTTTTTATCAAGTTGGCGGCCATTACTGTCGAATTCACTGCAATCCGTTCCATCCCGTCGTATTGCGTGGAAGGATAGATCTCAAGTTTACAAATTAGTTAGAGTATTTACTTGGCTAGATTTTTGTTAAATTATTTCTGCGATTTGTTGGTCGTACCTTCGAAAAATTCGATGTCTTCCAGTAGTGGTGGAAGTTGGGGAGGGTGACGATTCCTCGCCGGTCGCCCAATGTTATCTCCAAATAAGCGTCTCGCCGTTAGAAGAAGGTGGGAATCAGGTCGAAGTTTACCTCGCGTGGTTCGACACAAGTGCAAGCGCGATAAAACTTGTCGCGATCCGGGAGGGAACAATAGAAATTTGACATGTGTGACGTCAGGTGACGTCCATGACAGGAACTCATTGTGCAGACTCACCTTGCGACATAGCCCCTTTAAAATGTTTAATTCGATGTCTTATATTTTCAAATATCATTAATATGCAAACATTACGCTTGGGTTTCCTGTGAACTACCTCGCAATTATTCCAAATTGTTTCAGAACTTTCAAGAATTTGTCTAATGTTTGGGAGTTGAATTCGCAAGAAAGGAGTTCACATTCAGACAGAGAAAGGAAACCTTGAATTTGGTCATTTGACGTTGTTGTTTTGCTGAGAACGGCAAAGAAATTTACGTGTGCAAGTGTGCAACGCACGTGCAGAGCCGTTGTTTTGCTAATTAAACCTATTGTTTTTTCCATGTTCTAGTTGCCGTCGCCGAAAAGCCTAGGCAAATATATTTTACCTTGGTAAATCAAATTTACCTTGGTAAAAGTGCTTCGTGTAACCGCGGCTAAAGAATTAATAAAAAAAAAAATAGTTTTCCATTTTCCATTGCAATAACTCTTCTCTGAAATTTATTTTAAATTAAGGGGTTAGTTTCTAAGGAAACTGTGCACGTACTGCGTTAGTGGGGGAGTGAAACACGACAAATTCAGAGGGTGGTGACTAGAATGGATATTCCAAAATCAGGTTGGACCACCTCGGACGCCATATTGAGACTTATATAACGGAGTAACTGGTTGGCTTGCAGTTGAGGTTGGGGTTAGCAGTTTATGTAGTTAAATTTAGGCCTAAACAATCCGAGAAGCTAGGTGGTATAGTGGTACGGTAGGCTATGTAAGCCTAACTCTAGCTGAGGTCCCAGGTTCAATCCTGAGCGGGGATTTCAGATTATTTTTTTACACTTAAAAATTTATTGAAAATCAGAATTTTAAGTGTCGACATTACGTTATGTAATTCTCAATGAGTGTCCGAGGTGGTCCAACCTGATTTTGGAGTATCCATTCTAGTCACAACCAAATTCAGAGTGCTCCAACGGGCACCGCGGCGAAACGCACTGCGCATGAGTAGAAAACTGAGCATCCGGTGAATTACGCATTTCCGGTGACATACTGTAATCCCATGTAAATGTTGTAGTTAATTTTTTTATCTCAGGTAATTTTTATTTTTCCATTGTTTTTGGGTATGGTAATATTTGCTAATGAATTTGAAACAAAGGAAAAACAAAAATTTACCTGAAATAAAAAATGAACTACAACATAAACAACATAAAACTCCCGTACCGCGAAGTTTGAAAACAAAAAGTAAGAGTTATAAAACAAAGGTAGAGAAAAAGTTTGTTTCGTTGAAAAGTTTTTTCATCGTTCAAGTTTCAAGCGTTTGCACCAAGGGGTTTGGTGTTTGCACCAACAACGAAATATGAACAAATAATTTTTGCATCGCATTTTTTCACCAAAAACAAGTCTTCACTCCATCTCGAAATGTATTCATGCAAGAACCGATCGTGTATTACCAAAATTTTCTTCGGTTGTGGTCCTTTCATCATTGCATCTAGAAAATCTAGGTCTGTTGGTTCACGCAGAAGTGTTGTTTTATGCTGTTCGCATCGATGTTGACGAACGCCGGCACGAACGCCTGGTAGTTTACCGGACCGGAAGTGCTTGAAGTTTACGCATGCGCAAACGTTCTGCCGCGGTGCCGCTCCAACGAAGGGCTGGCGTAATCTCGTACCCAGATCTCCCACGGTCAGGCGGAAGTCATTTTCAGTACAGTACAAGCACGAGCGAGATCTGGGTACTAGATAAGGGCTAGCGCTCAAAATTTCAGCTTTTGAATCTCTTTACGGTGCCAACACACCTTCTAAACTCAGTTAAATATTTCACTCCCAGAGTCAATTATGGAGACATGTACTGTAATGCAGTTCTAATGAAATCACCATTCAAATCAAACCTCTTCGGTAGTACTTTTGCATGGTACTATTTGTTTTTTAATATTTTACAAAATAAAATTTATTTCTTTTTATGAAACTTTTGTAAACGCCCATACAGATCTCCCGCTAATATTTTATATCGTTCTTGTGAAATGAAACAATGGGTAGAGATCTGTATGAAAAGTTAATGAATACTAATTAGCTGAGCAGGTGTTTGTATCAAAAGTTAATTCTACTGTTTAATAATTCATCAACTCAGTTGATTTGTATTGGGGTTTACAAAGGTATACAGTACATGTGACTCAAATAATGCCTATTTATTGGTCATAACTGTTATGAATTATTCATGAATTTTACAAGGGTTAATAAAACCAACTTGTCGATTTATATTTTGTTGACTTTGAGGGAAAAAAATCCACCCCCGGTGGGACTCGAACCCACAACCTTTGAATTAGAAGTCCAACACGCTAGTCCATTGCGCCACGGGGGCTTCGCATGTTTTTGCCCTTATAACTTACCGGTCACGTTACGTTTTTGAATTTTTACTTTGTGCATTATGCAAAAAAATTATCTAATAAAGTTATATTGTCGAAAGTGTAGACCAATAATAGAAAAAAAAAACAAAGGAAAGTGTACATAGTTGATTTATTAATTATAACAATAATTGCTGCGAGCCCTTAGGCGAGCAGCACACTAATCGTGACAGGCTCCCTGTGTTTCATTTGACCGAGTGAGACCTGGGCGTTTTATATACGGCGCAACAGATCGTTTTGAGGATTTCGTGGACTATGATTTTGAGTGAGGATGCAGTATGTATCATCAGCGGCAGTAGTTGTAGAATTCTGCGTGGTCAGGATAGGTCTGAACATGTACAACTGTATTAGTAACTGTAAAAACAACTGTATTAGTGCGCGTTAAAATTGCGAATTAACCTCGCGATCATATAACGAGTAAAATTGTCATTTTGAGAGAAAACGATGATTGGTTTTGAACAAGTGTATTAGCAACTGTAACAACAACTGTATTAGCGCGCGCTAAAATTGCGAATTAATCTCGCGATCATAGTCATTTTGAGAGAAAACGATGTATATTATCGAGTTTCTATAAGTAGTAATTTCTCTCGAGTCTGCTATTGCATCTGACACTTTGTGTTTGAGCAATTTTTGAGTGACATTTCCTTCTTTTTAACTTGTCAAATTTGAATTTTTTTCATTTTTGACCTTTAATTAGTACTTTGTTGACGCAATTTGACAACATTAAATGCGCTATTTAAGCGCGCGCTAATACAGTTGGTTTTTCGCTATATAGCGCGGCACCCCTAAAAGTAACCAAAGCCGAGGTTTTGCGTTCTTGCTCGAGGTAAGCTGTTTAATGATTACGCAGAGTTGTCATGTCAAACACAATTTTATCAATCGCTGGAAGTAGTCATGGAAACTACCGGAAAATATGCATTACGAAATCCTTTAGTTTGCGACCGCTGACCAACGTTTTTGTTGAAGTCAATCGCCCCGTCGGGCCTCGTTTAATTTCGCGTCAAATTTTCCACTATGTAGCGCGAGGGAGGAAAGATTGCGTGACTTCCCTTGACTATGACTATGCGGAGCTCACCTCTCCTCGTCATATGCCCGGGGGCATAAAACATTACAAGCTAAGCAATGGAAAACGACGACTTCTGTACTATTTAGTACTATATTTATATTTAACACAAATTCATGCTTATTCTTCAAACAATTCACCTTCATTTTTGGGAAAAATATACAAAAAACAGTAATCATCACAGAGCCTATTGACAATCATTATAAGCGGTATTGACACAGTAACAGCTCTCACATGTACTACTGCGGTATTCATTGTTGTAATAAATCTATTAACTCTGTACACTTCCTTTTTCATAATTAATAGTAATGATGATGTCGTCAAACAATTCATAAAAATTAAAAAGCTATTAAACTACTTTATCGTTTTCCTTTTATATTTCCATGTCTATTTTAACCCTCTGTAATTTTCAATATGGTCAGTGTAATATGTAATGTAAATTTGAAGGACAGTAATGATTATCGAAGCACTAGCATTCCAGCTTGCAACTTACCAGAGAACGGTCACAAAAACCAGCAGCACCATTGCTCCTGCCGATAATGCCGCAACAATAGCTGCAACAGAGCCAGGAGAAACATAGTTTTCAGTTGTTCCTGTTTCCTTCTTAGAATGCTTTCTGTCATTCCACCTTCCATAATCATGAGGCGCATTCCCACGAATCCTTAGTCCTTTGTTACCTTGCAGAGAATTTTTTAGGGTTGCCTTTTCATCAAAGTCTTTTTGTGGAACCATTTCCGATTTACGGCCTGTTTTAGGATCCCTTATTTTAGTTTCTTTCTGTGGAATCATCGTCGAGGCATGCATTAAGGATTTCTTCAAGGTGTGTCCTGACAACCTAAGTTTGTTATGTGACAAGACTTTTTCTCTGGTTTCTCTAGAAGTTATTTTCTTGAAGGCTTCTTTCACAATGCCATCATCTGGAATAGATTCTAGTTCAGTGTCACGCTTATGAAAGATGTTGGACTGAACAGTGTTTTCTTCTAGCGGAGGAGGAATAAGGTCACCGCCAGAAGGAGATGGTGATGAGTCCTTTCTGCTGTCAACATGTGCGGGCGAACCTGTGTCAATAAAAGAGAACGTTAACGTCCCGTACGTCACGCATATCAACCGGAAGTCGTCTGTTTACCTCTTGCGTCATCTGTCTAGATTACGTTATGCCATAACACGGTTTTGTTTTGGAGAAGCAGATTGCGTGACATAAAAAGAAACACCAGACTTCCAGTTGCTGATAGTGACATCCGGGGCATCAACCTTCTAGTTGCTTAAGGTCTCTTATTGTAGCATCAGTAACGTCAGATCGATGAAAATGAATTGATTATCTTACTTTTGGATTATGTCATTAACGTTCACCTATCTATGGATATTTTTTCTTGACTCCGGGTATCTCACCTCAACTGAACTGAAATATGTAGTTTTAAGGGGCAATGTCACGGTAATTTTGACACTTTTTGTCGAAGCCGTCCTACAATATCTTTACTTATTTACAAAATAACACTGAAACAACAAGAGAAATAAATCAACCAATTCTTGAAAGAAGAACAAAACATGGTCTGCTATAGTTCATTTTGGAAACAAAAACGTGGGAGCTTGGGAGCAGTAAGGGTAACATTTTTCAAGTTGCAATTCATTTAGCCTGCGTAGCTGGCGTTTTTTGTTTTTTTTTTTGCTGTTGGCATCGCGCGCGGCAACAAAAAAAACGCCAACTACGCGCAGGCTACAATTCATTTAGACCCAGTCCGTTTATGACTAGAGACACTTGATCGACAGTTTGGGTACATTTTGTGGTAATTTATCACAAAACTGAGCCATTATAGTTCGGTTTCTGTTAATACAAAAACAATTTTTTTTTAAATGACACCAAATCCCCTTGATACTGCCCCTTTAACTGTCTAAAGCACCGGCTAAACGTACTAACATTGTTAATTGTTGTATACGACAATTGTTGGCTCAACAGTGTTAGAACGTTCAGCACTCCATGTTAGATGATGTTGGACCAACATTTTTGTTGGATGAATACTTTGTTTTCGATCAAACAATTTGCTCAACATTTTGTTGGGTGCAACAATGTTTGAAAGTTTAGCTGACTAATATCCAACACAACAACGCCAGCAAGATAACAGCAAATTATGTCAATCATGGGGTGTTTAGCCGGGCGTCCAACAATGCGATCCAACAAATATTGCTCAAAGTATTGGGACGTTTAGCCGTGCCAACATTGCCGTTCAACAAATGTTGTCCAGTAATATTAGACAACATCACTTCATTTCAAGCAGTGGAAATGTTACACATATGTATTAAAAAATCATTTATCAACACTGCAAAATGGAATCTTACCTTCGGAAACGTTGTACGCCAGAAGAAAACAAATAAGATAAGCAACCAAGTCTGTTTTTCTTTGCATTTTATACTTTGTTCGACAGCATTCGTCGATACACTGTTATTCCATTTAAGAAATGCACAATGTCCGTATTTGACGTCATAAAGACAATTTTCGTCTGACGTCATAAGCTCTCGCGCAAAAGAATCCCGCAGGCAACTTCTCTGTTTTTTTTCTTATGTTCGACGAATTTACTCTAAGAAATCGCAAACCTCGAAACAACCTTACAAATAAATGTAACATATAAATGTAAGCTTTTATAGAACTAGTTTTAAATCGATTTTTAAAAGAAAGCCGGCACCGTCAAATATCCTTCCATTCTCGTCCGAAAATGATGTCCTTCTATTTTGGCTGTAAAATGCGCGCACAGAGTATACCTTAGGAATTTAAGGAACGTGTGACTTAAATTACAAGAGTAATCTATCGGTGAATTTCGCTTCGATTTCAATAGGCCATTTCCGAGTTGCCTTTAGCCTCTCTATCAATGCGAGGCTAGGTGCGAAACCTTTCATATGAAAATGAGTTTTCATTCACATGCAAATAAGTTTTATTTGCATGTGAATGAAAACTCATTTTCATATGAAAGGTTTCGCACCTAGCCTCGCTTTGATAGAGAGGCTAAAGGCAACTCGGAAATGGCCTATTTTATTGCCATTTTAATGCGACGATACCAGAACGCATGCGCGGGAGCATAAAAGCTACCTCCAGGACCCCTAAGGAATCTGTCGCGTTTTTTACTTTCATCGAATGTGCCACTGTATAACATTGACTGAAAACCCTGGGGGGGGGGGAGGGGGGGGGGAGGGGGAGGGGCGGTGTACTTCTGAAAAATTTAGTTGGGGTGCGATCTGCCCCTTGAAATGCTTACCATTTTCAATTCATTCATTATTCAAAATATAATAATTTTTCAGTACCCATCTTTCGACCAAAATATATAATATTCTCTACCCATTTTCAGACATGACACTCAGACATACTTTTTTTTGTTTGTAAAATTTGATATAAGGGCTCCCATTGATAGCAGAATATATACTGACGGGATCACCTTGGTTGAATAAAGGTGTCTATCTATCTAAGGAATTGAGACAACAACAAGTAGCTTTATTTGCATGACTATAAATCCTTACAGTATTGCAAAGCATTACAACATAACAAAATGAAATTACAATAGTATAATAAAGAAAGGGAAAGTACAATTAAAATACATCAGTCTGGATTGATAATGTGATTATTGCGGAAATCTAAGCATGAAAGAATGAATTTCAATAATTGAATATTTACAAAATAATTACGAGAGTTCATTAATTCATTGGTAATTTCTGAATGAGATAACTGTTTTATATTTGGTAGGTGATACCCTATTTTCCTATAAAATCTGTCCCTAATAATTGAGTATTTAGGACAGTGGAAAAGGAAGTGAATTTCATCTTCAATTTCATTAGATCCACAAAATGGGCACAATCTATCATCTCTCGTGATTTGTTCATATCTACCAATTTCAATCATTAATTTATGATTACTTATACGAAATTTTACTAATTGTTTTCTGTCATTTGATTTTCTTGTAAGGTCTAAGTAATGAGAAGGCGTATATTTGTTCTTAAAGATATTATAGAATTCGAGTTTCTTACAGTGTTCAATGGTGTGTCGCCAATATAGGATATATTTTTGTTGCATTAAGTTTACATAATGTTTGATTTTAGTGTCAGTTAAGAAAAAAGGGTCAAAATCAGGCAAATTATAGAATTCGGATATCCTTATAAGATTAGACTCCTAAACCGCTACCCAATATCAAACTTGACAACCATTTTCAGACCAAAACGGCTCAATAAGCATACTCGCTTGGGCCGTATATACCTATATAGCTTATATAGGGGAGAACAAAACATGATGCTGGATCGTGTTAAACCGGCCTGTTTGAACACTTCGGACGATTACTATTTTCCAGAACTAGCCGGCCGGACCGTTAAATTCGTAAATAGGATGCCGTCATTTGTCAGAACTGGTTCTGGATGGGCGGCCATAGTAAATAGCCAATATGTTCTCGTTTTTGGTATCATGGCTTCGCCCGAAATAGGAGATGAACCAGCCTGTAAACGGGCCTTTTGGTTGGGATAGGGCAAAAGAAAACCCGGTGAACGAAGCGAGGGGAAAGGGGAGCTGAGGGAAGGGGAGACAAAGAAGGAGGGACCCCTCTCCCTCCCTCTCGGCTCGCTTCCTTTCTTTTCCTTTCGCCCAATCCCCAACCGAGGAGGTTTATTCACAGGCCAGAGATGATCCCGAACTGACGCAAATACAACCACGTGTTTGTTTAGCTGCTCTTACGCAAAACTTAATTAAGTAATGATCCGCATAAGAAGGGAAGTGCTAACGGTGATGCAGGATGGAATGTCAACTTTTTTCATTGTTACAACTAGTGATCTCATTGGCCTAGACTAAAAGACCGCTAAAAAGTTAGGTTTCAAGGTGCATTTTGTTTTTTTTTTTTTAAGGTTTCATGTAATTTAAGACCCAATCGCAAAACATGCAAATTATATTTGAGGAACTTCATCAAAGGAGCAAAATTATTAGCATTGTCTTCTGCTATTCTGATTGGTTAAGCACGAACATTTCCTAAAATTTATCTGACGCAAATGGATATTCTTTATTTTTATATTGAAATATAATTATAAACCATTAGCTCCTCCCCTATTCTTGAAATCAAAGACATTGTATGTGAGAAATAGCTAATGCCACAGAACAATGAAGTTTACTGTAGTTCTTATGTGGAGCGTTACTTAATTTTCCCGCATAAACACAGCTGTGTCGTTATTGTTTTCTTCTGGAATAAAAAATAACTGAGTCTGATACTTTTAGGTCTAAAAGAGACTTTTAAGCCGGGTACCTTTATAGATGATTTTCACTGATGACGGCCACGTTGGTGGTCAGAAATAATAGAAATCGTTTGCAAAAAAGTAGTTTCATTCCCAAGGGATGATAATTTCACCATTATGGCCGCCGTAAAAACCATCTTTATCTGTTGCACTGCTTTTAAAGGTTAATATGTCAGTTGTATTTATCTATTTATTTTTATATTATTTTGAAAGTTCACCTGGTTTGTAGAGAACAAAAATCTACTCAGAACACTGTAAGCTTCATTTTCTCGCGCTCCCTCAATCCCCCCCCCCCCCCCCCCCCCCCCCCCCCTCCCCCACCTTCTCCTTCCCGTCCCCCGAGCCCAAGAGCTTGCTCGCAGGCTAGCAGTGGCATCCCGATTTTCAAACCTCCCGATTATTTGAACCAAAACTCGTTTCACTTGGATTTGATTTCAGTCAATACCACTTTCGATTTTTCGAACTTTCGATTTTTCGAATCAATTGCCGTTTCCCTCGGAGGTTCGAAAAATCGAGATTTCACTGTATTTTAATATGATCTATGTCAGTAAAATGGCTGGCTGCCTCTTTAAAATTGCCCACAAAATTCTTTCTAAGGGTGGCCGAGGAGTGATTCAACTGTAGAACTGAAATCATGCGATATTCTGGCTTTGAAAAGCGTGACCGACTGAGGTCATGAGAGAGATGGATAAACTATTTCAGCTCTGTTGACACAAGCAACATTAACAAGCACCGGAGTGGGTTTTTCAATGGAGTGCCGTTTTGTGTAGATGAAGAACGGTATCAGCGTTACTGGAGCAGGGTGGAGAGTGAGGGGAAGGGCTTTCGTTACTTTGAGCGGTGCGGTGCTCCGTATGACGAAAAACTTACTCCGAAATGCAAGAATTTAGTTTTATCGACTGAGTCGATAAGGTAAATTGACCACCGTAAAAAGATTCAAATAGCTGACGTTTCGAGCGCTAGCCCTTCGTCGGAGCGAAATCCGAAATCCGAAATGCTCGCGCAGATGACGACTTTATTAAAGATAGCGAAATACACTCTACAAGAACCTTTTTCATAAGACTGTTGAGGCTGAGATTGGCCAGAACTTTAAGAACGTGCTCAGAACGTACCCAGGCTGAGATGTAGCTTAGAAAGTCTCTATCTACCATGTTAACAATGAGCTAAAAACCGCATACTGGTCTTTTTCCATTTTAAAATAGCAAGCATGTCTAATAATTGGCATTATTATTCAACATAGCATTCTAGAGTGCAAATACGCATCAAAACGACTGCAAATATGACATGTCATTACACTCTTCTGACCGCGCGCTAGGAAAAACAGTTTCAAAAACTTAGTTTTAGGAGAAGATTACTGTCGTATAATAAACAATTTATTCAGCTTAAAATTGTGTAACTAAACGGTATTAAAACTATTAAACGATGCCTTGACGAGTTTACAAAAGTGGCGAAATACATGGCGATTTGAAAACCTTTTCTCGCATTTTAAGCATCTCCACGTGAACTGGTTGTTTTTTATTCGATCCCGTTGCCATATCACATTCAGGACAAACAAAAACGCGCCAAAATTAATAAATCAACTAAACTGCAGATACCGTGAACGATCTATTGCGTCACATTGGATCAAATACAAACAGTGATATAAAGCGACAGTCCACTGCTTATAGTTTCTTCTGAAGAATATAAACCGCTATTAACTCAAAGCAAGAAATTTTTCTCTTACTCAAAAAGATTCATTTTTGCACCGACGGTATTGAGAAAGAAATCGCGCAATGAGTTTCACTCGTCATAGCGAATCGAAAACCGAGGGGAAGGGCTGCCGTTGCCATCACAACTACTGTAGACATACCACAGACGATTGCCTCCAGCCCCCAGCCCCACCCCCAGCCCCGCCCCTCCATCCCCAGGCCCGCACTCGTTTTTTCTCCGCTCGCTCCAACATTTTTCTCTCGCCTCCACTACTACCGTGAGAGCCTGGAACAGGCCAATGATGGGAATAAGGCGCCTTCGCAAGCTGACGTCCGATCTCATACTCATCAGTGTATGTAAAGCGCCATGAAACATGTGATATGTGCGCTATATAACTGACGTCGTTCATTCATTTATTCATTCATTCAAATTTAGATTAGGTGTCGCCAATTAGTAGAGGGTTCCCTTGACCCTCGGTTATGCTCCCACTGACATATTAGTAAAGTTCTTATTATTATTAGGGGTTTCTTTGGATTGGTAGCTACATTTACCTTACAGTCCTACCAAGCGTCTGGGCAAATGTAATTTACGTTAATGAAGAATTCAAGAGAACAGACATCTTTGTATGGTGGCATCACGAAACTAAAAACAACCCTTTGCGTCGCTTCGATTCTTTTGTTAAAATACCTTAATTTTGCTCCTTGTTCTGTTTTTTTTTTTAAAGGTGACAAAAATCTAAAAACAAAAACAATTCGATGGGTCTTCCATCACCAGTTAAAGTGCAGTGGTTATTAAACCTGGGAAATTTCTTTGTTTGATGTTTTTGTTAGCGTTTTTTGGCCTTGACCGTCTCGCCAGGCACAACCACAATATATTTTGAACTTCGTTCGAGCAACTGACCAATAGAAATGCTTGCATAAAGTTATTCAGGCATAGCGTGTTATCGAAAAAAAAAGATGGCACAGTTGTAGTACTTTCAACATAATTTGCAGTTATTTTCTTATCAACATTGAAGCCCAACCATCCTTTGACTGACTATGATGAAATTCGATGCTGAAAGTTGTAGTCAAATGTTGTAAACATTTAAAAAAATATCCAGTCTCCCCCGAACCATGTAACTGTTTATTCAGTTGGTCGCTATGCAAAGAACCCCATACGGGTACAATTTAATTGACAATACGAGCGAAATGCCCAATTAAGCGTAAATACAAAGGAATTCTTTGTTTTCTGAAGCTTGCACGCTGTTGGGCGTCACATGATAATATTTTTTCCCCTCCAGCAGCCACAGTTGCATGTTTGATTAGTTGTGGAGACCAAAAGTGTAAATACCTTCATACATGCGAAAATTCACAGCAAGTGTTCAAATTTCGATGCATTTAGATCCTCGAACGTCAAAAGCACAGCTTTTTATATTCCTATCGACGTTTAGGAGGTAAGAATTGTTTCACGAGATCATTTTAATCGATGACAATGATCGTGTTTTTATAGATTAGTTAGCTAATCTTACTACTTGCTAAAAAAATGCTTTGGCTTGGAAACTTTATGTAAAAACGCTTTTTGTTTGTTTGCCGCGTGCACTGGCTTACAAGGTTAGTTTTGCTTGTACAAAACACTGAATTACCGAAGAACGTTAAAACGAACGGCTCCTCGGATTGCGTTTGTTCAAATGTAAGTTTTGTTACGAGCAGTTTTCAAAATAAATCATGACAACCGTTTAATCAAGAAAAGTGACCGATAACTGAGTTGAAAAGTATCATCAGTTTAGATCCTTTCACCGTATCACACTTATAACTTGAAACTTTATTAAAAGATAACAACACTACATCCGTTCGACCAAATACTCGCGATATCGGCGAAGATTAATTCGTCACTGAACCAATAAACAACAATGTACTCATGCATGCAAATATCAAGGGAAAATATTTGAAGGTGTCATAGCGAGGGTACGACTCTACTAAGTAAACATTTTATCGCTACTTTCCGCTGAAATGTTGAACATAAAAAGATTACTTAGAACAGGAAACATTGTTCAACAATGTGGTATACGTGAATGTTTAGTAATCAATTGGTGGTTTGCCGGGCGGCCATGTTGGGGGTCTGCTATGAACTCAGTTAAATGAAATTCTGTTTTTATGCAAACGATTTCTATTGTCGTTTTTGACACCAACATGGCTGCCGTAAAAACAACCCATGTTGTGAAACTTCGTCTTCCGTGCAATTCTGTAGTGGAGAGCCAAACAATAAAGTTGTATAAGCGTTAAGTATTACCAACAAGTAGCTTTATTTGCATGACTATAAATCCTTACAGTATTGCAAAGCATTACAACATAACAAAATGAAATTACAATAATAAAAAAAAAGAAAGGGAAAGTACAATCAGTCTGATTTGATAATTTGATTATTGCGGAGATCTAAGCATGAAATAATGAATTTCACCAAATAAATATTTACAAAATAATTACGAGAGTTCATTAATTCATTGGTAACTTCTGAATGAGATAACTGTTTTATATTTGGTAGGTGATACCCTATTTTCCTGTAAAATCCGTCCCTAATAATTGAGTATTTAGGACAGTGGAAAAGGAAGTGAATTTCATCTTCAATTTCATTAGATCCACAAGTAGGGCACAATCTATCATCTCTCGTGATTTGTTCATATCTACCAATTTCAATCATTAATTTATGATTACTTGTACGAAATTTTACTAATTGTTTTCTGTCATTTGATTTTCTTGTAAGATCTAAGTAATGAGAGGGCGTATATTCGTTCTTAAAGATATTATAAAATTCGAGTTTCTTAGAGTGTTGAATGATATGTCGCCAATATAGGATATATTTTTGTTGCATTAAGTTTACATAAGGTTCGATTTTAGTTTCAGTTAAGAAAATAGGGTCAAAATCAGGCAAATTATAGAATTCGGATATCCGTATAAGATTAGAGTAGAAGCTATTTTTACCAGAAGAGTGAAGATCTGCGGACATTAAAAAGATCTGTTTAACAATAGAGTTATTGTCCTTACTTTGAAGATATAAGGTATAATTAATTATTTTCTGATTAATAGCTATAATAAGAGGAAACCTTCCTAGTTCAGCTCTACATGCCACATTTGATGCTTTATTGCTTACTTATAGATACTCTTTTTGCACACATATCGACATTTTTTTCGTTGAAGGTTCTTCCAAATTACAGCAACATTTTGTTTGTTTTCAGTCTCGGATGAATTCATCTCGAGGATGTCGAAACAATCGTTTATCACGATAAATGTATTCACGTATAGCGATATTTCTCTGTTTACAAATATTGCGTCAAATTTGTTTTGTTATTCAAATTTGCCAACTATTAAGCAAGAAAAATGGAGGTCACGTGGCCAGGGCTTTTGACACCCCCCGGCGAAATCTAAGGTTAGGGATAGTTCAAACCTAGGGTTAGGGTTAAGATTCTAGGGTTAGAACAATTTCTAGTTTGGGGGTAACTTAGCGCAGGGCCTAACTTAGGGTTTGGTCCTACATTGAGGTTTAGATTTAGTCAGGTCACGTGATAGGCAATAGTATCAAACTTGATCACCCTAGATGAACTGATCCTCGACTACTAACTGTTCATACTCCATCTCTCTTGTCTAGTTTTGAAAATCACCACCCCTTCAAGTTGGCCTTCATGCAACTTTCACCTTTGCACTAAATATTGGCCAGCAACTAGTACCCTCCCCCCAGATCTTGATGCATATGCTTGTTTTCAAATAAAATAGTGATATGTTGCTAGTCTTAAGGGTTTTTTGTTTGAGTGGTTTAAGAATCAAAACTATCAACAGTAAGAAAAATATATTTTTTGTTTAAAAGAACTATTTGTTTCAACAGCCAATAGTACTCTGGTTGGCACATTTATAACAATAGGTGACGTAACGAGAAATATCGCTATACTGTAGTATTGAATCACGGACATTTTCTATTATTACCGTATTTTCTCTAATAAGCGCCTCGGCGCTTATAAAATTTTCGACTTGTCGATGCGCCGCTTATTCGGGGGCGACGCTTATTTAAAATTTGTCATTTAAAAAAAAAACAGTATTACTTTTTAATTTCTCAAAATAAATCAAATCACTCAATAGACACATTTTTTCATGTCTGATCGTTCACTGGCCATTTAGTTTTGTTTGTATACTCAGAATATATTTTCTGTTCCGTTTCTTTACTATCGCCACACCGTAATTAGTAATAGTTATATGTTCCATTTTTTTATCACGCTGTAATTAGCTTTATTTTCCACAACATTGTATCCTCTTGCATTCATATCACACTCACCCATTCATATCACACCCACCAGCGGGTTCTGTCACATGTGCTGAAGATGGATGATGTTTCATCCGAAACCGTGATGTTCACATTAAAAAACGACGTTACTTTTTTCAAAATAGTAATCTTTGTGTTTCTTTGTTTTGTTAAAAAACCGGATAACAAGTGCATAAGAAGTGTAAAGTCCCATTCACACCAACGGTTAAACATGTTTAAATGTTTTTAGTTTAACTGCGTTTTTAGTCTCTTTCTTGAACGTTTTGAAATGTATATGACTCAAACTACCTGGAATGGCAATAAAAGTCAATAAAGTTTTTTTAGTAAAGATTTCACTCCAAATATTAATGGAGGTTCCACTGTATTTCTCAAAATTAAATATGATACTTGAGACGCGTTTGGGTTTAGAAGGCCGTGAAAAGCTCAGCAGGTTATAACAAGGTTCCGATTAAGATGTAATGACTACAACGTTTGTAGTTGCAGGTAGCTTTGGGTATAGTTCTATTTTTGCCATATGGTCATTTACACCCAAAGTTAGGGACGAATAACATCATGATATCAGTCAACTGCTGTAATTTACTTTTCGTCTCTCTTACTAGCAGACTAGTTTCTTATTTTTATTATTTTATTTGCATTAACAGGTTCCTTTATCTCTACGCTGAATTGAAAACTGAGAAGAATTGTTTCAACTACCCGTATAAAACATGAACAACTCTACTACTGTTTTTAGTCAGGATTCACCGTGTTCACACGTAGTACCCAGTCTGTTTATAGCGATTACGTCCATAATCAGCTTCGCAGCTTTCGTTGGGAATTTTCTTGTAACAGTAATCTGCTTAAAAACCCCAAACCTTCGGACGACCACTAACTACTACATAGTCAACATGGCGGTCTCCGATTTTCTTGGCTCCGGCCTCAATTGGTTGCTATTTGTAACCGAAGGGATGCTGACAAGTAAAGAGTTCATTACAGGACCTTTAGCCTCAGTTGTTTGCAAACTGGGGATGTATTGTAGAGGAGTGTCACAAGTTGTGTCCGTACTAAGCTTGGTTCTAATTGCCGTGGACAGATATATCGCCATTGTGTTTCCGTTAAAGACAGCACTATTGGTAGGTGGAGGTAGCAAGCGTGTTGTGTTTCTATTGCTCACATGGATCATACCAGTTCTTTGCGGTATTCCGTATTTTATTTACACTGACACTGTCAAAGTGGATGATCACACCTACTGCAGAATTTTGTGGAGCACACTAGTTAACGCGATTTTCAACGTGGCTGGTTTCGTCGTGTTCTACTGCACGCCCCTTATTTTAATGATCATCCTTTACAGTCGCATTGTGAAAACTTTGAGAAAACGAAAAGAAACACAAGGCTCAGTGAACAGCAAGAGGCAAAGACAGCACCAGAAAATTACAAAAATACTCATCTCGATTGTCGTAGCTTTTTTCGTCTGCTGGACTCCACTTTGCATTTATCTGGCTCTGAAAATGCTTCATCCGGATTTGTTCCTTAAAGACAAATGCAAGTCCCTTGTAGCTTTGTTCTTCTACGTCTTTCCATCTCTGAGCACAGCCATTAATCCTATCATTCTCTTTTTGTTCAGCACAAATTATCGTCAGGCTTTGAAGAGCTTGGGTCTTCAGCTTTGTAACTTTTTCCCATGTCGCTCATTAAATCCCTCTAGAACGGCATCGTCACAAATAACGCAATTACCAGACGACACTGTCGTCACGGAATCGGGAAATCACAGCCCAAAAAGTTTCGTTTTGCAAAATTTTCGTTCCCGCAGAGTTTCCGATTATCCACAAATCGGATTCTAGCGTAAAAAATAATGACTTTATTCAAGATTGTGGCTCTATGAATTTGTTTGCCCTCTTGTTAAATAATTTGTCGATATTCATTGGATAGACTTGAATATATTCGAACTAACTCTCTCGCAGGTTAAAACCTCTTAGCGGACAGTTAAAGTGTATATGACAGATATTTTTTTATTTGCTTGATGGAATCTACATGGCGTTCTGACAAGAAAGCCGAAAAACGTTTTTCGATATCGATTTTTCTTGTCCGTGATTTTGCCGTCCAAAAACGTGAAATTTCACTTCCGGTGGGTTACAAAACCGCGCAAGAAAAAAGACTGGAAATAGTCCGCTGTGACGTCAATACAAGAATGCCAGTGTCGCGGTTTCTCAGTTCCTCCGTTTTTTGGTGCGTGTTGCTACAACCATAGACAACACACCTAAATAGAACCATGTTTCTTCCTCAGGGCGCATCAAAAAATGTGAGGAACCGAGAAAACGCGAAACCGGCATTCTTGTATTGACGTCACAGCGGACTATTTCCAGTCTTTCTTCATGCACGGTTTTGTAACCCACCGGAAGCGAAATTTCACGTTTTCAGACGGCTAAAACACGGAAAAGAAAATCGATATCGAAAAAACTGTTTTCGATTTTCTTATCAGAACGCCATATAGATTCCATCAAGCAAATAAAAAAAAATCTGTCATATACACTTTAAAGATGATTCTAGACTTTACTCTATAAAATATTCACCTTTAAAGATGATTCTGGACTTCACTCTATAAAATATTCACCTAATTGCAGAAACGTTGTCATAGAAATAACACAATACCAAATAGGAATTAATTACCTTCATGATATTTGCAGAGGTATTCTATCGCATACATAAGCTTTTAACAGATATTTCTTCCAAACAAATTTTTATCAAATAAATGAATCCAATTTTATCTCGGGAATTAATAGTTTTTTTATTTCTTAACAATTCCTTTTCTGTGAATATCATTAACTAAAGGTAATTAATTCCTATTTGGTATTTGTCAGCATTTGGCAGCCATATTTGCTTTCTTGCAGATATAGAAGACCCCGTGCTGTGACGGTTCATCCACCTTCAGTCCTTCACCACCTCGGACACCTTATTGATATTTATATAACGGACTAAGCTTTAAGGAAGTGTAGGCTCTCAGCTCTGCTCTAAGCTAAGCGGGGATTTTAGACTTTCGACATTACGTTATATAATTCTCAATAAGGTGTCCGAGGTGGTTTGGGTGGACGTCCTCTCATGCAAACTCATCAGGTTCCCTAGTGATGAGGTTGTGAAAGGCTTGTTTAATCAATACATTCACATTTATTAGTATTCATATCTACCTGGATTTTGAAAACGATATCGCCCAAAGTAAGTCCTCTACTGACCCCACAATATAAAAACTAAAGACTGTGGCTGGGTCTTTTTATCTCGCTCTTGCTCCCTTTCCCTCTTCTCTCTCTTCTCTGTGATTTTCCGGCTGACCGGGATCATAAAAACCCTTGTTGGGGCTAGTTGCAGTGAAATTGCATAAATTTTAGTTGATCATGTTTTCAAAAATTCAGCTATAAATATTAGAACCAGTATCAGTCCGCCACCAACCTGGGCCGTAGCTCTTGCACTGACATGAACTGTTTATTGGTGTTTCAAAAATAGGATTCTTTTGTCTATCCCTTCTTCTGCTTCTTTAAAACTCTTACAATTTCATTAAAATTATTCAGTTGTAACAATAAAGGTTTTATTAATTTCATTTGTGAGCCGTTTTAATTCAAATTATCCATGGGTTTGGTATATACTAAATAACAAACCAGTGCCGATAGTGTTTTTCGCGCGCTCTGATTGGCTACTCAAACTCGGGACAGTTTTGCTATTCACCTCCTTGCATTGTTCTGGATTTCTCCTTTTGCAACATGAGCTCTCCCTCGAAATCGGTCGTGTAAAGAACCTAAACAAGAACCCAGTAGCTGAGAAGGCCGTTCAGGAATTGGAGGACGAGCTTCTCAGACAGCAACCACAGGTAGGTCCAGTCTCTTCTAGGGTCTTATCTGTAACCACCGCTTGCTTGAACTCCCGAGTCCGGTCGCATGGTTTATCCGCAAGGGAAATGTGGACCAAGAGAGACCAGTTTACTAACACCCAGATTCCGCTCGTCGATCACGATTTAATACTCAAGCAGCACGAGCAGAGGCTGATGAACCATCCTCACAGCGGAAAGATCTAAAGCTCCTCTCGGAACCTTGCCCTGCCCCCAGTCCATAGAGGTGGGCGACTTGGTGTATCTTCACTGTGACCGTCTCGGGGGACGGCAAATGGTGCAATATCCGTAAGTTCGTGGGTTCTCAGCTGCGTAACTTCTCTTATCGCGTTAAAAAGGATGAGTGTTACAGGGCCCCTTCTGCCCGACGCCGTGTGTCCAACCCCCCAGCGAGGAGGAAGCCAGTGTCATCTCGGGCGACGAACAAGATGCCCCTAACGTCAAGCCTGGCGATGGACAGGGTATTCCTAGCAGCCCTTCCCTGCCTCCGCCGCCCCCAATCATCCCTCTAGAGATATCTACTCCCCCATTGTCTACGGTCCCCGCAGAAGATGACATCGCTCCTTGCGAAGACGTTCAGCTCGATCCGTCAGAGGAAAGCGAGGACATCCCTGCTGACTTCTCTTGTGCCAGTCCCCCACAGAACAGGCGGTCAACAAGACAACGACGCCTACCGCGGCGTTTCGGCGACTATGTGGTAGAGTTCAAGTAATGCAGCCAGTACTAGGACTTCCCCTGGTTTGGTGTCGCCCTGTTTATCTACCGCCTCCAGCCTTTGTGCCAGCTTACTGCCGCTGTCAAGGTGTTAGCTTAAGTCATGAACTCGAGCCAGTTCAGTTAGGCAATCTTTGGACTGTACGAAACTCTTTAGTGTTCTTGGGTTTATTAGCTCGCCCATTGATAGCTTAAGATGTAACCTCAAGTCCATTCCGTTAGGCATAGTTTGGTCAATATGTAACTCGAGGTGTTCTTTTGACAAGTTAGTTTGCATTTGTATCCATAGGAATTAGTTTATTGGACAGTAGAGAGAAGAGACCACGCCAGTAGGTCTGTTATTGTAAGCCGTTTGCTTATCGGTCAGCGTTTACCTGCGTAAGGATTAGGCGCGTCGGTCAGCGTTTAGCTATATAAGGTTTAGGCGCGGGTGTGGGTGGTATTCGAGTGAGTCGACCATCTTGTTTTACTGGTCGGACGTTGGTCATTAAAAGTCTACGTTTGTGAACCATGTAACGGGTCCTGGTGTGTCGATCTTAAGGTTACAGTGTACCTTCGGGGGTGTCTCCAGTATAACAGCTCTAGCGTCTTAAGATTACACTTAATATACCTAAACCCAGATATCAAATTAAAGCTTATAGAGCTGGCTATCTAAATATGGAAACCATTTGGTAATAAAATGAATTGTCGAATTTTTTACGACGTCTAAATTCGAACGTCCGAATCAGCTTTAAAACGCTATAACTCAAAGCGATTATTGTATTTTGCTAATTTGATTTGTTCTCGGGTTTTCGGACACGAAGCGCTAAAAAATCGTGTCGGCGATTTCCCATATTCAATTGCAGTGAAAAGTTACAGAATATGTTCGAAAAAGGGAGAAAACAAATTGAAGTGATCGCACGGAAATGGCTCTTGACGAAAAAGTTTTCGGAAATAAGAAATTCGCCGACAACTTTTTGTTGATTATATGTTAGCCTAGCTTCTGTCCAAATTTGAAGGTACACTGTAACCTTAATTACTGGCGCGTCATTTTTATATGTTACATTGTATCATGGAGACGTTTTGATGCAAGGGACAAAATGTTTGTTTTATCAGAGTTGTACTGTAACATATTCAATTTGCCAGAGGTCAGACCACATGGTTCTTGACGTACTTTTAATCATTTAAACTTGCAGTAATAAAATTTCAGCGCAGCTATATTGTATCATATAGACGTTTTGATGCAAGGGACAAAATGTTTGTTTTATCGGAGTTAATTGTACTGTAACACATTCAATTTGCGCCTGTATTGACATCTCATATCGTTATTTGGGCGATTGGTCCGCTTACCCGAGGTTAAAAACAGTAGAAAAATTCAAATCACCACAATTGAAAGTGGTCGCAGTCGCTTACAAGAGGTTCCTACTATAAAAATTTGAATGGAGAAAATTGGTATTTTGGGAAAGTGGCCGCTTACAAGAGGTTCCCGACCGACTATAATGATTTCACTGGAAAAATTGTTATTTTGGAAAAGTGGTCGCTTACAAGAGGTTCCCGACCGACTATAGTGATTTCACTGGAGAAAATTGGTATTTTGGAAAAGTGGTCGCTTACAAGAGGTTCCCGACCGATTATAGTGATTTCACTGGAGAAAATTGGTATTTTAGAAAAGTGGTCGCTTACAAGAGGTTCCCGACCGACTATAATGATTTCACTGGACAAAATTGGTATTTTGGAAAAGTGGTAGCTTAAAAGAGGTTCCCGACCGACTATAGTGTTTTCACTGGAGAAAATTGGTAATCCTGTGATATATATCCTTAAATTAACTATGGTGGAGATACCGACTTGGAAGGACTTGAGCATATGATGCCCGATTTAGGGTGTTAGCTCTATTGTACATTGTACACATTCATTGTATTAGGTAAAATTATGTATTCTAATATATTCTAGGGTATTGTATTCTATTGTATTGTCGTTCTTTTGTGCTCTAATATTCTATTGTTTTAACAAAAGAATAAGTGTTACCCCTAAATCGCGCATGGTATAGACTTGAGGCAGCACAGTTGAGTGAATACAATCCTGTGATATACACCCTTAAATTAATTATGGTGGAGATACCGACTTGGAAGGACTTTGGGCAGCACAGTTGAGTAAATACAATGTTTATTTTGCCATATCAAGAACGTTACAAACACAACATGATTTGATGAAGTTAAGGTATTTGTATTGGGAATCGTAAGTACAATATATACTGTCATTAATTTAAAGTGTCTACAGTAAAACCCTCATTTTTATGTTACATTGTATCATGGAGACGTTTTGATGCAAGGGACAAAATGTTTGTTTTATCAGAGTTGTACTGTAACATATTCAATTTGCCAGAGGTCAGACCACATGGTTCTTAACGTACTTTTAATCATTTAAACTTGCAGTAATAAAATTTCAGCGCAGCTATATTGTATCATATAGACGTTTTGATGCAAAGAACAAAATGTTTGTTTTATCGGAGTTAATTGTACTGTAACACATTCAATTTGCGCCTGTATTGACATCTCATATCGGAATTTGGGCGATTGGTCCGCTTACCCGAGGTTAAAAACAGTAGAAAAATTCAAATCACCACAATTGAAAGTGGTCGCAGTCGCTTACAAGAGGTTCCTACTAAAAAAATTTGAATGGAGAAAATTGGTATTTTGGGAAAGTGGCCGCTTACAAGAGGTTCCCGACCGACTATAGTGATTTCACTGGAGAAAATTGGTAATCCCGTGATATACATCCTTAAATTGACTACAATCCTGTGATATATACACCCTTAAATTAACTATGGTGAAGATACCGATTGGAAGGACTTCAGGCAGCACAGTTGAGTAAATACAATCCTGTGATATACATCCTTAAATTAACTATGGTGAAGATACCGACTTGGAAGGACTTGAGGCAGCACAGTTGAGTAAATACAATCCTGTGATATACATCCTTAAATTAACTATGGTGGAGAGATACCGACTTGGAAGGACTTGAGGCAGCACAGTTGAGTAAATACAATCCTGTGATATACATCCTTAAATTAACTATGATGGAGATACCGACTTGGAAGGACTTTGGGAAGCACAGTTGAGTAAATACAATGTTTATTTTGCCATATCAAGAATGTTACAAACACAACATGATTTGATGAAGTTAAGGTTTTTGTATTGGGAATCGCAAGTACAATATATACTGTCATTAATTTAAAGTGTCTACAGTAAAACCCTCAAATACATATTTTCAGAATCAACTCTACGTACATTGAACAGTTGAATAGTGAAATATTTCTTGGTTATGAACGTCGCGTTTGAGAGTTATAGAGATTTGAATTTACAAAATGTTAATTAGATGACGTCGACCCGGCATTCATTTATTATACAACTAGTACTTGTTTTTACCTCCAAGTAATATTTTTTTACAAATCAGTTCACTGTCCAGTTTATTTTTAGATTTCTCAATGCGCATTGTAAATTGACGAACAAATAATGGCAAAAACCTGGGTCGACGTCATCTAATTAGCAAATCTCTAACTCGCTAACGCGGCGTTCAAAACAAGAAATATATTATTTCACTATTCAATTATTCAATGTACGTTGAGTTGATTCTGAAAATATGTATTAAGGCTGATAGGCACTTTATTTGTTTTTGGTTAAAACTATACGATATCCATTAAACAATAATTCTTAATATACAAATCATAGGAATAAAAAAACATAATAACATATGATAAATTCTACTCAGTTAACGATACTATAATGTTGATAAAATATTATTAATTTAAAAGTATGGTGCATTACGACGAACTACTTGGATTACACGAGTGGAAAGTGCGAATGGCTTGGAAACAAGCGACTTGTGTCACCTGCAGCAAATTAAATCGAAACTAACGACTTAAGGCAAGTTAATCATATTCTTCATATTCATATATTCATATTCGTATTCTTCAAGTTAATCATATTCTTCATATCTCCCTGTGACGATTGAATCATTTCTTTGTTGCTGAAACAGTGGCGGATATGATAAGACTTTGAAGTATGCATGTTAGCCGGTAGACATATTTGCTTCGAGTTATGATTGGCCCATTGGTTTGTCGGTGTCTGTTGCGATTGGCCACAGTAATTTCTTTGGTTTTTGTTTTGCAACACTCAATCAAGTTAGTGTATGTTTAACTATATAGCTAAACTAATACGATATGCACAGTCCAATTGACAGTGTCAATTCTAAGAGTCAAACCTTAAATAAAGTGGTTCTAATATTTCTGTTTGTAAACTGTAATCCTAAAGTGCGACCTTTCAATGAAGGGCAGTGAGCAGTGCTTTTCTGTGGTGCAGTTTATTATGATGTGAAGGGGGTTCTTACTTTTGGATCTTAGATGAAGCCGTAAAGTGTAACCATTTTAATGAACGCTACAGTGCAGCAGTCTCTTTTGATGCTGTTAGTTTTACAGTGTTAATCCGGAGTCCAGTTGTTTCATAGCCGATTACCGCTAACCCAGGATTAAGATTTAACAGAGGGTTTCATTTTTCGTGTTAAGAATGTTTTCCGAATAAATTAGAAAATCACAAAGATGAGAATTCTCATCTTTGTGATTTTCTAATGTATTATTAACATGATCAAGCAGTGTAGAAATATGTTTTCACAAGCTTGTTTTAAGCTTCATGCAAAGACAAATCAAAATTAAAACTAGGAAGCAAAAATGACGATAATTCAGGGTTAGCTCAATCGTGCTTTGAACAACCAGGTCCAGATTACGTCTCGCTCCCTCCTGTTACACAATACACAAGGAGGCTTTCGAAATAAGATTGTTGTGAAAAGTGAAGATCTAAAACACTTTATGCAAAGTAGACTTAAAGTCGTACTTATACTCAATTTTGTCCCTGATAATATGGAGAAAACGTTTTACACCCCATCTCTAATATTCAACAAAACAAGTGTGGTAGTGTCCTTATAATGATAAGCAGGGACCCTGCTTATCATTATAATTAATTATCAGGGTGGAAGTGGGGGGAGGGGGGGGGGGGAGAGAGAAAGGGAGGGGTTCATTTTTGGTGAGATAAGGTGGGGGAGGGGGAAGGGGGGGGGGTTACTACTGATAATCCTTTCATGAGTTCAGAGTCTCAAGTTAGAGACAAATGCATCATTAGATGGTTGCACTGTACAGTATTTTTGTATGCCTTTACACCCCATATTCTTTCCAGGCATAACAGCTTGTAACATAACCTGTGAGCAAGCTTTCTTTGGGGTGAGAATGGGGAGACCCTTGTCCCCCAAGAGAGCTTGCTTGCAGACTACTTATATTAATGACAGCAGATGTTTAATTTTTCGACTTTCTTAATTTAAACTCTATCTCATCTTGCCCTACAGTATTACTTGCTATGCATCGGAAATTGAGGTTAACAAATGGAGATCTGACAATTTTCAAGATGCTCTTTGAACTTCCAACATCATGCTCAACTACAAACTGATCCTTTTTCATTGACACACTATGCCAACTGGGCTTGAAATATGTTGAAACAACACTGAAAAACCAGAAGAAGTCAGGGTCTGGGCTGCCCTGCTTCAGAACACAGGGGATCTCAACTGGTGCGAATTGTTGTGTATTATAGATGAATGTTGTCTTCTTTGATTGGCTCAAAACAGGGGCGGCTGAAATAAAGTTAGCAACCAGTCATTTGAAAATTCAGGCCATGTCATACTGTACATAGCCTGTTCCAGGCGTTAAGAGTGTGTGGCTGATCATGAAGAGCAGCTAAAAACCAGCCCACAAACGAGCAGGGAAAATGAGGGAAAACTGGGGAGTGGGGGTACATGCTATCCCCCTCCGTCAGCACTTGCTTTAATTTTCCTTCTGCATGCTGCTTATCCTTTCCTACCCACTATCGGCACGTCAGCAATCATGTTCTTTTTTTTATTTTGCGTGCTGCCTATCCTTTTAGCTTGGCCCAATATCTGCATGTCAGCACTCACAATATTTTTTTTTATTTTGCATGCCGCCTATCCTTTTTGCTTAATCTTAATTTGTGTAGGCATCACCAAATTCAGCTCATATTGTCCAGCTGTCAAGGGTTTGCAGTAGTAAAAACAAAAATGCTCCACTTTTTACTATTTTCAACAATTGGGTATTCAAATGCATGCATGTGATATGGTTTTCAGCCAGTGACTGGGAGTTAAAGAATCAAAATCAAACATACCTGGTACAATAACATCAAAGACTCTTGTGTCACCTCCAAATTCATTTCTTGCTTCACAGCTGAATAAGCCATCATCATCAGGATAGCGTGGCCGCCTTATTAACAAACCATTAAGTGTGCGCAGGTACCTTGTACTTGTAGCACATTCTTCACTTAAGCGGCAGTTTTTTATGACTTTGCCATCTTTCTTCCATGTTATTTCGGGGTAAGGAAAACCAGTGGCCCTACACTTAACCAGTACATCGTGGCTATTACGTAGTGTCATGCGAGCTGGAGAAGAGGCTATGATCTTTACAGGTAATGGACCTAAGAAGATAGTAGACAGTAATAAAACTTTAATGCTACAGCTGTACAAAGCTTGTGAGGTCATGACATGTATAAAATAGAGGTGAAAAATATTTAAAAAAAAACATTTATAAATGTAGCTAGTGTTTACAATTAAAACTGACAATCAATAAAATCTATTTACAATAAAATTATGAAATATTTATTAAAAATAATTGAATTTGCTTTGTCTGTAGCGTGCGGTTGAGGCAGAAACAATATCAAACTTAAATTCCTTACAATAATCTGCATTGCTTAGCCGTTCTTTTTCATTGTAGCACACAAAGTTCCATAAAACAGAGCCTCAGTACTCAAGCAAAAAAATGACTAATACACATTCGCCTACAGTGTATAACTCTTGACTGAAATGCTCTTGTGCTTCATAATAATTATTTGACCCAGATGTGTAGTTTTAAACTCTTTACAATTCCATAAACAAATCTGTCTTGTAATGCTCCTGAATTTTGATGACTTAGAGTACAAACCAAGAATTAGTCAACCTTTACATGTACAATCAGTTTTGACTAGAGTTTTTTTTTTTCTCCACTAGTCACTTTGGCTACAACTCAAAATAAAAATACAATGCTGGAAATAATTGTTCTTACTTACATGTAATTTAGGACATACATATGACTGTCCTTTAAAAATCTTCATTTTGATCAGACTTTTTACAAAATTGGTCAGATATCACCCATTCTGGATTTGCACCGAGACACAATCTGTATACACCAAATGCAAATATGGCCACCCAACAATATTTTGTTTTGACAGGTTCTCAAAAAAAGAAAAGCAATTGGTTAATGGTAAAGATCAGGTCAAAACAAGTCACTGTGTGCATTTTCAAGGTCATATTCTTAATTTAGGAGAAGTTAGAGGCAATCAAATTTTGGGAAAAACATGAAAGCGAGGGCTAGTTAGGATAGAATGTCTTTCTCATGCAAATGCTTAAAATTTCAGTGAGCCATAACTTTGCAACCGTTAAACCAAAAACACCCAAACTTTGCAAGATGATACACTTAGCAGCACTTATTTACATGATGTCATTAATTTCTCTGAAAACTTGGCCAACCAAAAAACTGCTCGATGGCCATATTTGCATTCGGATTTGGTGTATTGGGAAAACATTGGTCTCATTTGTATTCTTTTCTTATAAATGCATGAAAAAAAAAACAGAACTTGACCATCATTTTAGAGTGCGAATAAGCATCAAAATGAGTGCAAATAAATATGACATCATTACATTCTTCTGCATGACCGCTGGTCAGATAAACAATTGAAAAAAAATCAAGCATTTGAGGAAACATCACTGCTGTCCTATCATCAAGGCGTGAAAAAATAAAAACTGACTTATGAAAATACCCAGCTGTATTACAGAACATTTCACTGAATAACTTTAATTTTATATAATTATGGGCATGGTTCTTGATCAATAACATATTTACCCAACACAGCAATTCTCACTTCTCTTTTCACTTTTTCGTTCTCTTTCTGACCATAAGAAAGCTCACACTTGTAGTCACCAGAATGAGAATAATCAGCCTTTTCAATCACCAGGTCTGTTCGCCACGTTCCATTTTTCCTTATGGGTGGCGTTACAGTGACACCCACCATGGACCCACTGCCTTTGGACCATTGCAACTTGTCGCACACCAAACCATTAGCTTCACATGTGTAGTTGACTTTTGAGCCAATTAGTACACGCTTTGGCTCAGGGGGAATAATAACAAGATTTGGAATTCCTGAAATAGAAAAAAGAACAGATTAAAAGCTGGCATTAACAGTTTAACATCCAATTGCGACCACTCATAAGCAATTGCAGTCACTTTCAACGCTGGTGAATTGACTTTTCCTATTGATTGTAACCTGACTTGTCAGGGGTCGAACTGAATGCTTTAGTCCACTAGCAAAGTTTTGCAAGTAAGATTTTTTTCTACCAGCAAAACTAGTAAGGTCACTAGCTATTATTTTACGGTCATGTTTCTTTGGCAGCTTGGGGTTGTCGGGCAAGACATTATCATCGGTGGTCACGTTACTGGTAGTCTTAGAGATCAAGGGCCTCTTAAAAAAAGCAGTTATGTTAGACATCTAGAACAAAAGTGGCTCACAAAGAGTGAAATTCATTCTCTCGTCACGTTGCTGATTCCAACAAAATGTGAATGCGTAGATAAAGTGTACACAGGTTCTGTGTAAAACCACGCTTATTTTCTCCCATAGACGACATTCGATGATGTCTGAATTTTTGCCACAAAATTCTCCAGGAACGTTCACTTTTTCCTTCCAACTATTATTAGAGAAATGCTTAATCACAAAAGTTTGCTAGAGGATATTTTTCAGACTCACACACTTCCAAAAACCACTCATATTTTTCAAGTGTTAATTTCAAGCCCTGCTTGTAAGTGACCACTCACCCATACTTCATTGTCACTACAGCTGCATTAAAGTGAATTATGTTTTACAGTACCAGTCCAATAAACCCAAAATTTTGTCCTTTGCATCAAGACTTCAATATGATACATTATGTTGCGCTGATATAGATGCATATACTACAGATGAATATACTACAGCTACATATGATTGCAAGTTTTGATCCCTCTGACCACCTCTGTAAGCCATCACCTTGGCTAATTTGCATTTTGAGTGGTCACTTATAAAATTACTAGACATAACAGCAAATATGAGTCAGAGCATTTGATAATATTACATGTGTCCATGCAAGACCCCATGACTGCAAGATACCTGTATGAGGGATGTTCATATTCGTTAGCACGAGCAGGGCCGTAAAAAGCTGTAGCACCCAGTCAGTACACAATGACCTTGATCCAAATACTTTCCCATCTGGCCCTCCCACTCAGTCAATAAGTGTACATAATATTATACAAATCTCAGATAATGCCCACATACCTGCCAAAAAGAGATGGATATATTTTTTTATAACATGTCCATTGCTTTCAGCAACACATTGGTACCTTCCTCCATCATGTATAGTCGTATCATAAATGGTAAAGGTTTGGCCTTTTCTTATTATTATTCCATTCTTGCCTGGCACACTTAGTTTAGGAGGGGGGATCAGGGAGATGTTTGCACTGGGATCATTGGTCTTGCAACTGATGACTGCACTGTGACCAAAATGCGCACAAACTACTTCATGATGTACTTGACTACTGGTAACTTCAAAAGAAAACTCTCCTGGAACTGGAGTGCTGTGAATGCAACCTAAAGTAAAGAAAGTAGTGGATCTAATACTAAGTACTTAGTAACTGTAAAACCTCATTCTGATTAAGGTACAATGCCACAGGAGAAAAACTCCTCCTGTTAATTAGGCCACTTCAGTACTTTGCACCATGATGACCAGACCAGAAGAAAGAACTTTGAGAAGGACTATTGGGAAGCCATTTAATACAGGCAGATTACCATTCAGCAATGAATGACATACATGTAAGGCTTCATCATGGGGGTCGAGTTCACACTGTCCCATTATGTTCAAAAACGACATAAAAACAAACCTGTGACATGAAAACCTGAAAATACAGTTGCGAGCTTGTCAGCACAGGGACTTGGAAGTTTAAATTAACCGTCCAAACTCTGCTGTGCACTTTTCTATCCTCTTTTCACGTTCCATTGTCTTTGTTTAATCTGCTTAGCAATAGTTGTGGGAGGCTATCAAAGTAATCAGCTTGTTTTTTAAAATGGCAGAGAAACAGAGGGGGTCGAAAATTGAGGCCAAAGGTTCCAAAAAAATTCGTGGCATCATTGGTGAATGCGAAAGCTCCCATAAGTGTTTTTAGATTGGAATGGGAAAGATTGCCATCACTTTAATTCAAGCTGAATGAACTGTTCAGAATTATTGAAACCAAAAATAATAAAAAAATAGAACGACTAAAGTAAAACAATAGCACGTACATGCAGAATCTTGTTCGTTTTTCTTTCAAAATACAAAAGTAATACGGCGCTATTGTCAAATAGAGGGAATAAATAAATTAAGAATGGAAAAAAAACTTACCAGCTAAAACAAGCAATACGCTACAACACAGGAGCATAATTGTCTCATCAACGGTCCTCTTTCGCTGGTTTGATATCGTTGTGGTTTTGCACCTGAATATAAATAAGTTTGACAAATGAACAGTTACAAAACAAATACAAATTGCTATAAGACCCTTATAATAATGTTGCTATAACGGACATCAAGCATTTTACAATACCCCTTAGTCTTTTAAAATATAAACCACACTGGTCCGAACGCCATGTTGTCAACAATAGAACTGATTTGATCGCGTCGCTTTGAACGGCGTCAGACGCTGACTTTAAGGGTTTTAGATCATTTAACTCCATTCTAATTTGTCGTGGCTTAGGTGACGAGTAAACAATGCCTTTTTAAAAAGCCACAAGTAGCAATATTATTCAAATCAACCGCCTTTTCAACAACTCGACTTCATTCAACCGTGTGTAAACATTTCAACCTCTACCCAGCATGCAGTGTTACCCGAAACAAAAGGGATAAAAATAGCAAATAAAAACTGCATCAAGAATAACTACAAAAACTACGTCTTATTTATAAGCTCGGGAAAAGAACTGTTCCTTTTTGGTCTACTTTGACTGTAGAAAAACACAGAGTTAGTTAAAACTTACTTACGAATAAATTAAGTCAACAAGCTTCGGCAAAGGATGTTGAACCGACTTGAACTGAGAAAGTGAGAAATAATACGACGTAAGCCAGGTCTCGAATTAACGTGTCTTTTATAACAGAATTTCTCAAGAATTTCTTGTAGAATGCAATAGATATCTATCCACATTTCAAGACTGAACAAAGTAGCCATTTGGCGGGAAAAATTCGCGCGAAATATGTCAGATTTTATCTTGTGTATATCTATGGCAATGTGCCTAATGTCTCTATTATTTGCATGCGTGCGAATAAAGTCAATAAACATGTGATTTCTAAAGTGGAAAGCTTTCCAGATTACTTAGCAGACCTGACCTTCATGTCTGAAATTGTAAACTCAGCTGGGAGAACGGCTAAGCTTACTTGACAATGAGTTGCCAATGATTTTCCTTGCGTCCATGAAGAAACACACGGCCGGCAAGAATCGGCAGTGAGGATTGACGCTGCGTGGAAACTTCTGAGAATGAATGGGCAAATAAAAACAGAAAAAAAAACACTTACCTGTAACTATTCTGCGCTGCGACAAATTAAAACGAACTACTAAAGCCGGGTTTTTTCAAAGTTAATAGACCGTCCTCTATATCTACTCACGAGTATTCTTCGGAGTTCAACTAGGTTCTGCTGCCTGCTGCGTGGTGAAACGTGAATCTTTTAAAAGAAATACGTTGTCATTTCTAAAGTATAACTATTCAGGAAATGTCATCACGGAGTTATTCTGCCAATGACGAAGGACCATATCGTGTTCGTTGTATTTATCTGAACCGCACCCTCGCGGAAACCCGGAGAAATTTCCACCAACGTCTTACGACATTCATCACATTTCCGTTTATCCTTGACAAAAAAACTGTTAAATTTTTTTTAATACGTCACCCAAGTGGTAAAAAATATCAAGTAATGAATGCACTCGAGTTTTCGCATTTTAACAAGTAAACACAAACTCCTGACACAAACATATTTCTTACAAAAATGTGTAAATATTTATCCTCACGGCATTTCCGGTGACTGATCTTAGAATTCCCAAGAGTATGTACGCCATAATAAAAACAAAGATGGGTGATGAGAAGGTCAAGTTTTAATTATACTTCATCGTTAATACTTTAGCTTCTGGAAAGAAGTTCAAACGATCGAGAGCAAAAACATTTTAAACATGTAGTGGTGTTCGTGAGCGCCTCCAAAGAACGAAAAAAAGGACGATAGTGCTCGAAGTTAGTTCAAAGTATAAGATAAACAATATTGTGGGATCGGGACTCAGCGGGAAAACTTATTAACACGTTTAGAAAAGGCCCGATTGAAGGGATTTCGTTATTTTCAGTAGGAATTTGAGTTGAGCTGGATCGCATATTGTGCCAAGAACCGTTTCATCCCAAATTCGGGGTTTACCTCGGTGTAAGAACCTGTGACTTTTTCCTTTGTTTTTTACCTTTGTAGTATTGCATTCCCAGTTGACTCTATTGTTTTATGCCTTTTGTTTTCTTTGCTTTACGTCACTCGTGAATTTGACAGGTTCTTACCTGACCGAGGATGAGCCCAAATTCGCTTCTTAAGATACTTAGGTTAATATTTTCCTGCAAATTTGCAATGTATAATTCTTTACCGGATGAACATGAAAACATTTCGTTAGAATTGCGCGAAAATAAAAGAATGAAAACGTTTGCATTTTTTCAATTTTAGACATAACTTTCAGATTGAGCTCATACTGAATAATTACGCGTCTAACCAGCTTAAACCGCCCGCAGTAATATAGCGAGCTGCACGCAATAATACTCAGGCCAAGATCTTTCGGTATCGTCAAAAACGAGACGCGAGACGCGTGCGCGAGGAACGAGAAACGAGTGAGACAAAACGCGCGCGTCGAAAGAGCGTCGCGACCCAAGATTGCTGCAAGGAAGGAAAGGCGAAATGGAAAGATAAGCGGCAACTTTGAAACCAAGTAATTTTAAAGTTGAGCTTAATATATTTAAATGTTATATTTAGCACTGAAATTGTTTTGACTGTTTGAGGTGAAAAATGCAACAAGAAAAAAAAAATCATGTATTATATCAACGCGTATTTACATTGCAAAGACTTCCGGCCGTAAACGAGTTCGCAGCTTCAAAGCAAACCGGAAATTTTATGCAATGTTTGTTCCCACTTACTGGTAAACCCATGTCGGCTGCCTGCTCGAGTACTGCCGCAGGAAAGATATTCTGTTACGAAACTTTTTCTGATGTATGCGTAGGAGGATATATAATATATCAGATATCTCACTCAAATCTCCATGATGTGTTTGTCGAACCAAAGTCCGTCACATCCCGGAAAAAATTCTACATTTGGACTCGTTTTATTGTTGTTTTTTTTTCAGTTACCGCATACATGCACAGGTAGCCCAAGCTATATGTGTCACAGTAACCGTTACGAGCGAAATTATAAGGATTTGTATGAGAAAAAAACGGTCCATTCTAGGAGCTAAAAAATACGAACAAAATTTCAATAAAAATTGCCTACCTTACTTCGCTTGTGTGTTTCCTTGTCTCGTGTGTCGTTTTTGGAGCGATTTAGATCGTTTCCAGTGAGTTTTAGTTCCATTGCTTTCTCTCTCTATAGGTGGTTTGCAACCAATCTCTAGAGACATAGATAACAATAGTGAAACGAACAAATGCTGGTGGACGAACAAAAGGAGCTAATGAGAGAACTATTGTTTATGTCCACCAGCATGGCGGCGATGACGTAACATGAAAACCACCTATACTCCTTTCCTTATAGAGAAAGCAATGGAACTAAAACTCACTAGAAACGCTCTAAATCGCTCCAAAAACCACACACGAGACAAGGAAACACACAAGCGAAGCAGACTCCTTTGAAAGACAGTGAATGTATGCCAACTCGTTATTCTCAAAAGCAGAAGCTGTAGAACCCAAATTTGTTTGGAAACACTCCATAGTGAGCACTGCGACGTTCACTTCGCGCGAGCTGTGGAATACTGATGACGTCACATACGAAGTGATAATATAAGATGAAACGGGATGCATCATGGGATACTATTCGATCGTCGTCTGCAAGCGAAGTAAGGTAGGCAATTTTTATTGAAATCTTGTTCGTATTTTTTAGCTCCTAGAATGGACCGTTTTTTCTCATACAAATGCTTATAATTTCGCTCGTAACGGTTACTGTGGCACATATAGCTTGGGCTACCTGTGGTACATGTATCAAGCATCTCGCAGAATTATTAAAGAGACAATTAAGGTGTTTCGATACAGTTTTCTGGAGACCATACCAGTCCTACGTTTTTCAATCGGCTTTTAAGCGGTCTTTTCCAAGTCAGATCAACGTGAAATTTTCACTACTGGTTTTGAATTGAAGTTTGGCAAGATATATTTTCTGGTAAAATCGATATTACCATGACAACGATAAACAAGAAACTTCGAAATCAGTAAAAGTGAAATTTAGCGCGTTTAAGATTTCGCATTGAAAATTCCACATAGACATCTTAAAATATGGTATGGCATATACATTTTGCAAGAACGAAAAAATTCTGTATGTTTGATTTCAATAATCGCAATAACATTTTAAGCCTTACTATTTGTATACTGGTAATAAATTGATCGAGACTGATTAACACTGGTTTTCTGAAAATCCAATCCAGGCATAAACAAGAGAGAAATGGCATCAACCATTACAAAAGGCTTGGTTACTAATGAATGCTAATAATGGCATCGACTGTTAAAAATGGTATCGACCGTTTACGAAAGAGAAATCAGCATCGATGAGCCAAGCGCGGTGGGGAGGCGAAGAGGGCGCCGCCGTCGAACTGATTTTCCGTGAGCATATTCCCTAGAGTATTAACAAAACACCTACACCAGCTATCGTGAGTTACAAAATAAAGCCTAATTTTCTTGCTTGTCTCGCAATTTTAGTTCAAGAGATTTACCAGTAAGGATGCCAACATATTTATGCCTAAAAGCCTCCTATTACAACTACGAAATGAAGAATAAACAGATTCTACAGTGTCACAGTGAATCTTCGATTGTGGAGCAGTTACACTACTGGCTATGCTTCAAATTCATAATTTCTTATGTACGCTTAAAGTCCGGTTTCACAACTCGTAGTGCTATCTCAAGTATAGAGCGTTTTCACTCACGTGACCTTCAGTCCCGTGGGACTCAAATGACAAAGGCCATGGCAGCCATGTTGGTGTTCCTAACAAAAGAAGTTAATTAAAATTCTTTTGTACGGGAACACCAATATGGCGGCTATGACGTCAAGTGAAATCGCTCTATAACCTTGAAGTTGCTATGTCAAGTGATATGACGTCACTTTGTGGTCATTAACCCGTGAATACGGGCAAGCGTAATGAACGGGTTATCGGTAACGGTGGCTAATAGACAAATTCGGCTAAGGCATTGTTGTACCCAATTCAAACCTTTTGGGATTAGAACTCTTTGTTCGTCATATTTCCATATCAATGAAGCATTGACATGGAAATTATATGGAAATATTGTGAACAATTAATCTTATTCCCAGAAGGTTTGAATTGGGTACAACAGTGCGTTAGCCGAATTTGCCCATTCACTCACTCACTTGCTCCTCAGTGCATCAGCTGTAAACTTAGGGACGTAATGCTTTGTTGCGAATGCGTTTCGTAACAAGAACAACGTGAATCCAGCGATAACAATAACTAATTGGTTGTAAACGAATATAAACAACAATAAGCTTAAAGACACGCGTTTTGATGCGTATCTACCTTGAAATAATAAAATTTAGTCTAGCCTAAGCTTGTGTTCCTCGATGGTTGAGTGGTTAAGTGCCGGGAATTGCAGTCGGGAGGCTGGAATTTAAGAATCGCACAAGATCCTTCTTTTTTTCTTTTTTTTTTTTTTTCTTTGTTTTTTTTTTTCGGACTGGATATTATGAAAGTGATGTGCTGTTTTTGTTTTTTTTTGCGTTTGTCAAAAATCCTTACGTTTAATTTTAATAAAATATCGAACCGTGTCAGTGTGAAAATAATCTTACCTCAATATTGTGTTACGCGTTAGCATTTCTTATTCACTGGTTGGCGCTTAGGAGCCATGGATTTTTATCTCGTGAATACGCGAAGCAATTCTTTGAGTTCAAACTCAGTGTGGAAAATTAAAACCGATCCGTGGACTTCAAATGGATTTTTTAGCACGATGTATGTTTCTAAATGTGTAGCCATTCGAGAAAGCGCTCGGTCTTTCAAAGTGAACAAGCACTCACGTCTGCAGGCATTGAGAAGATAAGTTAATATTTAGGGAAGTAGTCATAACAAGTATACTCGACGAGGACCCACCCTGTGTAGGGGTAGAGGGGTTATGCAAGATACCACCTATCTGATGAGCGTAATGGACATAATTTTTTGGCCTAAAAATTAGAGATGAGACTTAAATATTCTGTGTGCATGAAGCTTGCATTGCTAGTAAAACGGCACAGGAAGATTTGAATCTTTTTCTCAGTTTCTACTCCTGATACAATGGGGGCTGACAAGACACCATCTTTTTAGGTGGGGGAGAGGGGGTACATAAAGAGACCACCAGTCTTTTTGTAAAATGGTGGGTCCTGTCCGAGTACAATAGTTTTGACCATTTCCCTGAGCAGAACGTTTTAGATGATTCGCCGAAGGTCTGTTTTCAGTTCATATGTCATAAAAACTGATTATGGTTGAATTTCCCTTCGAAATGTCACTTCATATCTTCCTCTTGGTGTTCTATAATCATTTCGTGTTTGACGTGATCACATACAAAACAATGGTAACCTCTTAACCTTTGAAACTCTTATCTCAAAACACTTCAAAAAGAATTTTCTACAACTTTCTAGAACAGGCGTCATTAAGTGACCGAGAATCACTACTACTCATTTCACAACTCGTTGGAATTCTGCCACGAGTAATTATCAGTTGCCACTTTTTTTTCGCATAGGCCTTTGCTATGGCAACAGAGCATCTAAAGAATGGCAATATTTTGTCAGGATAACCCATCAGTGCAAAAAAGCACTGTTATTAATGGGGTCCTGTTACAATAAAAATAAAATATTTAGCCTAAAAATATAAACTGTACAAATATACAACTGTAAAAATATAAACTGTACAAATTTTGTGCATGGATTGACTTAAATACTTTCATATTTCGAGTTAAATTCGGTGAATGTTTTTTAAACTTTGCTACCTTACATAAATAGCATAATGGGCTCCTGATGGCATACATACTATGATCAAGTACCTTATATTGTTATAATAGGCTGCTGATGGCATACATACTATGATCAAGTACCTTATATTGTTATAAAAAGGCTGCTGATGGCATACATACTATGATCAAGTACCTTATATATATTGTTATTCTCTCTGTTGCTGAATAAGAATGTACGTTCCAAAATTATCAATTCAACCGCTTCATATCACGAATTTAGGACCACTTTTAAGATTGCTAAATATAACCTAAATATCATATTTTGGCAGCTTGTTGTGGCAATTCAATGCAAATATTATTGTAAACAAGCTGAGGTCAAGATTAACAAAATAAGTCCAAATATGTTTTCATAAAGAATGCGCTTTGAAGGGCTGGGTTTTGTTTTATGTCAACTCTGAAGTATGTCGAGAGGTTTACAAACAACGAACGTACACGTTGTTGCAAACATAGACTCCCTTTGGGGAGCATGTGTCTAATGTGCATGCTGCTAAATGTTTGCCGATGTACAGTTATATTAATTCAACCTTTTTTCTTTTTTTAAATTTTGGGGCCAACCGGGGTCTACCCTTTTATAAACTTACAGGAGAATATTGTGGGCTAACCTGCATTCTATGTCGATCCATTGCTGCATTTTTGTTGCTGTTTTGTTCGCATTTTTGTTAGATACTATCAATAGATTTTATTCGACATGAGTAGCGTATTTTGGCCTTATTGTTTATACTGATCCTCGCTGGGTCAACTGGCGTAGTCGGTGGTTTCTGTGTCGAACTGTTCAGGTTCGAATCGCCTTTATTGCGTTTTGTTATTTTCTTTTGCTTTCTCTGTTTTCTTTTTCTTTCTGTCTATTATTTCTACGTTATTCTAATACAGTGATTCGTTTCTAAAACATGGCGACAACTATTTGTTTCTTTATTTTAAATTTTGTGTAGCGAGCTCGGCTACGTATAAATTATATTATTTGTCCGAAGCTCGTGACATGATAAACCAGTTACTTCTTTCTGACTTCACAATCTGTTTCATGTTAGGTTTTACTATTAAATGTGTTTGTGGTAGCGCCCACTTGCCAAGACAACAGTTGCTGTGAACTCAGAAAAGAGGATCAGAGATATTATGATCAGAGAAAATGTGTTTTCAAGTTCGTGAAGATGGAGAAACTGTCCGGGCTATAGAATATGTGCATTTTTAATTAACCCTTTAAGCCCAAGAAGTGATCATTATCAAATTTCTCATTGTAGTATCAATGGCATGTGGCTGATGGGAAAGGATGGACTGCGGAAGAGATTAATCCAAGCGGACAAGCGGTACCTGAGCAGTTAACTTCTTGTTTCAGTTCAAATTCGTTACATGTGAATATAACGTAAAGAGGGAGGCGTTTCATCTAATTTTGACGGGGCGTATCAAGTTTTCGGATGTTTATTTTGGAATTGAAACGGCCATGTGCTGCCACTGTGGGAGACGTTTTGAAAATCTATATAACAAGGTGACCGGTGGTTTTGTGCTCTTGTAACTGTAAACAACTTTACAATTTCACTGACTTTAATTAAACATCGAAAAAAAAAAACAATTTTACCACCGTACTAGAGTGATATAATTACAAATAAACACCTTTCACCGTTTGTCGGTTTGAACGCAGCGAACCTTTGGACGTGATTAGGAGACGTGATAAAATTATGTCATGGAGTAATAAAAACGTCAAATAGCAAATCCAGCAGATTTTTAGTCATAAATCGGACAATGCAATACTTTATTGCCACTCACCTGTGCCTGAGCTTTTCAGTGTCAACTAACATAAGCTCCTAAAAGATGTATTTTTGTATGCACAAGACAAGTAATAAACGAAAAAAAGCAAGGCTGATTCGACAGTGAAGGAATATAAAAATGTAATTTATCCAATATTTCAAAAGGCACGGCCTTTCTTCTTCAGGGACAAGACAAGACAAGTATCATTTTGTATGTCATGGCTCAGATATGCTTCTAAAGGCTGGTTCTCATATAATCGTCCCAGTCGTCCCGGTCGTCCCGGTCGTCCCGGTCGTCCCGGTCGTCCCGGTCGTCCCGGTCGTCCCGGTCGTCCGAGTGGTTTCAAACGTTTTTGCAAACGACTCAGACGATCGGGACGACTCAAGCGATTTGGGTTCTCATATGATCGTCCCGGTCGTCTCAAACGTCAAAAGCGCAGTCGTAAACTGTGTCTGACAACATGTTTTGGGCAATAATACTGCATTCTGGGGTAGATTTGGGTCGCTTCGATCGCCTCAGTCGTCCCGGTCGCCTGAGAGTAGTTCTCATATGATCATCCCCGATTATTCACGATCGTCCCAGTCGTCCGGGGTCGTCTCAGAAGTGTTCTCATATAATCGTCCCGGTCGTCCGTGCACTTTTTGAAACGACTCAGACGACCGGGACGATTATATGAGAACCAGCCTTAAGGTCTTCTTATGCAGAAGCAAAGGTTGTGTGCACTTTTCACTAAGTCATATTTCTGACCCCGTTTCTTCTATAAACGATGAGGACCCTCGATAAGTAGTGATATTCGTTCAGTGGATAACACAATTGGCTTAATTGTTTTATTTAAATCCTTAACGTTTAAATCCACTCGCTGTATTATAGTTATTTCAAGGTATAGGGTGGTCATAGTTATCTTGACTTTATGAATACTGAACCATGCCTGAGCATAAGGTCACGTTCTCGGCCGGTGCCGGACTTCCAAGTTTTTCTGGTGAGCTCTCTTGGAAGGGCGTCAGACTGCAGATCAGGAAGTTGCGGGTTCAAATCCCGGCCACATCACTAGCCAAGGTCAACCAAGGTCAATCAAGATCAACCAAGGTCCTTAACAAACTCCTAAGAGTGCCCAATCAAAACTCAAGAAAAGTCCTAAATTTCATTTTGTAAGATATTGAAAAACAAATGGTTCCATGTTAAAGTACTGCTAAAGAGGTTTCATTTGAATGGTCACACCAAAGGATTTCATCAACAGACTCAAAAGTTAGAACAAATGGTACCATGCAAAAGTATTGCTGAAGAGGTTTCATTTGATGAATGGTCACAACATAGGATTTCGTCCACAGACTTAAAAGTTAGAACTACACTTCATGTCTCCATAATTGACTATAATCTGGAACCATTTATTTAAAAAAAATGGTACAAGACTGGAAGTGACATGCTGCTTCCCTTCCTTTATATTTCATGCTGTCCTCATAATTCGTATGATGTATTCTATATTGTCAGGAAGCCTATAATTCATAAGCCCCCGGCTTCTATATAGGCTTCCTTGTCACTACCACCTTAAACATTTTGTAGTCTATCGTCTTTTAAGTTATTATAAATTCCTAGTGTATTGTATTGTTATTATTATTATATATTTTTTTTATGTGGTTAACGACAAAATAAATGAATGAATGAATGAATGAATGAATGAATGAATGAATGAATGAATGAATGAATGAATGAAAGATGAGCTTTTGATTGTTTGAGTGACTGAATTTCGTGGAATTTAGCGAATTCAAACTGTATGCTCGATTATTCTAGCGATGCTACTTAAAGAAACATCGCAAAAAAAATTGTGCTCGTTTTGCGAGATTTTACTTTGCTATCCGAAGTATCCGTCAATCGACAAAGGGCTTATGCATGTTGACGGCCCTGCCGAGCACGTGCTCAGTTTAATGTTTGGCTTCCCAAGCTGACCGATTACGCCCGCACTGCCGCGCCTTGGATTCCGTCATAACCTACGACACTTAAAAGGTTTATTTCTTGCTTTGTTTCATCAGCTAATTACAGACTCAAGATATTCCGTGATCTCCAGGGTTGAGGAGTTCCGATCTCCCTTAATTGAGCTCTGAGATCCAGAAACTTTACTCCGTCTGTTCGAATCTATGTATATTTGGATTTACGCTCTTGACTCGTGTGCCATGCTGTAGATTGAGTAAATTGTACCCGGCCTACACCCTATCACTCTTTTCCCTAACCTAACCGTAAATCTAACTTTGGTCTAATACTATATTCGATTTATCTGTTTTGACTAATGATTGTAGCCTAATTTCGAAATAAATAATCTAGGCCTAGCTAACACAGCAGAAATGGCAAGGTATCATTACAAAACGCTTGGTAACCAAAGACCGTTCAGTAATACGAACGGGGAACTGAGCTTTGGCGCACCGCGAGACCAACTGAATCCGGTTATCGCTAGCCGTTCCAACAACATGTCGAGAAGGCGCCGAGTGGCTTTTGCACTTGTACCATTATGAAGAGCGCTTCTGCTTTTTTGAAGAAGGGATTAAGAGACAGAATTCACAGCACAACTGACAGTAACAGACTTCGCTATAAGGTTTCATAGTTTTGAAACGGACAATGAACATAGTTTACCTCGAGATACTTGCTCCCGTTCACGTGACTTTGTTTGTTTTCAAAGCAGTTCAGTTTTTCTCTTTTTAATTTTATTTCTCAAAAACTGCTTATGGCTTGAGTCTAGGGTTCGGATTATACTGAGGAAATCAAAGGATGATGTTTTATCGAGCAACTTTGATATAACCGACTAAATGCTATAGAGGTCTAAATCGAGTAGGGCTGATCGCAGGTTGTTCACGGAGGCGTATTTACTTTACAGATAATAAAGGAGCTATTGCCGCCGCCTCGAAAGAGTTTTACAGTCATATCATCGCTTACCTTTCTACTGGGGTCTTTATCTTTATACCCGAGTGATCGATGTGATCGAAGTGGCCTTTAAGCAGTACTTCAATCAACTTCCTCCCTTTATTATTTTACTTTAACTTTATAACTTCCTAATATTTCACCATTTTTGCACCTTTTGTTAAATAATGCCAATATTTCAAAAGAGATCTCCTCAGTTGCCAATGAAACCTACTTAATAATTACATACATTGTCTATATTGTCAATCTATTCTCCCCCGAGTAGTGGTATCATACGTACGTACTAACCCCAGTTCGTACTTGCTTCATATTGAAATTACAGTATTAGTTACGTTACTTCGTAAAGAAAACGTAAATCTAAGAGAAATTAAATCTGAAACTGAAAACTGGCTGAAAATAGGAGTATATTAACGAAAGTTTGGTCATCAGGCTGTAAAATGAGGACAGCGCCCTAGTTAAACATATTACCTTCCAATAAATAGGTTATTTTAGTACAAACAGAAAATGTCACTAAAGGATGCATTTAAAAGACATACGAGAGTATACGTGTCAAACACAATGACATAAACGTCAAATAATTGAAGATGATAGATCACTTTAACCAAATAAAATAGACAAAAAGGGTTTCATAATAGTAATTATTAGATCACGTTCTAGAACGAACACCTTTGATGTAAAATGCTCTCTGGATAAATGTGAATTAAATGAGCTCTGTGGCAGGCAAACAACAACGACAGGAGCCAACACTGAGGGCCCAGCCAGAAACAGAATAAAACAATAGTGAATAAATAAATATTACCTTAAAAACAACATGAAATATTAAGGCTCTGTTAAAATTAAGGCTCTGTTCTAATGTGGAAAGCAATAAAGAAATTGCAATTGCAGCTTAATTACATCCCTACAAAATTCAGTGACATTCACTTTACAAATGCAGATATTGTGCTCCGTCGTGAGACTTGGTCCGGATCTTTCAACCCAGGCAAAAAAAACCAACTCGGCTTTACAAATCAAAGGCTTTAACCAGTAATGAAATGCTGACAAGCTCGGGTGTTGGCCAAAATTTAATGAGCATGCTTAAAACATACCTTGGCATCTTGGCTAGAATGTTTTACACTTGTTTTTGCAATGAGCTATAAATACAGAAACTTTTACATAAATGGAAAAGTACTAGAAAAGTAACTATTTGGGATAAGTAAATGTACATTCTCCGGGCTGCAGTCTACGGATTTACTAAAATACTGAATGTTGAGTCCTTACTCAGTCTCAGCACACTGAATAAGTAGACGTTCTTATTGAAAAAAAGGTGCAGCTTTTTTCGTATGTTACCATGCGCACTAATTCCTTAAAGAAGATGCCTAGTTTGCAGCGTTTCGCCTCGCAAACCATTTCCTGTACTGGACGCGCTAAACGATTTTTTAAAAGTTTCTTCGGTATATAAGCTTTGACAAAAACTCTCATCGAATCGATTAGAACTGATCGCAGGTTAGTCACGTCAAGGAGACAATTTCAAAAGTACGAAAGGCACGTAATTCTGTTCTTTAGAAACCAACTTTTACCGAAATACAAACACAATTGTATTTACCTTTCTACTGGCCAAAGGTACTTGCTCCGTTCTATTGGCTCGATGTCGCCTCAAAGAAGATCTTCAGTCAACTGACAATATTATCACTTCAAAGGTTGCTATATCCCTTTTTGCACAATTAGTTAAATATGTTAAATGCCAACATTTGTAAATTAGCACCTTAGAAACCAGCTAGGGAACCTATGTTATTTTATTAAACATGCATTTTTCAGTTGTTGTAAGCCAAACACAGCTTTTTCCAAACCATTTTATCGTATGTACAAATGAAACCATAACCCTTAGTCGCATTCGTTACATATTAAAATTAGCAGTTACATGTTACCTAAAAATACATGGGTGAAACGCGGAATCACTGAAAATAAGGCCGGAAAATTTATTGTCGATAATTGGCCATCCGACCGAACAGAACTTTCCTATCGGGTGTTGTTTATTTAGGTATAATATAACTTGAAGAGAGAACAGCCTCGTAGTTAAACATTCCAGCTTTCAATGAATGAACTGAGTTATTTAAAACCTTTCAAACTACACAATGACACTAGGTTTTCGTTTATTAAAAAAAAATAAGAAATTGACGTTCCACCATACCATCGGTTAGCATAACCAGATAACAATTATTTTGGTTGTGATATTTCTGATAATCCAATTGAGCTAAACCATGGCACAAGTCAAAGGTTTTAATTCCTATAAGCTATGCTATTTTTCAAATTAAAATCGTCTGTTCTGAGGTTATTAAAGTTTCGGCAAAATTTTGAAATAATAATCAGCTAAGAACATACCCAAACATTTAATATTCGTCCACTTGTTTTTGCAATGAGCTCTAAATATACAATGCGTATGTTTAAATAAAAAAAATGAAATGTAATTATTTCAGTGGTCTGAGTTAATATACCTTCCATTTCAAATTGAATAAGTAGGTTTCCTTCATGGGCTGTATGGTCACGTCCGCATTGATTTACTGCACGAAACGCTACTACTACTACTACCTGGCCGGGGGGGGGGGGGGGGGGGGGGGGGGGGGGGGGGGCGGGGGGGGGGGGGGGGGGGGCGGGGGCGGGGGGGGGGAGCCAATATGATAGGGTATTGTTTTTGAGATGTTCAGTCCTTAAATATGCATGGTATCCTTTTTGGTATTGTGATCCTTGGGTAAGGTTTCTTTAAATTGTATTAGCTAAATTACAGTACCTAAACATCCCCCCGGGGGGGAGGGGGGTATGGTTTATGAAGTACTCAGTCCTTAAATAAGGTATCCTTTTTGGTATTGTGATCCTTGGTTAGGGTTCCTTTAAATTCTATTCGCTAAATTACAGCACCTAAACATCCCCCCGGGGGGGAGGGGGGTATGGTTTATGAGGTACTCAGTCCTTAAGTAAGGCATCCTTTTTGGTATTGTGATCCTTGGTTAGGGTTCCTTTAAATTCTATTCGCTAAATTACAGCACCTAAACATCCCCCCGGGGGGGAGGGGGGTATGGTTTATGAAGTACTCAGTCCTTAAGTAAGGTATCCTTTTTGGTATTGTGATCCTTGGTTACGGTTTCTTTAAATTGTATTCGCTAAATTACAGCACCTAAACATCCAGCTAAACGAAAAAGATATGGTTACGATGGCGTATTAATGAAACTATAGGCCAGTCTAGTATTGTATGCCTGATCAGTAAAGTTTCCATGTAAAGAAAAGAAATAAAAACGACCTGTTTAAACAATTCTGAGTTATTGTTTTTCCCTTAAAACAAATAGTTTAAGAACCGGCTTCGTGGCACTTACCTTTCAATGTTTTTATTCTACAGCTTGCTGAAATTCCCTTTTGCAGTTATAAAATTATCTTCTTAGCAACCAATGGAACCTTAAGAATGGTTTTCACTAGCGACAAGCACGAGCGGAAGGAAAAGAATTAATTTGCGTCGAGTGAAAATTACTGAAACGAACATTGACATAAGCAAAAGATTGATCGCTATGCTCATGCTTGCGCTTATTATGCCGCTTATGTCGGATCCACTTTCACGTGAACATAAACGCTGTTATTGCTTATGCTATGCCGCTTATGTCGAGTCCGCTTTCACGTGAACATAAACGCTGTTATCAGGCTTATTATTGCTTATGCTTATGTCTCTGGTGAAATCCAGGCTTTACTGATTCATTCATTTTGCGAACCATTTTTTTACAACAGTTTTTCGCATACGAACAAAGAAGATTATAATCCCAGGTCGTGTTTGCTACATATCGTGACTGAAGTTTGAAAAGTTCAGGAAAGTTTCAGTGTTACTGGTCTTATAGAAAGTTTGCATCCCACCAAATTAAATGATAAACAGAGGAAAGCGCCCTTGCTTAACATATTAGCTTCTAATATTAAAAAAGTCTTCAAACTAAGACAATGTCACCACAACTTCGTTTAAAATAACTAACGGAAAGTGTTCTAAAAGAAGAAGAAAGGTGTGTACCTAGGTGTCAATCCTTGTGAAAATAGGTGTCAAATAGGTGAAGATGTTTGTTATGTCGCTTTAACCAAATATAAGTTGCGAAAAGCCTGTGTGTCGTAATTCAGATCACGTATAAGATAACGCATGAAAGGGGAGGGGGGCTACTCATTCCCTAAGGGTTTTGAGCCACTTTGGTCTGAAATTGGGAGAAATTGGGTGGATATTAAGTAAGTTTTCACTGTTAAGGGGAAATCGGATATTTTGTTTTTGGCCAGAAAACTGGTAAGATTTTTATTAAAAGGAGGGCACACACTACAACAAATAAATGTTGGGACGTTACCCCTCGGGCCCGAAGTGCCAATAGTTTTATTTCTGGAACTTTATAATTTGGACATATTCCTTTCTTCTCCGGGTGAAGGTTTCTTCCTTATAAAGAAGGCTAGATTTGCCAGTGGTAACGATACGAACTTTTCATATGTTCTGTATAAATACCTTAGCTATTCTGATTACCGACCGTGCTTTGAATTTTTTGCGATTTTCAATGAGCGAAGTATCGTCAAAGGTTCGCGAAAACAACAAGAAGACACTTGCTTGCTATAAATATATGTTGCGGTGATAACGGTGCATCCTACCTTCGGTCATTTTTTCTTGTTTCCTTAAAAATTGTAAAAAACATTGATTTTGAGAACTGGAAAGACAAACATTCACCTTTTTAAACCCAAAGTTTGACAGAAAAATTTAGCGGCTAAAAGTTTTGCGATATTCAATGAGTCTAGAACAAAAAGAAGTCATTGTAACACACTGTCTTCACGTTCCTTTATTTAAACTTGACGTCAGGTTTAAAGATTATTTGCACTCCAATGAGCGTTTCTGCTATTTCATTTCCGTCCGTAAAAAACGCTGTAATAACGAGGTGTTCCTATTTAAGGTGTCTGTGTTTAAGGGAGGAGAGGGTGGGGAGTGGGATGCAGAGCTTGAGAGGGGGATGGGGTCGGTGGAGCAAAACGCCTAGGACAGGAGAGGGTCCAAAGGTGCGCAGAATCTTTTGGGCAGACCTGCACCTTTCGTAACGCCTCACAGGATTGGCTAAGAAAACAATAGAACAAACAACACAACAATGGACCCTAGCCCTGAAAACAATAGAGGTGCACCTCATCCAGGTCGAATGAAATTAAAGATTTCGAGGAGGTGCAGGCCTACTGAATCTTTTATTTGGAGTGTTTCGTGTGCTAAAGCGTTATCTTTTTTTTTTCAATTATTTCGGTCAAGAGAGGACAGCTGATATTGAGAAAAGTTGTTTATTGCTTTGTTTTTACCAGATAATTAGTTACAAATGTATGACTTTGTTCTTCTTACTATAATTTATATAATATTACATAAAAAATTGTCTACACTGACAAGAGACACTGATGTAAGCTGCAAACAGGCCGTTCACACTTACAAATAACTACCAACCAAAAGTAATTGTTATTTTCACCCTACAGTTATGGTTCAATGCAAATCGCTCATAGTAACAGATCTCACAGATCACTTTCGTGTTTGGACAAACAAATGCAGTTCTGAGTTTCAAAAGGTTTCCGATTCTAATATTAAGAAAAGAAAATAAGATATTAAACAATCAAAAACACTTACAAGCACTGGAAAGTCGTGCTCGTTTCCATGCTACTTTGAAAGAAGGTTCCTGCGTATGAGATTACTCCCAAACTCCTGTCCCAAGTTATCGCGTCAGTATGACGTTTAAGTATACGCCACGTTACTAAGTAATTTCTCAAACGAAAACCGTGGACTCGGGACGTCATGGGGACCATCCGCTGACCAAGGAACCAGCAGCCTCAAGTTATGAGAACTGAAGTGTGATTGAAAGGGACGCTTACTTCACCGAGCGATTAAAACCCATTTCAAATGCAACGCTACATGTTACGGCATTTTTTAATAAGTTTCTATTCATTCATTTATTCATTTATTTTGTCATTAACCACATTAAAAATATATATAATAATAATAATAATAATAATAATAATAAAATACACTAGAAATTTATAATAACTTAAAAGACGATAGACTACAAAATGTTTAAGGTGGTAGTGACAAGGAAGCCTATATAGAAGCCGGGGGCTTATGAACTATAGGCTTCCTGAGGATTAAACAAGTTCCTAACAAACAAATACGAAGTTTTTAGCACTAGCTGTCTTCTTACTCTTTTTACTGACTACCGAATAAAATATCATTCGTATGTAAAAATAACAACTGACATAAATAAAACTAGCAAACACGAGGGCCTGTTTAATTCAGGCATATTCTCACCAAAGCGCTTTACCATTGGAATATTTAACAATTAGTAACAATATACTAAAACGGTGGATAGCGTTGTTGGCGCGGTCTGACTGGCTACTGAAACTCGGTATAGCAAGTGCTATTCACCACCAAGCAAATTTCGGTCATTTTCGCGCGAAAACTGTAATCGTTGACAGGAATAAATGAGTTAAAAATCATCAATTACGTGCTATATTATCTCTTCACCTCAGTGTCGGTGGCCAGTGGTGAATATTTACCTCGCCACTTCGCGGATCGGTAAATATCTACCACAAGCCACCTTTACTTCGGTGAATAGTTTGTTAATTATTCGCCAGAGTGAAATAAATATCCACCACTCTTCACCGACACCGAGGCTAAAAATATTGTTCAGCCAGCGAAAAATAGTTGCCTTATTTCTGTCAAAAGGGGGGAAAAACTCGCGCGCTAAAGCAATTAAGAACAATGCAGGGAAGTGAATAACAAATACTGTCCCGAGTTTAAGTAGCCAATCAGAGCGCGCGAAAAACACTCTCCAGTGGTCTGGTACTAAAATCGCGGGAAACAACTATCAGCTTTGTTTTTGCAGAAGCTTTTTCAGAGATACCTTTTCATTCACTCAGCGCATGATACAAGTTATATATATATATTTTTTTTTTTGCTTGGAGTCCTCAAGTGAAGGGTAAATTTTCTCAGGTTACAATTGGGTACACTAAACGTCCGAGATTTACAAGCAAACTTTACATTTTATGTCTACTTTTTGGGGTGGTTCCTTTATAGGGTGCCATAAGAATACAAAATACCCTTCACTTATATAAAGATAAGGGACGGATTAAAATGTTTAAAGTATGACAGTATGATCCATCTTCATCGGAGAAACAACAAGAAAAAACATTTGTTATTCACCAGCTGCCACTGAATTAAGTTGTAACAGTAGTTTTTGGCACTCTTGAAGTGCTCTCTTATCTCCGATTTTCTCCAGAGAAGTGGCAGCCTCAACCAGCATTTTCTTTCGCTGGCATGGACCGGACAAGAAGGGCAGTGGAAGATGCCGGCAGGCCATCATGAGGGCTGCTGCCTTTTCGCGCTCCCCTGTTACACCGGTGCTTTCTCCGTCATCGTCTGAAGAGAAGGAAAACATCTTGTTAATTTTTAAAAATGGAAACAAAAAGTAAAAGTAAAATTTAGTTTTGTTCAGTCTGTTATAGACATATTCTACTGACAGGTTTTGACAGACACTTAAAGGGGCTCTGTCACCATTGTTAGTGTTATAGACATATTCTACTGACAGGTTTTGACAGACACTTAAAAGGGGCTATGTCACCATTGTTAGTGTTATAGGACATATTCTACTGACAGGTTTTGACAGACACCTAAAAGGGGCTATGTCACCATTGTTAGTGTTATAGGACATATTCTACGGACAGGTTTTGACAGACACTTAAAGGGGCTCTGTCACCATTGTTAGTGTTATAGGACATATTCTACTGACAGGTTTTGACAGACACTTAAAGGGGCTCTGTCACCATTGTTAGTGTTATAGGACATATTCTACGGACAGGTTTTGACAGACACTTAAAGGGGCTATGTCACCATTGTTAGTGTTATAGGACATATTCTACTGACAGGTTTTGACAGACACTTAAAGGGGCTATGTCACCATTGTTAGTGTTATAGGACATATTCTACTGACAGGTTTTGACAGACACTTAAAAGGGGCTATGTCACCATTGTTAGTGTTATAGGACATATTCTACTGACAGGTTTTGACAGACACTTAAAGGGGCTCTGTCACCATTGTTAGTGTTATAGGACATATTCTACGGACAGGTTTTGACAGACACTTAAAGGGGCTATGTCACAATTGTTAGTGTTATAGGACATATTCTACTGACAGGTTTTGACAGACACTTAAAGGGGCTATGTCACCATTGTTAGTGTTATAGGACATATTCTACTCACAGGTTTTGACAGACACTAAAAGGGGCTCTGTCACCATTGTTAGTGTTATAGGACATATTCTACTGACAGGTTTTGACAGACACTTAAAAGGGGCTATGTCACCATTGTTAGTGTTATAGGACATATTCTACTGACAGGTTTTGACAGACACTTAAAGGGGCTATGTCACCATTGTTAGTGTTATAGGACATATTCTACTGACAGGTTTTGACAGACACTAAAAGGGGCTATGTCACCATTGTTAGTGTTATAGGACATATTCTACTGACAGGTTTTGACAGACACTTAAAGGGGCTATGTCACCATTGTTAGTGTTATAGACATATTCTACTGACAGGTTTTGACAGACACTTAAAGGGGCTATGTCACCATTGTTAGTGTTATAGGACATATTCTACGGACAGGTTTTGACAGACACCTAAAAGGGGCTATGTCACCATTGTTAGTGTTTTAGGACATATTCTACTGACAGGTTTTGACAGACACTTAAAGGGGCTATGTCACCATTGTTAGTGTTATAGACATATTCTACTGACAGGTTTTGACAGACACTTAAAGGGGCTATGTCACCATTGTTAGTGTTATAGGACATATTCTACTGACAGGTTTTGACAGACACTTAAAGGGGCTATGTCACCATTGTTAGTGTTGTAGACATATTCTACTGACAGGTTTTGACAGACACTTAAAAGGGGCTATGTCACCATTGTTAGTGTTATAGGACATATTCTACTGACAGGTTTTCACAGACACTTAAAAGGGGCTATGTCACCATTGTTAGTGTTATAGGACATATTCTACTGACAGGTTTTGACAGACACTTAAAGGGGCTATGTCACCATTGTTAGTGTTATAGGACATATTCTACTGACAGGTTTTGACAGACACCTAAAAGGGGCTATGTCACCATTGTTAGTGTTATAGGACATATTCTACTGACAGGTTTTGACAGACACCTAAAAGGGGCTATGTCACCATTGTTAGTGTTATAGGACATATTCTACGGACAGGTTTTGACAGACACTTAAAGGGGCTCTGTCACCATTGTTAGTGTTATAGGACATATTCTACTGACAGGTTTTGACAGACACCTAAAAGGGGCTATGTCACCATTGTTAGTGTTATAGACATATTCTACGGACAGGTTTTGACAGACACTTAACGGGGCTATGTCACCATTGTTAGTGTTATAGGACATATTCTACGGACAGGTTTTGACAGACACTTAAAGGGGCTATGTCACCATTGTTAGTGTTATAGGACATATTCTACTGACAGGTTTTGACAGACACTTAAAAGGGGCTATGTCACCATTGTTAGTGTTATAGGACATATTCTACTGACAGGTTTTGACAGACACTTAAAGGGGCTATGTCACCATTGTTAGTGTTATAGGACATATTCTACTGACAGGTTTTGACAGACACTTAAAGGGGGCTATGTCACCATTGTTAGTGTTATAGGACATATTCTACTGACAGGTTTTGACAGACACTTAAAAGGGGCTATGTCACCATTGTTAGTGTTATAGGACATATTCTACTGACAAGTTTTGACAGACACATAACAGGGGCTATGTCACCATTGTTAGTGTTATAGGACATATTCTACTGACAGGTTTTGACAGACACTTAAAGGGGCTATGTCACCATTGTTAGTGTTATAGGACATATTCTACTGACAGGTTTTGACAGACACCTAAAAGGGGCTATGTCACCATTGTTAGTGTTATAGACATATTCTACGGACAGGTTTTGACAGACACTTAAAGGGGCTATGTCACCATTGTTAGTGTTATAGGACATATTCTATGGACAGGTTTTGACAGACACTTAAAGGGGCTCTGTCACCATTGTTAGTGTTATAGGACATATTCTACTGACAGGTTTTGACAGACACTTAAAAGGGGCTATGTCACCATTGTTAGTGTTATAGGACATATTCTACTGACAGGTTTTGACAGACACTTAAAGGGGCTCTGTCACCATTGTTAGTGTTATAGGACATATTCTACGGACAGGTTTTGACAGACACCTAAAAGGGGCTATGTCACCATTGTTAGTGTTATAGGACATATTCTACTGACAGGTTTTGACAGACACTTAAAGGGGCTATGTCACCATTGTTAGTGTTATAGGACATATTCTACTGACAGGTTTTGACAGACACTTAAAAGGGGCTATGTCACCATTGTTAGTGTTATAGGACATATTCTACTGACAGGTTTTGACAGACACGTAAAACGGGCTATGTCACCATTGTTAGTGTTATTGGACATATTCTACTGACAGGTTTTGACAGACACTTAAAGGGGCTCTGTCACCATTGTTAGTGTTAGGACATATTCTACTGACAGGTTTTGACAGACACTTAAAGGGGCTATGTCACCATTGTTAGTGTTATAGGACATATTCTACTGACAGGTTTTGACAGACACTTAAAGGGGCTCTGTCACCATTGTTAGTGTTAGGACATATTCTACTGACAGGTTTTGACAGACACTTAAAAGGGGCTATGTCACCATTGTTAGTGTTATAGGACATATTCTACTGACAGGTTTTGACAGACACTTAAAGGGGCTCTGTCACCATTGTTAGTGTTATAGGACATATTCTACTGACAGGTTTTGACAGACACTTAAAAGGGGCTATGTCACCATTGTTAGTGTTATAGGACATATTCTACGGACAGGTTTTGACAGACACTTAAAGGGGCTATGTCACCATTGTTAGTGTTATAGGACATATTCTACTGACAGGTTTTGACAGACAGGACATATTCTACGGACAGGTTTTGACAGACACTTAAAGGGGCTATGTCACCATTGTTAGTGTTATAGGACATATTCTACGGACAGGTTTTGACAGACACTTAAAAGGGGCTATGTCACCATTGTTAGTGTTATAGACATATTCTACTGACAGGTTTTGACAGACACTTAAAGGGGCTCTGTCACCATTGTTAGTGTTATAGGACATATTCTACTGACAGGTTTTGACAGACACTTAAAAGGGGCTATGTCACCATTGTTAGTGTTATAGACATATTCTACTGACAGGTTTTGACAGACACTTAAAGGGGCTCTGTCACCATTGTTAGTGTTATAGGACATATTCTACTGACAGGTTTTGACAGACACTTAAAGGGGCTATGTCACCATTGTTAGTGTTATAGGACATATTCTACGGACAGGTTTTGACAGACACTTAAAAGGGGCTATGTCACCATTGTTAGTGTTATAGGACATATTCTACTGACAGGTTTTGACAGACACTTAAAAGGGGCTATGTAACCATTGTTAGTGTTATAGGACATATTCTACTGACAGGTTTTGACAGACACTTAAAAGGGGCTATGTAACCATTGTTAGTGTTACTTTAAAAAGTCAAAAGACATATTTATATCAGTGGAAACCCAAATATAATGCTCCAGTTTTGTTTGAAAATATTCTACTGGTGCTCTGAGAGTAAACATAAGTGTCTTGGACCAATTTTTTTCAAGTTTATCGACCTTTTTCTTGGAAAACTGCTAAAACTCTGATCAAGATTTATTCTCTCAAAAAATCACTTGATATCTTCCTCTTAGTATTTCATAAGTATTGTGTGTTTGACAAAAATAAATCTTTTCAATTTGGGGTAGTTTTGACCCCAAAACGTCGAGATAGCTATGTCATAGCTATGACATAGAACTGATAAAGCGATAATTAAGTTGAAGAAGTAATTTGGTTGCACATCAAGATGATATTGTGATTCGGGTGTCAGGTCCCCTACCCTCTCCAAGACTCTCTTTCACCACTTATAAATGCCCTTTAACCCTTGGTCAGCACTCGTTTTTGATATCTCAAATCTGTCTTTACCTTAGATGTGAACTGATTATTTGGACCTCTTAAACTTCTTGTACGCAAAATTTATTCCTCAAGACAAGATTTTGGACAAATACTGACATTGCTTGTGATGGCAGGAACTAAGACTTTGACCGAATTAAAATTAAATGAATTAAAACTTATTTCAAACTTGTGAGTAAACAAATTACAAAATTACAGTTATGTAGTGTATAATATAAAGTATGCCTCAAACCCAAGTCATTCGCTTCATAATTAATGTTCATATCCACTACACCAACAAGGGCTAGCTGCCAGGAGCTGTAATTTTAAACATGAAAGCTAACCGTTTTCAAATCCAAACACTGTTGAGCATTCTCTCATATCAGTTCTCTACCTTGGTACACGTAACGTTTAGTTTCACTTTGTCACCTGCTTGCTAACGATGGTGTCAATATACATGTAGCAATGATAAAAAAGGCGTCGATCTATGCAAAACGCACAGGGAGCCAACCAAGATACTTGTAACATCTAGCTGATGTCATCCTTTATTCTTGTCACCCGTTTGCTTAAGAATATGTCAATATAGTAATAAGAAAATAGACATTGACTACAAGCTACCGTACCTGCATCTCCATGCCGATGTCCTTCATGGTGACAGGAGGTGACCACTCGTTGTCTCAGAGTGCTCCTCTGTAGCAGATGATGGGTCTCTGTGGGGTTAGCTCCTGCCATTAGACGCGTTACAGCTTCATATAAATAAAGCTAGTGAAGAAATTAAAACAACATAAGCACTGTTATTCCTGAGTTGAACCATGAGTCCTTGTCTCCTAAGGGTGGCAATAAAACCCTAAGGTGTGGCCATTTAAATGAAAGTTTAAAGACAAAAAAGTGATTTTTTTTGTTACTGGGTTGCCATGATGACTATACAAAAAATGCATTCCCTAATAATTATGTTTAAGTTCAATTTTTTTTTTATCTTTTTTGTTGAAATTATAACATGCAAGTGTGCAGTATTCTCATTTACAGCAACTTTAGTTAAGGAGGTTACACTACATAATTACACCACTACAAGTCTATCCATAAGACATTTCCAGCTTCATTAGATGTAAGGCAAAATAGTTGAACAAAAAAGTTCAAAAAACTGCATGGCACTTGTGACACAATAAATAATGGAAAATGTTAATGTCGAAAAGTGCCGAAAATTTGAAAGTTTTCAGACGTTTCGGCTTCAGTGAAATGTTAGATATTAGTCTACATGTACATGTTGTATTTCCAGCTTTTTAACTTAATTTTAAATTTCTTCTTAATTTATAATTTTATGAATATGAATATATGAAAATCATAATTTTCTTCTTTATTTAGATACATCAATTTCTTTGCTGAGGGGTCTGCAATCGTCCCCAATTCTTTTGGAAAGAATTTTTGGGTGTTGTTGTTAAAAGCTATTTTGTAAGTTCAATTTTTATTGTTAATGCAGAGACAAGACCCCTAACCGGAATGAAACTTCCCCTTACCCTTGGAAGAGCCGCAGGGAGGTTGTGAGTGAGTTTTTGCAAGCTGTCAAGGTCATTCTGAAAAGACCGTAACTCCAAGGGATCAACAGGCTTGTTGGGGTGCGATTTCTGCGAGGACTCCCATATATCTTTTCGCGTACCCAACAGCCAATCACAGCACAATAGCTGTGCTAACTGGTGCAGCCGGCTTGCGCTGAAGTGGTGCAATGAGGAACCAAGGTTGATGCTCTCTGCCAAATGAATGCCCGACTTCTTGCACAGCTGCGCACAATCTTCAAGTGAGCTGAGTAACAGGCCGCCATTCAGGACCTGCTTCTTGGCTAGATAGGCTCTAAGAATGGCTTTGGCTAATGGATCCCTGGAGTTTGCCACAGGATCTCTGAAAGGAAAACATTTAGAGGTCGACCTTGAAATATCATTACTGATGGCATAGCCAAGGAGTTGAGGATTACCCTCCGCATTTTCTTTTGTTTTTGGTGACATTAGTACATGCAAATTTATGCACACATATATTACAAAAATATGTGATTGGTTGACACGTGACCATGTGTATGGTCTTGAATTCAAGATGGGGCAGCAAAATATCTTTCTGCATTGACTTGAGAAGAATGAATACAGCATACAAGTTTTGAAGGTCACGCAAGGCATTTGTGGACAGATAGGACCGTTTCATATTGTGTTAGCCATCCATTACTTTGTGATTTTAATTCTGGCAGGTTTGGCATTTAATACAACTTTGCATTTTATACAACTTTGGGTTTGTATGGCAAGTGGGTTAAAGACGCCACAAGTTCAAGCTGTTTACAGCTTTTTGTTAGTTATGGTTTGTCTGTCTAGTGGTGTACACGTTGTGGTTAAAATGTTGTGCGCCTGTGTGCCTGTGTGCCCACGATACACTTATTGGAAACCGCGTTAATGGAACATGAAATCGACGATTAAGTCACGCAACATTCAACGTGAATTTCGCATGATTTTTCGGATAAAATTCCAACTACCAGTTACAAGTAAGACACAAAACTGTTGAATTCCTTTATTAGCTAGGCCGTAAAACGGTCGCAAAATCGCAACTAATATACAAATTTTAGTCGCAAAAGCAAAATCTTTAGTCACAAAGGCGCCCAATACAGGCCCAATTTCGAGCCCTGAACTTAGATGGATAAAAAGATTCTATAGTCAAACAGATCAAACCAAAAGCAGTAGTTTGGAGATAAAGTGCAGGATTGCAAGGATTGAATTGGATTACAGTTCATGAAATTTGATTTATTGACAAGCCAGGCGGTCAAGAAATCAAACTTTCCATCCTTGTGAAATTTTGACTTTTCTAGCCATTATTTTGTCTGTTTAGTTCATATTTCTTTGCTTCTATAACTTTTGGTGATGGTTTCTTCCAATTTCAAGATAATAATGTAAGCTTAAAGCAAGCTCCTGGACATAATCATGAAAACATGATATTTCAGCCGGGACAGTGTCCTTTTAATATACAAAAAAGGCTTCAACATTCTATACGGTAACTCTTCATAAAGTGTTACTAAAGTTCAGGTAATAAACAAAGAGAATTGACTCACTCTGCATTCCACAGGCTCTTGGGAACACTCTCCACAGTACTGTAATATCTCTCGGCAGCCTCATCCTCACCTCTCAGCCAATGAACAGCCACCATTCCAACCGCTACCCACCACTTGGCCACCTCATCATCACCGACAGTCGGTGACATGTTTACAGGGTTCCCACTGGTGGAAGCACACTCATTAAGCATGTGCAAGAAACGCAGGGCATCACGAGCACTTTCATCACCAGTTGTGTCATCATCGGTTGCAGTTGGCAATACAATGGATGACAGTGCATATCGAAAGAGATGTTCCCGGAAAGCTTGACTAACATGGGCAATTGGGTCAACTGAAACAAAACAATAAATGCAATTGAAATTTCCAGGTAAAAATTCAAAAATACAGGGGAATAAATTATGAAAAGGAAAGTACAATGTATTACTTCATGGTGACAAAGCTGTCAATAAAACAAAATGGCTTTACCTTAGCTTTCATGCTTTGGAGTGCTAACAACAATGAATTGATTATTGTTTAAAGCAAGTCAGACATTTAAATCAACTATAGCAATTGCAAAAGCAATGCAAATACAGCATTACTTACTTGTGGTAGAAAATAAAATTTATCAACATTATAAAAAAAAAATAACCCATATAAAAACCTCTTATCTTATTGTCTGAAACCACGTTTAAATAAGTACAGAAAAATAGAACACATTCCACAAGTTACTTTTTTGCATTTCTTTACAGTAAATAGCAGTGGTTGATCCACATTCTACTGAGACTTTGCCACTGAGTAGAACCATCACTAAAGAAGGTTTTGAGAACTTGTTCCCTCCAATGCTTACCCAGGTCTCTAAAGATCTAGAGTTATCTTTTTTACTTTTAAGTAAATTATCATTCAATATTTTCCCTCACTTTTATTACTGACGCTGGCCCACATGCTATCTCCTCCTTTGCATGACCACCTGTTGCTGACAAAGAAGCAATGTCCCTTGGGTTGGAAGAGCCACTGAAGAGAAGCTGGGACTGTTTTGCCGCTTGCCGCATAAGATGTCTGTGCACGGCCAAGAAAGTACCTCTGAAACACGAAAAAGAAAATTTTTTAGCACCTTTTATTCACCACCATATTTCAATCTAGAGTCACATACTAAAAAATAGTACGAATTTAACTATATTATAGTGAATTTGTGGATGACATATTACAGATATGGTCACAATTCAAAGGAAAGCTATAAAGTAATCCTTCCCTATGGTGCTGATCATTAATAAACACTTGTCAAAATGATTTTAAACCTCGGAGGATCCATTCACCTTTGAAGTCTAGGTGTTACTGTGTCAGAGCAAATCAAAGCAGGCAGGCAGCCATCTGGGAAATTTTGTCATTAATAAAAGTAAAAGTTAAGATGAAGTAGCCAGCTACTTGGATTCAGTTGATGCCTTTCAATGAAACCACTCAAAATTTACTAGGCGCTTTGCAGTTAACACTTCCATTCCCAGAGTCAATTACGGAGACATGTAATGCAGTTCCAACTTTTGAGTCTGCCAACGAAATCCTATGGTGTGACCATTCAATTAATGTCACGCGCAATTGAAAGACACTGTTTATGTGGGAGAAAGGCCCGGGGGGTAAGTGTTGTCCAGGACCCGAATGCTGCCTGCCACATGCGAGGCCAGTCACTGGGGCTAGTGTCAGCGAGTGGCATAGAAACCATGGATTGGCCGTCATGGAGTACAGCTGAGTGGCGTGTACCTATGCCAAGCTCCTAGAGGGGTGACTAGCGAGGGGTAGTGGGCGTGGCCACCTTGCTCGACCCAAGCTAAGGCAACCCAGGCATCGCTTCAGTGTGGGACTGAAGGGTTGTCGCCAGCAACACTTATCCCCCAAACCGTTTATTGAAAATAAGCAAAACAAAGAACTTTATTACATTTTACGCAATAAACACGGGCCAGAGTGGTAACCTCGGTTGGGTGAAAAAAAAAAAGGGGAATGCGGTGGGTGGGAGGGAAATAAACAGTTGCCTTGTACAGTGAAATTGAACTGAATGCGAGATAGACCACGAGCGATGTACATTACCAAAAGTGACCGCAGTGAGGGGGCCCAAATCTGATTGGATAACAGACTGAGGCACGTGCATGCTAATAGTGTAATTGGCTGCTAAAAATATGTGGCAGTTCGGACACGCGTGTAAGTAAGCAAAGTACAATAATTCAATTAGCCGGAAAAATACATAATATGACGGCAAGGCACAAGGTTCAAATGAGCTAAACATTAACTCTAGTTTATGCTGTGGCAAAAACATTCATTAATGTCACGCGCAATTGAAAGACACTGTTTATGTGGGAGAAAGGCCCGGGGGGTAAGTGTTGTCCAGGACCCGAATGCTGCCTGCCACATGCGAGGCCAGTCACTGGGGCTAGTGTCAGCGAGTGGCATAGAAACCATGGATTGGCCGTCATGGAGTACAGCTGAGTGGCGTGTACCTATGCCAAGCTCCTAGAGGGGTGACTAGCGAGGGGTAGTGGGCGTGGCCACCTTGCTCGACCCAAGCTAAGGCAACCCAGGCATCGCTTCAGTGTGGGACTGAAGGGTTGTCGCCAGCAACACTTATCCCCACTAATTCTGGAACAGAATTCTCCCACACTGAGGCTGCTAAAAGAGCTGTTCGAGCAAGCGGGAAGAAAGGCTAACCCCACCCAGGATGGTGCAAAGCAGCAGTCTGTTAGTAGCCTCAGACAGAATTCTTTTTAATAGTTAAGTAGTTACCACCCTTCTATCTTCTGTATTTCTAAACCAAGCAGTGTCTGATGTAGTTAAGTTTAAGATAATTAGGCATAGAGTCTAGGGCCCGTGGGCCTTTGTGTAAGTCACACAAGTTCTGACCAATCCAGGTCTTGTCACAAAGTTTGATTGTTCCATTCAATTCCAGGGGTCAAACGTGGTGGGGTTCTGCGAAGTAGTGTGTTCTTGATGGTGGGAGGTCATAGTGGATGGTACTTGGAGTATAGTAGCTTGAGGAAGGTGGATGTACCTTTCGTATGAATCCGAGCGCCAGCGACCAAGTATTTTTATGAGCCAGGAGGGCAGGCCAGCTGCTGCTGCAGTTGTTGCTGCCCCAATTCTGAAACTGTGAGTGTTGTATGAATGGGCTTTAAGACCGCATAATGTCAGAAGCGTGTGTAGATTAAGGGCCAGAGTGCGCCGTGAGAGGAGGGTACCATCCTTAAACTGAAACATTGGGCTTTGTGGGGTGGAATCTGGAGTCTGAAGGAAGAATTCTCTTGTGGCTGACACTGCACAGACGGTGGAGTTTGATTTGGCGATGGTGATGACGGCTGTTTGCCGGAAGGGATCTGTCTTAGATTTCTTGATGCGGACGCCCATGTGTTTAGGTGCGCAAATGTTGGGGACAAATGTGATGTCCCCCCGAGTGAGATGTACGTTGTGGTCGAAAGGACCATTACATGTGAGTTCACTGCACCTCATAAAGCCAAAAAATGCTAGGGTAAACGCAGCCCAAAGCATAACAGTGTCAATGTCTGTTGAATGGTAGGGGTGAAGCAAGTGAAAAATAGATTCGAGAATATACAGCGTAATTGGCTGACGGTCACGTCGAGATAAGCCGAGGGAGCGTTTGATGCCCCGCAGACTGTTTTGTAAGCGAGGCATGGTGGCAAAGTTGAGGGTGCAGTTGAACTCAGCATGTAGATTTTGTATCGCTGCTAGGTACACTTTAATAGTGCCAAATTTGACACATTCAGCTAAATCAGAAACAAAGTAGATCAGGGTAACTTCACTAGCGGGGAGTAGGGGGGTGGAGGGGGTGACTAGACCATGTTTGAGGCAGAATAGGATAAACTGTTTCTCCCCCGAAGCATACGTTCTTCTGGTGGAAGGTGCTAATGAATCCCAGAGGTAGCCAGAGACCTTTTTGCTTAAATAAGGGTCAAGTATTCCGGGATGGGGTAACCAGTAGGCGAGGCTTCTGGTGCCAGCTCCCTGAAGCGTTCCATCTGGAAGCGAGAAAGGGAGTCAGCAATGCCATTTTGGAGGCCTTCTAAATGAACAGCTGTCAGGGTGAAATTGTGTTGAAGGGTAAAAAGGGTTATGGGCCGAAGGAGATCCATGATCCGAGGGATTTTAGAGGTCTTGGTGTTGATGATGGCTACAACCGCTTGGTTGTCACAAGAGAAGCGGACATGTTGATTTGACCAAAAGGGTCCCCACAGGGCACATGCTAGGTAGATAGGGAACAGTTCCTGCCACGCGATACTAATGTCAGGGGAGTAACCAAGTTGGTGTTGAGGGGGCCATTTGCCGTTAAACCAGTGGGGGTGAAGGTAAGCCCCATACCCGATGGACCCGGAGGCATCTGTGAAAAGGGGGATGAAATCTTGAGAAAGGGAAAACGGGGGTAGGAAAAGGTTCACCCCATTCCAAGAGGACAGGAAGTGCGCCCACATGTCTAGATCTTTGTGGAATTCCTTGCTCAGGCGGATAAGGGAGCCGGGGTTGGATAGGCCGCGGGTTAAAGTGATCATGCGGCGGAGGAAGGGGCGACCCGGGGCAATGACTTTGCAGGCGAAATGTAGGGAGCCAATGAGTGACTGTAGGTCCCGAAGACGACAGCAGGTTTTTGTCTGCCAGGCTGAGACAAGTGAGCATAGCCTTCTCAACTTGTCTTCAGGGAGTCTGGCTTCCATGGTAGAGGAGTCCAGAAGTATACCCATGAACTCTAATTGTGTAGAGGGTCGAAAGGTTTTTCCCGGGGCCAGAGGTATGTTCAGATCGGTGAAAAGGGTAAGGAGTTTGCACAGAGCCGTAGTGCAATGGGAGCGGGGTGGGGCAAGGGCAATGAAAAAGTCATCTAAAATGTGTAGGGTACCCCTAATGTTGAGTTTATAGCGAATTATCCACTCAAGAGCATCTGACAGCATGTTAAACAGGAATGGGGCGCTACGGAGACCAAAGGGGAGAACGGTGTCAAAAAAATAGAGCCCTTTCCAGTGCATACCTAGGAGTTCCCAGTCATGGGGATGGATAGGGACAATCCGGAAGGCAGACTGGATGTCTGTCTTGGACATAAATGCACCCTTCCCAAGGGAGAGGAGGAGGTAGATGGCATTGTCTATAGTTACGTACTGGAGGGTATAGTCTTCAATGGGGATGTTGGCATTGACGCTGGTGCAGGAGGTTTTAGGGTATGACAGGTGAAAGATGGTACGCCATTTCTCAGAGTGTTTTTTGGGGACAAGGCCCAGTGGGGAGATGCGGAAATTCTTGAACGGGGGGGAGGGGAAAGGCCCTGCAGTGTGTCCATTTAGGACCTCGGTAAGGAGGTTCTTTTCCAAGATGTCTGGGTGAAGTTTAGCCGAGCGGAGATTGGGGTAAGATGTGGGGGTACGAGGACCTGAGTAGCCTATGCGAAAACCCTCTCTTAAACCTAGGCAAAGGGAAGAAACAAAGTTGGGATCAGGGTGGCCCTCAAGGTAGGTTTCAAGCAAATCAATATTCACAGGTGTACGTGGCTTAAGATGTGATACAAAATCAGCGGCGTTTGTGATCGTCAGCCCTTGTAGACTTTCCAGGGCGGTGAGTGGGGTGGGCGGTTGCTGGGTGGGACTCCTGGCAGTCGTTGACTGAACAGCGGTGGGGATAGGGGCATGGTGACCTGATGCAGGGAACTCCCCGGTTGAAATTTCTGCAGGGGTCACTGCTTTGGCTTGGCCTATCCCTATGGGAAGACAGAGGGCAGGAATGAGACATGTGATCTACCCCCCCACAGGTGAAGCATGCAGTGCGGGAGAGACCGGTGAATTTCTCTAAATAGAGTTGGGGATGAATTTTACTCCAGGGAAGGGTGGGGTCCCGGGCAGCCCTTCGACGAAAATCTAGATCGTAGGCAAGCCAGGAGAGGCCTAAGAATTTTTTGCTCGCAGACTGAATAATATTGATGTAGGCGAACATTTCCACCGCCCTGTGTGGGAATGCGGACAAGAGAATAGTCGCGAACACGGCAAAGGCCGACAACCATCGATCGAACGAATCGATGGGCACCTTTTTGGACCTCCTCTGACCCGGGACGTGTATAGGAACGGACTCGCCGTTAACAGTAAGGGTAAGCAAGTCGACTACATTGGGAGATCCGGTCGAATTTTCGGGGAGCAGCGACACAAAATCAACGTACTCACCCTGTTTGATCGCTGTGCGTGTCTTCTCATCCACGTGTGCGGCAAGGTCACCATTTGAAGGAGAGATTAGTTGTTGCACTGCGTTTGGGTCGCCGAGATTCAATGCAGGTGTGTTGGTTGCTTGAGTTGGTGAAGCAGGAGAAAGAGCGGCCATCTTGCTATCGACGATTGCGGAGACGATAGAGGTGATTTGCTCCACGGAGATCCCCGGCGGCGTGTTGTCAGCTGTGACTTCGTACTCGAGCGCAGTGTTTTCGGTTGCGCTTTCCTCGTCGGAAACATTTACAGACGGTGGTGTTGCCGTGTTCTTGGCCTGAGAGGTGGATGAGCGGCCTCTAGCAGATCCTTTCTGGCGTTTGGATCGCTTAGCTGGGGCGCGTGGAGCTGGCCTTTTCCCGCGTGTGGATTTGCTTGGTTCGGTACCTCGAAGACGGTTTATCAGGGTTTGCCGTTCGCCCGCGACGGGAAGGTGCTTTTGTTGGCAAAGAAGACGTAGAACTTCTGCTGTGAGATTCTCGTACTCGCTCATGGTGGAAAAAAGGCGAGAAAAACGCAGGAAAAACAAAATAAACAGTTGCCTTGTACAGTGAAATTGAACTGAATGCGAGATAGACCACGAGCGATGTACATTACCAAAAGTGACCGCAGTGAGGGGGCCCAAATCTGATTGGATAACAGACTGAGGCACGTGCATGCTAATAGTGTAATTGGCTGCTAAAAATATGTGGCAGTTCGGACACGCGTGTAAGTAAGCAAAGTACAATAATTCAATTAGCCGGAAAAATACATAATATGACGGCAAGGCACAAGGTTCAAATGAGCTAAACATTAACTCTAGTTTATGCTGTGGCAAAAACATTCAATAAAACTCTTCAGCAGTACTTTTGCATGGTACCATTTGTTCTAACTTTTGAGTCTTTGGACTAAATCCTATGGTGTGACCATTCAAATGAAACCTCTTCAGCAGTACTTTTGCATGGTGCCATTTGTTCTAACTTTTGAGTCTGCCAACGACATCCTATGGTGTGACCATTCAAATAAAACTCTTCAGCAGTACTTTTGCATGGTACCATTTGTTTTTCAATACATGTAGTTTAGAAAACGAAATTTGGGATTTGACTTGAATTTTGATTATTGGCACTCTTGGGAGTTACATGGTTAAAGCCATTGCCCAGTCCATTTATGAACTCAAGGTGTGCAAATTTTACCCTAAAATTAATGGTGATCAAAGTGAAACAGATTTGCTGTGATTTGAGCAAAACTTACTGCAACAAAGTGAAGCCCATCAGGAAATGAAGTTCTTATTTGTATCGCTGCTGATACATAGATCTCTGCCAGGACTTCAAAGCTAATGAGTTTATCAGCTGACTCTGCCAGGTTCATAGCTGCCAGGCCAAGGAACGATGAACGCCAACCATCCATGGAGACATGACCTAAAACATCACAAAGCAATAAGTTATCATACCGAAGGGCTGCATAAAAATTTAGATGCAAATGAAATTAACCGTTAAAATGTAAATTGCTCTGAAATAATATTATTTAACAATATTTTGGCATAAGGGCTGGTTATCTTGTAAGAAAAACTTAACTTAAACAAAAGAGCAGCTGATGCCTGGTTCATAGATTTTAGTGGTTTTGAGTGGTATAGTCTATGATACTTACCTGTCAGACTCAGTTGATGTAACTGATGATACACCATAGCTGCATCTTTTGCCGACAGTTTTGCATGTTCCTTGTCATCCTTGCTTCTGCCATTCAGCTTTAGTCCACCAGCAGCAGAAGCAAGCCATGTTCCAATCCACAGCCTGTGCAGGATATGCCGTGTTATCTGCCAAATCAGGCCACAGGCCACATCGAGCTTGGAAACAGGGAGTGGTCGTTTCAGAGCTCTCAGACAGATCTGCAAGTGCCTTGATGCTGACATGGTGTCACCCTAAGGCCATGAACACAAGACATTCAAAACATTCAAAACATCAAACAGGCAATTTTTCTTTTGAAAATCAACAAAATGCCAATATTTCAATCATTGATCTCCCAATGAATCTTGTAAACTCCCAAGAGATAGGACCCTGGGAATGAATTTTTGAGTCTGTAACACCACTTTCTCTGGCATCTTTATGAACTTCCAGAACATGCAAATTTAATGCATATGCCATAGATATGACCAAAAAAATACTTTTCCTGTGATCAGATTGAAAAACAGTTTGGATAGGTTACTAAAATAATACATTACAAGCGTATTGTCAGTTCACTTTTAGCTTGATAGCATTCTACAGGTAAACGAAATAAATTGATAAATATTGTTGTGTTAGAAGTAAACTTGAGAAATTAAATTTTTTCTTAAGTTTATGGTGCATATCATAACCAAGTGTTTTAGCGATATTTTCAGTTTGTAAACTTGTGAAAACTGAGTTGCCAAGTTTGGGGTGTGTCTTATAACTGAGTGCACCTTACAATGTATAACCAAATAAATACTGACAGTATTTCACAAAAGGAAAAAAAAAAAAGAGATAGAACAAAATTTGCTCAAAGGGAGTATAATAATCACAGAAAATTGACTGTTCAAGTCTTAATCAACATGGAAACAGCGGGCCAAAAAGATGGCATACTTCTAGGAAAAACACTACTGTCGTACGAATGCCTAAACAATTCACTGAGCTGTATGTCTTAACCCCAAAAAAGAAATAAAAACTATATGCATGTTTTTTTTCCTGTCCACAATGAATATTTATTATTAGCTCAAGAAATTATTTAGAAACATTTTGAGTGCAGGTCATTTTATATTCGGTAATTCCCTAGTACAGTGTACCTTGGCCAAGTCTTCATCAGCTTGGTTCCTGTGCCTCCAAAACAGCACTGCATTGTCAGAGTGAGGTCGAGTCACAGGCTCACCAAACACAAAGATGCGCACCAGTACAGCTATGGTTATGACTGCATGAAGCAACCATTTGACTGTAAAGAGAGCGATACCCTGCAGCCAGTGATCCTGTGAGACAGGACTGGTTTCATCATAAGAGCTCAAGGTTCTTCCACCTGTATGCGACCTTTCACTTCTCACGGAGTTTGAGAAAAGCACACCTGATAAAACAAGCAATTACTGCGCCTTTCAAGAACATGCAAAATTTGAAATTCAAATTTCCACCAATGGTTTCGTTTTACACTGCCGTCAATCATCTTAGCTTACCTCTCAGGAAACAGATCTTCACTTCAATGGGTTCAAAAGGTCATGTCTGGCATTATTGGTAGATTTCGATCCATTTTGTTTGTTTCTTTTTCACATGGTCCGTTGGCTTTCGTATTAATTATGATTGACGGCAGGGAATAACACAACCGTTGGTGGAGATTTGAATTTCAAATTCCACATGTTATTGAAAGGGGCAGTAGCATCTAGAATTAGACTACAAAACAACCACCACCAATCCCTAATCTTTCACACTAAGTGGCAACATGCACTAACACAAGATTTCTTGACATCAGTCTGCTACTTATTCACATTCATAGAGTCAGTTGAAAGCATGCTAACTATTTCCATTATAATTCTCGCAGTATAGGTATATAGTATAGTGTTGTGGTTATCATGGCAACAGACTTTGAACCTGAAGGTTTGTAGTTTAACTTCCAGTTTCTCTTATCTCCGGGTTTGTTTTATTTTGCGAAGCTCTCCATTGAGCTACAATGTAAGTCGCTGGAATCCAGAATGGTAACCCTGTGATGACCAAAAGTGTAAATTGGTGTCAGCCATCTTCCAGGAAAATGACAGAATGGTAACCCAGTGATGGACTATATAGTTCTATCCAAGGAAACACTGGAATCTAGAATGGTAACCAGCCCTATAATGACTTAAGAATTCACTGGTACATATTAAATAGATGCACTTTGAAATTTTTGAATCATCAATTTGTATTGTTGGCTTTACTATGGCTAAATAAAAGTGGAGATAAACACTGCTGTACCTTTATCCAGCTGAGGAAAAATGTAACTTAATGGGCTGACAAATAAGAATGTAAACATGAAGGCAAACAGAGCTACTCGAGTACGATCCATCATTCCGCAGCTACTGACAGGAAGAGCCTCCAGCTTGACATGTGTCTTGTCTTTTGTCAGAGGATCTGGTGTCGGTGGTGTTAGCGGGTTTGGTATTATGCTACTAGCCCTGTTGATTTCCTCCACCTCATCACTGTCTTGGGCAGTCTGTGTTACCGGTAAATCAGTGATATCAGTGTCTTCTGTTACTTCCTTCTTTACCTGATGTTCCTTCTGCTTTCTTACAAGCTCAGAGATGGTTTCTGATGAAGAGCAACAAGAAACAGTCTATGACTAAATGGCATGGTATGTACTTATGGCTTTTACTCTTAAAGACACTTCTTGCATCATGATGTAGTTCTAACTTTTCAGTCCATGGATAAAATCCTATATTGTGACCTTTCAAAAAAAACTATTGAGTAGTAGTTTCCTGTCATTCTGTTTGTTAGGCTGTACAAAGTGGTTCTAAAATATGTGAGTGAGGAAAAAATGATGGTAAACACAACCACAGAATAAGCAAAATGTCACTTTAATTCTCTCTTTCACATTGATTCTTTGGTATTCTTTGGCATTATTGTACAGTAAAACACCAAGCTATTCCATCTGCATGGAGATGTCACTCTGGTATTTTAGATTGGACTGTTACTTTCTGGTGGGCCATTACTTTCAGGCAGGCTGTTACTTTTCGAGAATTACTAGAAAGGTCCGAAAATTAATGTTACTTTTAGGGTGGGTAGTTTTGGAACTCTATGGTATTATTATATCCGGTATACAGTAATTATATCTGGTATAATTATATCTGGTATAATTTTTGTTATACAGTTGCTGCCTGTGGCATTCATCACACTTGTTGAGCTAAAAAAATCTGAAAGTGCATTGTACCTCTCTTTTGCTGTTCCATTCTCAATGCTATGTTCTCCTGCTTGAGTCGTGAATTTTCATTTTGAAGCCTCTGTATAACCTCTATTGCTTTCCTCAAAACACCAGCTTTATTCATCTGAAACAAAATCATCTTACATGTAATACACTATCTATCACCCCATGACACTTAAAGCTGACCTTGTAATCATTTGCTTATATCACAAAGTTGGAAGTAAGCTGATTTTGATCTTGTGCAAATGAATTCTCATCATTTTTATCTGTAAATATTAGTGTTGTAACAATTAGTTAAACACTCTCTAGTTTAATCTGATCAGTAATATTTCTGTCTGAATTTGCAAAAAAGCAACACATATATGTTTTTCATTAAACCCTTTCACTACCAGGGTCAGTTATGGAGATATTGTAGTTTAAAATGAATTTTAGGTCAAAATGATTTTGTTTTTATTTTAATGTTTCAGATTAAAAAGGTTCATACTCTTTTCAGATTTTAAAATTCCATGACTTTCCATGACCTTTTCAAAATTTTCATGACCAAGAGTTCAACAGTTGTTTTCAAAATTTTATCAAAATGATCATTTTTTTAATTTTTCATCTTGCCCTATTATTCCCACAACGTATGCTGCCTTAGTGATTTTGTACCATGAACATAATTTTCCATGACTTTCCATGACCCACACTTTAATTCCATGACTTTCCAGGCCTGGAAATTAAATTATACAATTCCATGACTTTCCTGGTTTTTCCATGACCGTACGAACCCTGATTAATCACCAAAATCCGGAGACTAAGAAAAGTAAAAATCAAACTAGTTTAAAATCATTTTGACCTAAAATCATTAAACTACAACAGAGGCATGCAGCGTAGTTCTAACTTTTTAAGTCTGTAGATGAAATCCTATGGTGTGACCATTCAAATTAAACCTCTTCAGCAGTACTTTTGCATGGTGCTATTTGCCTAAGTTGTATGTTTGTGGCTACAGGGTGGGCATAAGGTTACTTCCTTCTCCCCCTCTTCCTTCTCTAGGTTATGAACAGCAAAATCAAACAACAGGTGGTTTTCATGTTACGTCACGGCGGCCACGTTGGTGCACGACCTACAAAAAAATTTAATAAACTCCTTTTGTTATGTGCACCAACATGACCGCCATGGCCTTTGAGTCCCACAGGAGTGAAGGTCACATGAGCAAAAACCATCAATAGGTTAACTGACTTATTAATCATACCTTGGTGTCTTGCCCACAGACAAGGTCCTTCAACTCCACAATCTTGTCATTAATACTGGTGCGGTAACGCTTTTCAATCAAATTATGAGCTGAACGCTTTTCAGTTTTAACCCCAGCTTGTCCCTTTGAGTTTGTCAGGCGACTTATGGGAATCTTGTTAGGATCCAAAACAATAGGGATGGTCGCTGTTAGGACACCATTAGGTCCCTGGGAGAGGGTGGGTTGAAGAGTTGTCGACTGACTCAATTCCAAGGTTCCAAGGACAGTAGCAGGAGCATCTGACTTGACAACTTGAGCTTGGAGTTGAGGCTAAAGTAAATGATGAAAATAGTTTTGCACTAACTGAATTAAAAGCTTGGGGATGAAAATAATATTTAGCTTGAGGTCATGACATTCACAGGGCTTGAAAAAAACTTGGAATTCCAGATTGCCCTTTGGACAATCAACTCTCAATATTTTTTCTTGCCCCGGGCACTTATGTTCTTGCCAGTTTTTAAATTTATTGTCATTTAGTCAGCAGACAGCTTTCTTGGGCCTTGTCCATTGGGCAAGTAAGCAGGAAAAGTTACTTGCCCCACAGGAAAATCTACTTGTCTCGAATGACTGGATGGGACTTTTTTTAGCCCTGATTCAGATCCACTTCAGTGCTCGACCTTAGCGGTAGTCCACTAGCCCAGGGCTAGTAAAATTTGAGGACCACTAGCCACTGGGCTAGTCGTGTTAGAAGAGGTTTTGAAAAGATAAATAAAGAAAAAATTTAGTTGATCGCCAAAGAAATAGAGAAAGAAAGAAAGAAAGTTTTCTCACATTTTACGATGGATAACTCCATGGCCGACTCCAGCAAAAGACTGCTGGGAAGACTGAACACTAGTGGGGCCCAGTAACTCATGGACAGACCGCCATTTGATCAAAATGAAGTGAGCGCGGAGCCCGACCAAAATAAAAGTGTGCGCAGTGCGCAACTGAAAGCTTGAGCCTACGGCTTAGCTACCAGGTGATGCCTGTTGGCTTGTAAATTTTAAACCTCACAAGCCCAAGGACTAGTCAGTTAAAAAGTTAAGGTCGAGCACTGCACTTGACAACAGATTTCAGATTTCACTTGATCATTACTTGAATGATTACTATTTGAAATCCCGTATTAGTAACCAACCATCTCTTCTCTAAGCTGCTGTCTGACAGATCTCCCACACCACACAAGAAACTCATTGTGACATGGTACCATGTTTGGCCAGAGCACATAAAATTTCATTGTCTGAGTGCCTAAAGTCTTAACTTCGAGCTCCTTGAAGTTTTTCTCAGGTTAAAGCCTTTCTCCTAGCTAGGCCATCACTTAAATTATCATTTTAGGTGGGTTTGACTGTAGTGTTAAAGTGCTTACTTGCTGTACCTGTGGACTGACAGGCTGGGTATTCAGCTGAACTGGAGACACAGGCGAACTTGGCTGAAAAGGGGATCCTGGAGTTGATGCTGATGACACAGACACAGGGGATGGGACCTGTTGCTGTGGTGATGGCTGTTCTTCAGGAATTACCACTTGCTGCTGTGGTGCTATTGTGGTCTGCTGCGTCGGCAACACACCAAGGTGCTGCAATAATTGCTGAAGTAGAGCATTCTGGTTTGACACAGGTTGGGCAGGTTGTGAGTACTGGGTTTGCTGTGGTTTGGGTTGTAACTGTCGTTGCGGCGGCTGTGGCTGCTGCTGCTGCGGCTGCTGCTGTGCTTGTTGTTGTTGTTGCCGCTGTAGCAAAAGCTGTAAGAGTTGAGGGGCTGCTTGTGTAGTTTGTTGAACCTTTGATTGTATAAAAGTTATGTTTGATTATCTAATATATTGCAAGAATCAACTCACTTTCAGGCAATTTAACAAAAAGAAATTAAACTATGTTGAATATATCTTTGCAGACTTGCAGCTTCTAATTAATACTGTGACGCACACACACAGTACAGTGTAGATGTACAATTCTTGCTTTGTTCCACAAAATAATTCAACACCAAAACCAGACACTGAGACAGGCTTTAAATTCACTGTGTCCTCATTAATCCAACAATTGTGAACTTATGCAAGAGGAAAGAGGAAAGAGGAAAGGGGATGATAAAAAGTTCTTGTGTGACTAGATTGTCTTGAATTTCCACTGAGAGCATATACTGCTGACAAAGTTGTGGCTTCTCCCTTCCCAAATTGCCTTTACAACCAGACAGAGCTTGGTAACTTTCCGTCAAAATTCTTCTTTAAAAATCACAAGCTGTGATTCCTTGTAAACATTAATTACCGGTACACAGAATAAGTCTATGAAACATTATTAAAGACTCAAGAGACGAAAAATGGAAAAAAGGTGACAAATATGACGTAAATAATTGCTTGATATCCACTTGAAAACTGAAATATGCCGTATAATTCATATAACACTCACTGAAACAGGCCTGGAGCATAAAATGTAATCATAGTATCTTGGACAGTCCTTACCACGGGTGGGTCCCTACATATAACATCGTATGTACAATGTAAGGGTTAAAAAAGAAGATTCCCATACCTGTTGAGTTATAACTGATTGTTGCTGAGTTATGGGAGGCTGCTGGGATGTGGTAGCACGATTTCGAGAAGACGGAGCAAGAATTGATGGCTCTTGCAGTAGCTGTTCTAAACTCTTATTATGCATGTCAGGTACATGTAATCCCTGCTGGTTTTTCTGTCCTTGGAGTATATTTAGCAGCTGCTGTGTAGCTGTGTTTGGGCTCTGCACTGGAGGAGTAATTATTGGGTTTGCATGAAAAGTCTCCTCCTGTTTCACTGCGACCTGAGGTTGGAACATTGAAAGCACTGATTGTTCTTGTTCAAAGTCTGCAAAGCTGAAAGATGGCATGCAGTCATCATCCGTAACCATGGATTCTGGAGGGGTGATGGGTGGTGAGAGAATGGAATTTGGTGGTTCTGCTTTTATGTTGATTCCAACTGTTGTAGCAGTGGGGTCTTGATTTCCAATAAGGTAGTCCAAAAATGTTTCTAAAACAACAGAAAGAGTTACATTTATCTAACACTTTATCTACTACCGTATTTACTCGTGTATAAGTCAACCTTTCGCGACCTAAAAATTAGTCCAAAAAATCGCCCTCAACTTATACATGGGTCAAAATTGAGATCCCAGCACCAGTTAAATAAATTATTCACAATTAGCATAATAATTGTCTTTATTTGTTAACAAACATCTAATAAGCGACAGTACAGGTTACGATATCCTTTCGCTTAGCGATCTGTGTCTTTAAATTAGCAGTTCAAGTTGAAATGCATAAAGATTTATCTGCTTACATGAAATATAAACCTGAATGTTGTAAATACTCACTGGCACAATTTTGGAATAAAGAGCTGACATTTCCTGCTAAAAAAGCCGTAAATCCGCTAGGGGTTCAGGCATATGTGGGGCATTTGAACTGTCTTGCTATCCCCACACTCAGGAATTTGACTGAGATTCTGGGCCCCAGGGTGGGGATGTTTGATTTTTTTCTGAGGAGAACTGAAACCGAGTCTCGTGTTGCTCGTGACGGCCATCTTGGAAACTGGTAGTTCAAAGTGGTCCTTGAGCACGAATAAGTGGTCAATCTTTGAAGGTGAGCTTGTTTTCAATGAATACACGTACAACCCGTTCTCACTTCTCTGCACAACTCACTATTGATATAAAAACTCAATTTGTGGTTACTGAAGTTTTTTAAATTGGTTTTCTTAGTCTCCAAGGTGGGGAGATTTGATCTGATTTTACCAGTTTTTCTGGCCCAAGGTGGGGATTTTGACCAAAAATTCTTCTGAAAAGTCAAATGCCCCACATATGCCCAAACACCCCCCCCCCCCCCCCCCCCACTCGGGCTTGACATTGATAAGTGCATTAGAATAGCTGACATCTTGATTCATTGAATACCCAAAAAATCCCTACTTCACTCAAGCCACCCAAAAAAATACTTGCCAAAATGTTCCTAACCAAAAAAAATCTGGAATCAAAAATTTCCTGTCACTTTAAATCTGGAGTACCCCCCCAACTCCAAGACATTATTTTATTCTCTATTCTTGGCTTTCACTTACGTCATATCAAAATTCAGAAGCATTAAAAAACAGATTTCGAATCCGAAATGTTTATGGAATTGTAGAGAGTTTAAAACTACACATCTTGGCCAAATTTTGAAGTGCAAAAGCATTTTGTTCAAGAGTTATAGGCGAACGAGTATTAGATATTTTTAGTAAGAAATGTATGGAGCGGCCATCTTTGTGCCCCACTCAGGGGCACAAAGATGGCGGCCAAAAATTCAGTCTTAATTACACCAAAAATCACATCCAAAAATATTGTATTTGCTATAAGCTCCATTAACTCGGCTTATAAGTACTTATAATGCAAACAATAACTTTCAGCTGATTCTATTTTGTTTATTTTCGCGGCTTTCCTGAAATAGTGTGACGCATTGCGTGACACATTTAAAAGCTTTGTAAATCGGAAGCAAAACATTATTAAAACCTGAAAGTTTTTGTGAAAGATTATAACACTTGTATCCACATACCATGTTAGAAACAGCTTTGTAGGACGTATACTTTAGATGTTTTAATTTTTATGACGTCATGTGAAAATCAAGAATAATTTATGCTGGGGCAAATAAAAAATTGAAGCTGAAGTACAGTAAGTTTATAAACATTTGAAGAGAACAAAGTCCAGTCAGCTGGTCTCAGCTGAAATCAGATGTCACCCTTCTGGTATAAAATTTGTATCTATAATGTCACTGGACTGTAAAAGTTAAGAATCTTTTAGTTTCGCGGTAAGCTTTTATAGAAAAAAGCTCACTCATGGAAATTAAAATTGAAAGTCCATTTTGTAACATGTTAAATGTGTTCTTTTCTTGATGGTAACTCCAATCCAAGACAGTAAACAGTCTATAGGAACAGTTTCAACAGGAATATCGTCCATACAACTTGAACACTACGAGTGCGTTGTCAACGTATGTAGATGTGCAAGGAAGTGACTGCTGTAATAATTTGCTAACAAAGCACAAAAGTCAAAACACGCAATCAACAGTTTGTTCAAAAACCACATTCTGAATCTTAAAAATATTAAAGCAGTAGAGCTCTGCGGTATGTTTGGACAACAAGTAAAGTAATATCAGGCCTTATTTCTCTAAAACTCAATTGCAATTTGGCGCGTAAACAACGAAATACATGTCCATTCGCCGTTGACGTCTAAGCAGAAAATGTTAAATTTCACTAACGTTTAAGGCCGATATCAAAACAACAGAAGGCCTACCGTCAAATTCGGCATTCATGGGCTCATTCATGCCCCTATCACCGTTGAAGTTCGAGTCTAAGCCCGACATTGTTTCACCAAAGTACGACCATCCTTCCCCAGGAGGGTCCGCCATCTTGACTTCCATCACCTAACTATTTTTTTCGACCAATAAGAGCGCTCCTAGATCGGGTGATCTTCGTACGATGTTGCGTCATCGTCTCTTTTTGTATAGTATCCCCTAGGCCCTTTCGACGCGTGAAGAGGAAGAACAAAAGCCACGCGATGGGCCCACGCGATGCCACACATAATTCGCGCTCGCACTTCGCGTGTGTTCACTCTTCCCGGGTTGTCACGCATCGCTTGTGGGACGCAAGACTTGCATGACATGCGCGCTAGTTACCTCAGGATCAGAGGGGAGGAATTATTAGGAAGACTAATACTATAAGTCGAAATATTGGCCATTAATAAATCTGCCCTTTGCCGTAGTGCCAGCCTTGCATTTAGTTTTGTATTTTCACATTCAAGTGACGCCTGGCACGAGATCTTTCACAAGGAAGATCCGGCAACTACCAGCACGTTTAATTTCTGCGTCGTGTGGACCTCTGCATTCAAAGGTTTTTCTCCATTAGAAGTTTTCATAGGGTGCAATGTGTTTAAATGCGGGGACTACGCTGACTACGCGCGCATATCACATACGCCCCCCCCCCCCCCCCCCTAACTAAGGTGCGAATTCTTAGAATAAATTCCACACGTGCTCATTTCGTATTCATAAACAAAACTCTGAAAACTGCTTAGCTTATAATCCCAACAACTATTTCTCCATTTGCAAGTCCCTCTACAAGCAAAAAACAATCGATGTAAAAGTATTGCGGTACCTTAAAATTCATGTGGAAGGAGTTTGACACCAAACTGCAGGATAATTTTCGAAAAATGATGAAAAACGCAGCATTGGAGATTTGAGCAGGCTTTGGAGCATTTTAAAATATTCACAGAGCCAGTGAATACTTTTTAACGGTTCGCACGATTTGCAATCGGCTTATAATTCAGATTTAGCAAGCATTGGGAAGGAGAGTCTCCCAGAAATTTGGGTTCGTAGATTGTTTGGTCAAAAGGCATGAAGTATTTAAAATTTTAAGAGAATTTTAGGGCTAATTTTTGATGGCGTTAATTCTTCCGTATTTCTGCTCCAACGATTTTGCTGAAACTTGGTAAGGGTATGTATTAAGTCAATGTAAGCTGATTCCAGAAATTTAACACAAATATAACAGCAAAATGTTTCACAGGGTGCGATTTTGTTCAAAACGTGGGGTTCATTTAAGCCCGATTATCACTAAATATATTTTTCCCATTAAAATCGAATTCTATCATATTATTGCTAAATAATAGCTGTAACAGTTTTCGCAAAGTTTTAGAAGCATCGCTTTAGAGCCGAAAAAGTTATGGGACAAAGTTTGTCATAGACGAGTGCGCCCGAAAACGGAGCCACCTTAAATATTCCATTTCACCATCCTGGTACCCAGACCGTTTTTCGGTAAGTTGGGCTTTTCGTTGGATCTGGTTGGATGGAAGGGACTTTACCCTCTTGTCGGTGGATTTTTCCACCAGTGACGTAAGAAGCATATTAGCCAATGAACATGCAATTCCTGATCTACGTCATAGGCTCGCGCGCGGTCGAAATCAGACAAGAATATCAAATCTTACACAAAATGGTTGCCGGCGCGCTAGCCATGTACTGTCTGTACTTGGTTTTTAAAACCGTAGTTTCACATTATCGGAGTAATAGCACGCATTTCAAAAATGTAAAATGGAAAGAAAACGTTTCAAGAATACTCAGTTGCGCTGTAGTGGAAAAAAAGAGCTTCAAGCGATCGATGAAGTTTGCTTCGAGGAACTTCATATGTTTATAGGGATGATATCTGTTTACAAACATTCTTTTTGTTATTCAAATGTGCCAGCCACTGGAACAAAAGAACCCTTTGTTTCGGCAGCCAATAAGGCTCTGGTTGGCACATTAATAACAATTGGTGACGTCATTGATATCTTCCCTATATTAATTATTTCTTCTTCGGACATCAGTACCAAGGAAGCGGAGTTTTAAAGAATTTTCAAGCAGCCGAGGAACATCACGGTAAAGGTTTTTTCAATGGCAATTTATGTTGATATCAATTTGTGATTGACTTTTTCTTTGTGTTTTCGTACGTTTTTGAGAAATCATTTATAACTTAAAACGTGTCCAAATTCACGAGTTTCGCCTTTTTCTTGGGGAAGTTCCTCGTTATTTGAATAAAATTTTTCAAAACAAGATTAATTTTGCTGACCTTTTTTATGTGTTTGTTCATTCATTTATACGTACTTTATGGGATGAAAAGCGATTTTATGTAAACAAAATAAGACTTTAGACTAAAACTGTAGCAGTTCTCTCCGTTTTCATACAGAAGAGGAACAATTTACAGGAAATTGTTTTTTGTATTTTTTTTTTCTCTTCTGATCTGGCAATAAACCCGAGATTCTGCTCCAGTTCCCAGACTTCGAAGAACGAGCGCAAAGATCGATGGGATTGTTATGTGATGTAGCCATGGTAGTGACAGGTAATGGCGCCTTGAAAAACATGGCCAAAGTGAATGGAGGTATTTTCAGTTCGACAAAACTGTTGATATTTTCAATGAAGTGATCAAGATATAACAAACATAGGTAAATTTGATGCTTGTTTTATGTTTCAGTAATTTGTAAAGCGGATTATACGCGGTAAGTTTGCTCGTAGAAGTAACTTAATTGTTTGATGCATTTGACTTTTGCCAGTCTTCACACCTTTTGCTTTGAAAACCTGTTTACCATTATTTTTCCACAAATAAGTCCTTCCAGAAAAGGATATGCTTATTTTGGACTGAAATCATAATCGTTAGTCCATATTAAAGCCAAATTTGTCGTTTTAATCTGGACGTCTCACTAAGGTGTCTGCGCCTTGTATAAAACCCTATAAGCTTGTGTTTGGTATGTAAGCTTAAATAAGACTTAAGTTAAGTTAAAAGTTATTTATAAACCAAAGACTCCTTTAGGTTGTAATTTCGTTGGAAAACCGTTCAGTTTTGGATGAAGGAGAAGGGAAGGGAATTTTTGTCGTAATTAAGTCCTGCCAGCCGGGAATTCATTGGCCAAGAAAATAGCTTTGAATTTACGTACAGTTGTCTTTGTTTTAAGTAGAGGGAGTTTAACACAAATAAAAGTGGTACATTTGAAGTTTGTTCCTGTAGTACTGTACTACAGGAATACACTTTGCATGTAATGGCATGTGATGTCCTTATTACATCGGTGAAATTTAAATACAAATATTATTTTCAATAATTTGAAAATGATTGCAGTGATGTCATGTACACATGCTGTGCGCAAGAGAGGTGACCTTTGAAGACTAAGTTGACAATATGCTCCTGTAAAATTCTTCAATGCTTAACAGCACTATAGTGCATTGTAATATTAACTATTATGTTACAATAACAGAAGTCTAAGATTCTACAGTACTACAATCCATTGATAAAGTCTACAATGCTACAACATGATGGGCACTACAGTTGCGAACAGTTAACATTTCATGAATGGCGGCCAATTCATTATTCTTTTATATTCATGCTAATCAGCCTACCTAGCCTCGCTTTAGAGCAAAAATTATTTTGAATCCTGCGCATGCTAACGAGTCTTAAGGTAGGCTAATTAGCATGAATATAAAAGAATATTAATAAATCGGCCACCATTTACTTTACTCTTTACTTTCTTTACTCTTGTAAAATGTCTGCTGTTCTCTAGGTGCTGAGTTTCCATGGCAATGGCCTCTACCAAAACATGGCAACTGATAAATAAGCATAATTATTTTGGCATCCTTATTGGTACATGTAAACCTCTAACTCTAGGGTGTCACCTTAACTGACCTTATATCTGTTATATCTGCAATTTTGTCCTTGGTGCAAATTTTATTTTCCTTTGTTTTTGGGTATGGAAATGTATGATAATGAGTTTTGAACAAAGGAAATAAAATTTGCACCAAGAACAAAATTGCACCATAACATATCCAAAGCAAACACCTTTCAAAGTATTTACTGCGCTTTTCAATAACATGTGGAATCTGAAATTCAAATCACCACCAACAGTTGCATTTTTCCCTGCCGTTAATCAAATTTTCGGCGGTTTCCGATTATTTTCGAGCGTTTTCGTATCTTTAGTGAAAGTTAACATGGTTCGTTTGTAAGTGAAAGTAAAACATGTTTCGACGAAATGCGTGACTAGCTAGAATCTTGAATTCCTAACTGGAGAAGTGTACTCAAAACAAAGAAAGTAGTATAAAAATAGACAGGCTAAACACGACTCCCATGCACTCGTCGCAAATGAAAGTAAAAAAAGCCTAAAGCATAAGCTTTCCCAGTTAGATTTCAGAGAGATTTGCGCCTTTAGATCACAGTTATGAATTTTTTCTCTTCGCCGATATGGTATTGACCTTTTGATCTCGGCGGATTATCTCTCTGTCTATTTTTATACTACTTTATTAAACGCTCGGAAGTAATCGGAAACTGCCGAAAATATGATAAACGGCAGGGAAAAATGGAACCGTTGGTCGTGATTTGAATTTCAGATTGCGCATGTTATTGAAAAGCGCAGTAAAGTGATTGCTTACAAGAGGTTTGATTGTATAATTGTAATTTTTTTGTCAGTGAGCAAGTTACAGAATTAGACTGTTTGAATTTCTGAAATGACTTCGCTGGCTACTCAGCTTCCGCCCATCAAAGTGGGTGGTCAGGTCACTCAGCAGGTCATCAAGCATGTTCAGTCTCCACCTACTAAAGGATCGTCATTAGGAAGTCCTTATCAGCGTAGTAGCAGGGGAATACAAAGACACGAGGGTTCTTTCATCAAGAGTCCTCCTTCTGATCTAAAGAAACCAGCTAGTACCGACAAGATAGACACTTCAAGGTAAGAACTTAATTTATAACTAATTTTAAGATGATACAATACCTTCGTAGAGAGGTGAGATGAGATGGGCTCCACAGTTATCAGAGTCAATGCAAACGACTTTGTTCTCCAATAACTGTTTCATTTAATAGAACAGGGCTCAAAATTGTGCCCGTATCGGGCGCATTTGCGACTAAGATTTTGCTTTTGCGACTAAAATCTGTCTATTAGTCGCAATTTTGCGATTGTTTACGGTCTAGTTAATAAAGGATTAATATTTGTAACTGGTAGTTGTATTTTTATCCGAAAAATCCTGCGAAATTCACGTTGAATGTTGCGTGACTTAATCGTCGATTTTATGCTCCATTAATGCGGTTCCCAAGTAGTATATCACGGGCGCACTTTTTCAGACTTTCTCAGAAATTTCTCGTCCCTCATTTTCGGTTCCGATAGTAGCATTTATTTTTTTTTTGCGACTAAAATTTTCGAACTTGCAACTAAATTTTAGGAATTACTCACAAATTGCGATTGAGAATTTTTTTTAATTTCGAACCCTGAGAAAGGAAATAAGTTCAAAGATTTGCTAATATTTTATTTTGTAATTAAATTCATGTTAATGAGTGCATGACTTTACAGTATTTATTTTATAATTAATTAGTAGTTTTGTTTTAGAAATAATTGTTACTGGGTCAGTAACAATTATAGGTTAAACATGTATGTTGTGGTTCAAATTTTTCTTTGGTTTAGATTTTTTAAACCAGTTTGATTTTTGTTTTCCTTTGTCTCAAAAAATATTATGATTGTGTAGTTCCAGAAAATATCCAGTCCCCTACCACGGAGGGAATTTCAAACAGGACCCCCCACCCCTTCGGATTTTCCATTTTCACAAGGAAACGTTGACCCCCCCCCACCCCTCTGGAATTTCCACAGAAATATTGCCCACCCCCCATACCCTCTGGAAAGTTTTTTTCTTCCTTTAGACAGGGCATCTGACAGGATGCGGTGGTGCGGATCCGCGTAATTCTCTAATTTCCGCATCCTCTGCATCTTCCGAGCATTTTCCACATAAAACTGAAAAATTTGCCCAATATTAACGATAAAGCAGCTGTGAACCTTCGTCACAAACATAAAAGCCGAAGAGATTGATTATTTTGAAGCAGGTTTTCTCCTAAACATTGACGAAAAAACGCCGCTTTGTTCACGAGCGATTTTTAACCTCCAGGCGTTCCACGCGTCTGTTGGCGATGAGCCTGGATTCTAGAGAGAGACTGGTAATGAGTAATGGTGGGTTTATCTGCTTCACGAAAGGTATTCGTCTTCAATTGTTTCTAGTTTGCGTCCGAAGAACTTTTAAGAAAGAGAAAAACGTTTCTTAACTGCAGCATGGTTGGGAAAAACGCAGGTTGTCTGATTTATTTACGACCCGCAAAAATTAGTAAGTGACACTTACGGAGTCAATACGAATTCACGAAAAATCAATCGTTTTCCCGACCATTCGGACGCGAATTTTGCCTCCAAACCCCCCTCCCCTTCGGAATTTCCTGGGCCATTGACCCCCCCACCCCTCCGGAATTTCCAATTCCCTCCGTGGTGGGGGTCTGGATATTTTCTGGAACTACACATTATAATTATGATTATAATGAATCTGAGACAAAGGAAAACAAAAATCAAACTGATGTGAAAATTTTCAAACCAAAGAAAAATTTGAACCACGACATATATTTTTTTCTGTTAACCCATTCGCTCCTACACCGGCCAAAACCGGCCGTACAATACTCCACTGCTTTAAAAAATTGCAACTTTCTCAATCGCGCGAACATTGCCCTAACTAGCAGTTCTGAGCATTGACTAGAAAGTCCCTCAAATTGAGATACCCAATAAACACAAAAAAGTCAGCGATTTTTGCAGAATATCAGCGTTTGAATTTGGACAATAACAAAAATGACCGTTTTTAACGTCATAGAAAAACAACAAAAATCACGTTTTTGCCTTTAGTTTTTTTTATTCAAATCATCATGGCAAACCCAAAAGTCAACATTCACAGCAAAATTCAGTCCTAGTCCTAGCTTAGCAGTGATTTTTTTTGCTCTTATTCGTTGCTCGGGCTGAGCTTTAGCCTCTCGTTCTAATGCATACTGACCTTGACTCGATTTTCAATATCACCACCGCACTGCATGCTGGGAAAAAGCCAAAAATTTTGACAGCGCTCGATTCTTTCCGCACACATTTCATATTAATACTAAGTCCACAGCCACTCCGACCCACCGCCGAAATTTCGCGCTTGTTGTATTCTCCTGTGGTCGCAACTTCCAAAATATGCCGCGGTAGGTCGAGAAATTCATCCAGAGTCGAGTCCCAAAGCCACTTCGTTTCCAGGCGGCCATTTTTCCAGTTCAACGAGCAACGAGCCAAATTCGTAAACGAAGTACAACACCTAACTCGCTTCATTGAGAAGTGGACTCTGAACTACCTCCAAGCTTAATGATGCTCATCAGGCAGCTACTAAAGATGAAAAATGGCTGTGAACTTACCAAAAATCGTAGATAATTCATATTGGACCCTTTATTGCAAATCAACCAAGCAAAATGAGATTGTCACAATGACGTTTCCAGTAAACTCGAGCCTTCAGTGTTTTAGAACAGCAGCACTTTCAATGGTAACTTTAAATATGGAGTCACCAAATCCTATGGGGCGTGTGAATGCAGAAAATCGCTCAAAAACGTAAAAATTCTCAGGAGTGAATGGGTTAAATAAATACATGTCAAATACTTGTTTGACCTGTACATTTTGTATCTTTTTGTCTCATCAGGTATCGCAACACATATGAACACAATTTGTGCCTGGACATGCTAAAAGATGGATTCCATCAGTCCTTCAGAGAGCTGTTTAATCTGATGGAGAAACAGAAGGCAGATATCGCCAGTTTAGGGGCAGATTCTGGTCTAGCTGATCAGCCATTGCTGGAAAATGAACCAGAAAAACTTGACCAACTAAAGCATCATCTAACAACAGCTGAGGCTGCCAAGAGAAGGGGTAAGGAAAACAAAGTTCTACACTCTGATGATGTGCTTAAGAGAGAGATACAGGACTGCTTACCATGCTGGAAATAACAATCCGCCATTGAACAATGCCCAAACAAATTCCTTTACAATGTGCAAACAAACAAATTTTACAATGTGCTCGAAAATTTTGTAAGTAAGCACAAAAATGACTTCAGCTTTTGTCCTTAAAGTTTGGCAATTATAGTTGAACCTCCATGCCCATTCCCTCTCCTATGCGACTGCTTTTCCAAAATACCAAATTTGTTCCAGTCAAATCACGTCAGTTGAAACCTGTCGTAAGTAACCACGACCACTTTCAATGCTGGTGATTTGAATTTTTCTATTATTTTTAACCTCTGTTAAGCGACCCATCGTCCATATTCCAATGTCCTTTTAGATGAAAATTGAATTGTGTTACAGAACAAGTCCAATAAAATGAAAGTTTTGTCCTTTGCATTTTAATGCAAGTTTTAAAAAACTTCAGTGTGATACAGGTGCTTTTGCACTGAAATTACACATGTTGAGATTCAGAGTTAAGACCCCCTGTGGCCATGGTCTGGCCTCTTGTAAGCGACCACCTTGGCTTTGTATTTTGGGTGGTCGCTTACTGGAGGATCAACTGTACCGTACATGTATGTAAGTTTGTGTCCATGTAGAAATATAACTTGTACAGTGCATGCCTGATTAATATGAACTGCCAATTTTATTCAGGTAAGATGGACCAAGTGTACTACAGTTTACTAGCCTTAGCAAGATTCTTTGAAGAAACTGGGGACTTCTGGCTTTCTGATCATTTCTATGACTCATGCCTAAAGACAAGTCTGAAGATCAGAGGAGATGGAAGAAGAAAAGAATCGGAGGCCAACTGTAACATGGGTTTAGCTTGTGAGAAGAGAGGTGAGCAGAAAACCACAAGCACTGTACTGAGATATTCATTACCTCTTTCATTACTAATACTTCATTATGTTATATTGAAGTATCAAAATGGTATTTTGTCTTGTTTGATATCCCCCCCCCCCCCCCCCCCCACCCCCCGAGCTCCTATAATGTTTAGCTTAATTCATACTTGTACCTTTAAAAATGTTCCCTTTTAATACCCTATCTCCCTTAGAATTTCCAATGACTTTCCTTTGAGGTAAGGGGGGGGGGGGGGGGGGGGGGGGGGAGGGGGCAGTATGGATAATTCCCTGCACTGCACATTGTGTCAATACTATTCTTTCTTTGTGGTCCATCATTAAAATTTTTCACACTTTTTAGTTAATCTTTTTTTTTTATGTTTCTGTTGCTTTCCATCTTTAGGTGATCTCTTCAAAGCTGTTGAGTACTTAGAATCATTTTATAACCTGACCAAAGGGCGTCTGTGGCAGACAGACAGTGGAGAAAACCTGCATTCACTGTCTTGTGGACACCTCAGAAGGGTCTATACAACTATGTCAGATGAGGTAAACTTACAGCTGTAGTTAGTTTCAAGGTGCTGCGTCATGCCATAATTGCTTAGCTGTGCATATCAATCAATCAATCAATTAACTTTATTTCAACGCGTAAAAAACGGCTCAGTAAAACTGTTTTTCAGACATGCCGTGCACTTTAATATAATCTAATCTAAATGATGGGTTATTGTTGTAAACAGAATGTTCCAGTGCTTCAAACTGGCACATTCCATACATACAACCTTGTAGTCCAAAGAGCTGAATTACACTATATTTATATGTAAATATTTGGCAACTAATTACAATTATCATAACTTGTACATCCTTAGCTTAGGCAATGAAAAAGGACTTCTGGAACCAGTCTGTTTTGCAAGTTGGAAATAAAAATTGCCCTCAAACTTGCATTTCTCAAGTTGTAATCCATGGACCTTAAGGGTGGCAAAAAGCAGTGCAGTTTACTATTACCGTTGACAAACATTGTGACGGAGAATAGCTCTACACTCTGATAACATTGTAATTCCAACTACAGTTAACTTGTCATCCCTGATTTTGCTAAAAACATGTCATCCTTGATTAGGTTGTAACTGCTTTAATGTGAAAACTCTTATCTGACTAAGTGATAGATACAATATGAGCGGGAGATCTGTATGGGTATTTACAATGGCGAGCCGAAGGCGAGCCATTGTAAATCCCATACAGATCGGACGCGAATATTGTATCTGACTTGTGAAATGAATGTCATACAAAGTGTGAAGAATGTTGTTTACATTCAATTTGATTGGCTGTTACATGAATGAAGTTAATCCGATGAACGCAAAGGGATTAGCATAACATTTATTTCATTTTAGACGAGCGAAATGGCGTCCACGCGCTTTCGTCCTCCGAAAAGTTTATCGGAAGAAAGTTCTCTGCTCAAGGATGTGACTCCCCAAAACACTAAAAACAACACGAAGTGGGCCGTTAAAATATTTGAACAGTGGCAGCAGGCAAGGGCTAACAAAAACCCGAAAATGAAACTGTAGCCTTGGAGGAGAGAAACTGCAGGGTGGAAAACGTTCAAAGTAGAATTAGTCACCGAAGAATGTTAAATAGTTGAGTAGATTTAGACGTACAGTTTTAATGAACTGTTTCATGATGTTCTGTTTAGTGAAAAGTAAATAAAAGGAAGGGGGCTCTTGTTCGTTGCTTTCCAAAGACGCTTGTGGCTGAGTTACATATACATGTACATAATTAGTATTCTGTATCAGTTACAGGATACTAATTAGCTGCATTAGTATTCTGTATCTAGATACAGAATACTAATGAAGCTAATTAATATTCTGTATTCATTCATCAACCCCAACATTTCCCTGCTACCTATTCAAACCCTCCCCGTGCTTTCAGACAGTTTATATATGTATTGGGATTTACAAAGGTATACATGTGACTTGAATACTGTTGTTGGATTGGTCATCACTCTCATGAATTATAATGAATTTTACAATGTCTTTTACAAACAGATAAAAGAAGAAGATTTGATGAAGTCCATAGACTATCTCTTGAAAGCATATGGAATGGCTAAAGAAAGTAAGTGTAAACTTTGATATAAAGCATATGGAATGGCTAAAGAAAGTAAGTGTAAACTAATGATACAAAGCATATGGAATGGCTAAAGAAAGTAAGTGTAAACTATGATACGAAGCATATGGAATGGCTAAAGAAAGTAAGTGTAAACTTTGATATAAAGCATATGGAATGGCTAAAGAAAGTAAGTGTAAACTAATGATACAAAGCATATGGAATGGCTAAAGAAAGTAAGTGTAAACTATGATACGAAGCATATGGAATGGCTAAAGAAAGTAAGTGTAAACTTTGATATAAAGCATATGGAATGGCTAAAGAAAGTAAGTGTAAACTAATGATACAAAGCATATGGAATGGCTAAAGAAAGTAAGTGTAAACTATGATACGAAGCATATGGAATGGCTAAAGAAAGTAAGTGTAAACTTTGATATAAAGCATATGGAATGGCTAAAGAAAGTAAGTGTAAACTAATGATACAAAGCATATGGAATGGCTAAAGAAAGTAAGTGTAAACTTTGATATAAAGCATATGGAATGGCTAAAGAAAGTAAGTGTAAACTATGATACAAAGCATATGGAATGGCTAAAGAAAGTAAGTGTAAACTAATGATACAAAGCATATGGAATGGCTAAAGAAAGTAAGTGTAAACTAATGATACAAAGCATATGGAATGGCTAAAGAAAGTAAGTGTAAACTAATGATACAAAGCATATGGAATGGCTAAAGAAAGTAAGTGTAAACTATGATACGAAGCATATGGAATGGCTAAAGAAAGTAAGTGTAAACTTTGATATAAAGCATATGGAATGGCTAAAGAAAGTAAGTGTAAACTTTGATATAAAGCATATGGAATGGCTAAAGAAAGTAAGTGTAAACTATGATACGAAGCATATGGAATGGCTAAAGAAAGTAAGTGTAAACTTTGATATAAAGCATATGGAATGGCTAAAGAAAGTAAGTGTAAACTATGATACGAAGCATATGGAATGGCTAAAGAAAGTAAGTGTAAACTTTGATATAAAGCATATGGAATGGCTAAAGAAAGTAAGTGTAAATTTTGATATAAAGCATATGGATGGCTAAAGAAAGTAAGTGTAAACTAATGATACAAAGCATATGGAATGGCTAAAGAAAGTAAGTGTGAACTCTGATACAAAGCATATGGAATGGCTACATGTAAAGAAAGTAAGTGTGAACTCTGATATAAAGCATGGAAGGGCTACATGTAAAGAAAGTAAGTGTGAACTCTGATATAAAGCATGGAAGGGCTACATGTAAAGAAAGTAAGTGTGAACTCTGATATAAAGCATGGAAGGGCTACATGTAAAGAAAGCAAAATTAGTGTGAACTCTGATATAAAGCATATGAAATGGCTAAAGAAAGTAAGTGTAAACTTTGATATACATTTGTAAAGCATGTGGAATGGCTAAAGAAAGTACACATGTAAGGGTAAACTTTGATATAAAGCATATGGAATGGCTAAAGAAAGTAAGTGTCAAACTTTGATATAAAGCATATGGAATGGCTAAAGAAAGTAAGTGTCAAACTTTGATATAAAGCATATGGAATGGCTAAAGAAAGTAAGTGTGAACTGATACAAAGCATAAATATGGAATGGCTAAAGAAAGTGTAAACTCTGATATAAATCATATGGAATGGCTAAAGACAGAAAGTGCAAACTGTGAACTATAATGCAAACTTCAATGACCATTATGAATAAATATAGAATATTGATACATGTAACTTCAAACTTCTTGCTCACTCATCCAAATACCATTTTCCAATCCATGCTTCATAATTATTTTTTTTGCAGAAATTATTCAACTATCACTAACTTGAATTCTTGATATCTCAGACACTTGGAATTTAAAAAGTATTTTTAGTTGTCTTACGAGACAACTGGTATCTATTCCTTCAACTGTAGAGTCTGAGCAAGGCCTTTGTGGCAGTGATTGTCATGAGAATTTGAGCAGATTTATAAAGTTAAGGGTGGTTTTTAATTGAGCAGGGTTCTCTCTGGGGGGTTTAAGGGGTGGAAGGTTCTTCCCCTCCCCATAAAAATGCCCCCCTCCCCCCCCCTCCCCCCAAAAATGTTGTTATCATTACAATAAATAAGTAAATACATTGCATATCAGAAAAATCATCCAGTTCAGTGTACATGAAGCCAGCATTCCCTGTCAAATGACACTATATGTAACACTTCTCAAAATTGTGCCTCAAAATACACTAGATTGCATCTCAGTGCATATTTATTTCAAAACATTTCAGGGGGCGTGCCCCCAGACCTCCCTAGGAAACTTGTGACCTTCAACTGCTTAAAACTTCTCCCCCAAGCAAATAATCCTTGATAGAACCCTGTTGAGTGTCAAATAATCCTTGATAGAACCCTGTTGAGTGTCAATAATCCTTGGTAGAACCTTGTTGAGTGTCAATAATCCTAGATAGAACCCTGTTGAGTGTCAATAATCCTTGATAGAACCCTGTTGAGTGTCAATAATCCTTGATAGAACCCTGTTGAGTGTCAATAATCCTTGATAGAACCCTGTTGTGTGTCAATAATCCTTGATAGAACCCTGTTGAGTGTCAAATAATCCTTGATAGAACCCTGTTGAGTGTCAAATAATCCTTGATAGTACCCTGTCGAGTGTCAAATAATCCTTGATATAACCCTGTTGAGTGTCGAAAATTAATTTTGAGGTTGCTTTGGTTTTGCATTGCTACACTTTGTGATTGGCTAAAAAATGTCGCATCACTTTCTCAACCAGTCAGAAGTAAAACCACGTCACTTACTTGCATTCATTTTCCCACACTTAGCGGCAGCTACATGTATTTGCTTTGAGTTCTGTTTGGTTCATTGTATTGTCTGCGTCTGTTGTGATTGACCAGAGTGATTACTTGGTTTTGGTTTTACAATACTCAATTGAAAACCGCTCGATATGTGCTTGGTGAGAGTTCACAAGAGTGCATTTAAAAGACTTCATGGACATTCAAACAACATCAAGAGTTTAAATTCTCATCAACTGTTGTTTTTGGTTAATCCAAGCTTACAGATGTATTACATTCAACTTGTAATTATTTGTTACAATGATGCAGGTGGAGACAATCAACAGGAGGGCTTAGCTGGTTATAGGCTGGGAAATGCATACGAGGAAATTGAAGATGCTGAGACTGCCATTTTGGTAAGAACTGTTTACCATACATGTGATTTTCTTTAATTTATAATTCCAAACATAATAATTGAAGGCTTTCCTTCAAAAAGGGCCTATATCGCTTTTTGGGTCAATTTTCATTTTTGCAGGATCAAGCTAATTTTGGCACACTGACTTGTTATGACATGACAAATATTGTTTCGTAATTTTTTTTTTGCTGATTTGTGCCTCGTTTTCGAGAAATAATGTTGTAAAAAAACATTGCAGCGGCTTTGGAAAGCCATACAAAGGTATTGTTTAACCAGAAATAAAATAAATTTATTTCTCGAAAACAAGGTGCAAATCAGTAAAAAAAATTACAGAATGATGTTTTTCATGTCAAAACAAGTCAGAGGGTGGTAAAGGGTTTTTTGTGATCCGTGAAAGGCCTTTTTTTTCTGTAAATTGTGAAATGGCTACTTTTTTCTTGTGAAACATGATTTGGTTACATACCTGTAAACCGTGAATCGACTTTTTTTCATGAGCACTGCAAAATGACTGTTGTTTTTTTCTTGTGAAATGCTACTGTAAACCATGATTCTTTCTTCCTCCCAAAAAATTATCCAGTAAGTGTTTAACTACGCCAGTGGTAAATTGCGTGACGAATGCATGACCGTGACTGATCGTCATTCTGGACCCCAGGTCACTCTACAAGGTTAGGTAATTTTACACAACATCAGCAAAACAAAGAACTCGGCTTTCTTTTTCATTGTACATCAGGAAGAACGAGTGGACGGTCAGTGAAGACAACAAACAAAGCTGTACTTTAGATGTAATTTAATTAGTATAAAGTAAGGAATGTTTTTTTTTTTTCGTGAAATGGCCATTTTATTCTCCGTGAAACGTGAAATGACAATTTTATTTTTCGTGAAACGTGATCCAGACCCCCCCTTTACCACCCTCAAGTCAGTCTGCCAAAAATAAGCTCAATCCTGCAAAAAATGAAAATCGGTCCGAAAAGCGATATACATGTACTGTAAGCCCTTTTGCAGGAAATCCTTCAATTATCTTAGTTTGTAATTTGAAATGGTTACAGTGTTCTCCAGTTGGACCCATAACCCGTAACACTGGTGAGGGGCAACAGTGACTCATTAGTATTACAGCTGTAAAATTAGTGTCTCAATGCATACATGTAGTTGAGTGTTAGGCCTGTTGGCCATGTGTCATGTTGTTACTGCTGTATACAGAAATTGTACCTGTTTATACAACAAAGTGGGGAGAGACAATGTGGAGTAAAGTTTCTTGCCTAAGGAAACAACATGATGGCGAGGTCCAGGCCTTAAACCACTGACCTTTGGATCTGAGGTCCAATGCACTAACAATTACAGCACTGGATGGGTGCACCACTGCGCCTTCACTGTTATTGACAAATGAGTGAAATTGGTGTATATATAGACTGGAAGTGAACAAATGTATGGTAAAAGCAAGCAAACTGAAGTCATTACTAATACTGTTGTTGTTTTTGCTCAATTAATGTTTAGTATCATAATGGCTACTTGGAGAAATGTCAACAGAGTTCTGATGATGTTGGAATGGGGCGGGCTTGTCAAGCCCTGGCAAGGGCATATGAAATGTAAGTCAATTTGATGATGTTGGAATGGGGCGGGCTTGTCAAGCCCTGGCAAGGGCATAAGAAATGTAAGTTAATTTGATGATGTTGGAATGGGGCAGGCTTGTCAAGCCCTGGCAAGGGCATAAGAAATGTAAGTTAATTTGATGATGTTGGAATGGGGCGGGCTTGTCAAGCCCTTGTAAGGGCATATGAAATGTAAGTCAATTTGATGATGTTGGAATGGGGTGGGCTTGTCAAGCCCTGGTATTAGGGCATATGAAATGTAAGTCAATTTGATGATGTTGGAATGCGGTGGGCTTGTCAAGCCCTGGCAAGGGCATAAGAAATGTAAGTCAATTTGATGATGTTGGAATGGGGCGGGCTTGTCAAGCCCTGGCAAGGGCATAAGAAATGTAAGTCAATTTGATGATGTTGGAATGGGGCGGGCTTGTCAAGCCCTGGCAAGGGCATAAGAAATGTAAGTCAATTTGATGATGTTGGAATGGGGTGGGCTTGTCAAGCCCTGGTATTAGGGCATATGAAATGTAAGTCAATTTGATGATGTTGGAATGGGGCGGGCTTGTCAAGCCCTGGCAAGGGCATAAGAAATGTAAGTCAATTTGATGATGTTGGAATGGGGCGGGCTTGTCAAGCCCTGGCAAGGGCATAAGAAATGTAAGTCAATTTGATGATGTTGGAATGGGGCGGGCTTGTCAAGCCCTGGCAAGGGCATAAGAAATGTAAGTCAATTTGATGATGTTGGAATGGGGCGGGCTTGTCAAGCCCTGGCAAGGGCATAAGAAATGTAAGTCAATTTGATGATGTTGGAATGGGGTGGGCTTGTCAAGCCCTGGTATTAGGGCATATGAAATGTAAGTCAATTTGATGATGTTGGAATGCGGTGGGCTTGTCAAGCCCTGGCAAGGGCATATGAAATGTAAGTCAATTTGATGATGTTGGAATGGGGCGGGTTTGTCAAGCCCTGGCAAGGGCATAAGAAATGTAAGTCAATTTGATGATGTTGGCAAGGGCATACGAAATGTAAGTCAATTTGATGTGTCAACTTTTGTGTAAAAAAAGGACATTGAGAGAATTGTCGTTATGTTATGTTATCCTCATTGTGATTAGTGACAAAGGGGAAGGTGCTGCACACGGTGCAGGGACAGTGGCAGTGCAAGATGCTAAAGTGGCAGCAGACACTTTGCACAATGGCGGGACTTGCTCACACTATAGGTGTTGTGAAACCATGTTGCAAAGATGATGTAATGATTCACTTGGAATTTTACAATATTATTAGTTAAATACACGACTTGCTGTCAGTAATAGGTCAGTTAGTGCATTCATTTTGTAGCCCTTCTTCGAATTGCTGTTGGTTAATAAATGAACAGAAAACTGGCTATATTCCAATTCTTTTCTGCGGGTCAAAGTAAGATTGTGTAATCTTATCATGTGACTTGCATTGTTAGGCAAGGAGATGTCGAAAGCGCAATGAAGTATCTCGAGATGTTTGTTGAACTGGCTGACAGATCTCAACAGTTACCCGAACAACAGAAAGCTTGCACATGCCTTGGTGCTATTTATAACTCACTGGTAAGGAAACAGGCCTTAAACCAACATTTTTAACCGAGGAACTAACAATGGTCATAACTTCTATTGCTGTAGTCTACTGTCTTAATCAAGGGCTTTGCAAGCAGTATCCATACTAGCTTTTTTAACCATGTTACACCCACTTAAATCCCTATAATTTAGGCATATATTTCATCTGGATGTTACATTTAAATGGACAGTGCAACTCATTTAAAAGTTTTGGCCACAGGCATACAATATTTATCCAACCAGTCAGATTTGTATAGTTTTACTTATATCACTAATTTAATCTTATTCTATAGGGCAAATATGAAGATGCTGTACGCATGTATAGAAGAGGCTTTGAGATAGCTCAAGACCTTGCAGCGGTGAAAACTACAGAAACAACGCGAGTGGAGTACGGTATGGCTTTAGCACACACAATATTCACAGGCTACTCTCAGTGCTTGGATCAGGTTGGCAAAAGTAACATACAAAGACTGCTTGACTTCAAGAGCTCAAGATGGGACACATTCTCAGAAGAGGAAACAGCTGATGATGATGGTGGGGAGGATAGTCAGCCCAGTAGTGATGTTGGTTTGGAAGAAAATGGTGACTCACATGTGGTGGAGGGAGAGAAGGAAAATGTCGCAAATGACCCATCCCCTGGCGGGGAAACCAAGGAAGAGCTAACTAATGGGGAAACAGATTCTGGAGTGACAAGTGAAGGAGAGGATGGAAAAAACGGTCAGGCAGAAATTCAGCAAGCAGAGTGAATTATTTTAATTACAAAATCAACAAGTGTTGGAATAACATTGGAGTTTGAAGATCAGGTTGTGTCTGATAGTTCAATCTGATTGGTTATTTAGTGTAGCCATCTTGTCAGCAGCTTAAATGCACCACTCAGTAGTAATAACAAAAAATCGTACTCATCGCCAGCAAAAACATGACTTCATACTAGAAACAAGTTACGATCTGTTGCTTGTCATTATCTACAGTGTAATTACTATATAATTTTACAAGCAGAGGGTATTCTTGTATGCTGTACATACCTCTGAGATGCCTCAATTTTATCTGGCTGAACTATGGGAACACACTACTGTATTTTTAGGCCTAATTAGGAACTGATCATCTTACATCAAAGTCACTGAAACAATGACTGTCTTTTGTTATAATAAATGTACATATTGTAGAAAATTGTATAAATTGATTTCTTTGTATATGCATGGAGATTTTCTCTGTTGGCTTGGTGTTTTAGTCTTGCAAGTTACAGGCAATGTATTACCAAATTTTGCTGTTTTAAATTAATCATTTGTAACATGTACAGTAGTCTCATTTTGATAGAAATTAGCTCCATGAATCAGAGCTAATTATATAAATGTACAAGTGTTAACCACTATTACTGTCACTTTGTTGACTTTTTGTTAATATTTGGGAAATGTTTCATGCTCGTCTTAAAAACATGTTTTTGTATCTCATGAGTATTAAATGCGCGCATGGCTGTAGTGTTTTTGATTGGCTAAGCCTGAGAATTAGACAAACTTTTTTTCTCAATGTAGAATTTTTTACCTTAAGTCGGCTTGAAATACATCTTCCAATACAACAGCTAAAGTAAAACTTGAGATCCTGCTCGAGAGTCTTTTTGAAGTCGCCCATGACTCCAGAACCGTAAGGGACGAACCATTTAATTTTTGTGGGGGGGGGGGGGGGGGGGGGGGGGAGGGGCTGGGCAATTACCAAAAAAAAAATTCTGCAGAAGAAATTTAAGAGAAAAAAAAAATCGTGCACAAGAAAACATGTGAAAAAAAAATTCAAGCATTTTGGTAAAAAAATTCTTGCAAATAGTAATGCTGAAAAAAAAAATTCATACTCGGAAGAAATGGTGTTACCCTATTTAAATAAAGATATCTATCATGGACAAGGAGAGTGAATAGCAAATTCGGCTTTTGACTCTCTCTCTCTCTCTCTCTCTCTCTCTCTCTCTCTCTCTCTCTCTCTCTCTCTCTCTCTCTCTCTCTCTCTCTCTCTCTCTCTCTCTCTCTCTCTCTCTCTCTATTCATGAGTACGTATTTGCTACTATTTCTCGCTACGATTTTTTAACAATTTAAAACTAACAGAAGAGGAAATTACAAACCATAGCCATGGTGATCTTTACTCAAAAAAATCATTTAGACGTAAAATTTCAATTACCATAACCAAATTAAAAGATTATATCCCCGTGAACCGCGAGAATGTAGCAAATACCCATTCTTTGGTACGTCAACCAAAAAAAACGTTAAAATCAATTAACAAAATGGATTCTTAAGGTCATTAATATAACAAAGGTTACTGCTGAACCCCTCTGTAGTCAGAAATATTTTCCTTTCCAACAGAACTTGCATTTCAAACAAAATGATGTTGTGAGGTGTATATCCGACATGACTTCAAAGCTCAAGATTTTTTTGGACAAGCCGAAAACGTTTTGGCTTTAAAAACTTTTACCAACTGCATTATATACATTTCGTCCGTATGGATTATTTTCGCTTGTTGAAACAAACTGTTTGGATCTGATTTTAGAGCTATCCGTGTTGTTTTAACCCATTTATTTCCAAAAAACTATTGGGTAACATATACCCGTTTTTGCAGCAAATACCCACTTTGGTTTTCGCTATAAGGACAAACTTGTAATTTTCTTCAAACGAAAACCTTGGAGAAAAAACAGAAATAATCCTTCTTATAGCCCGCTCGTCAAAGTATGACCAGCAAACTGTAAACGATGGATATTAAAGATTATTTAGCAAATGTGGGCAAAAATAGGAACATTTTGTAGCAAATACGCGTTTTTGCAGCAAATACGCACTTTTATTTAGCTTAATAAAAAACCCGCTCGCAGTCTTGAACAAAAACTTTTCTCAGATTCATAAGCTTTTAAACTTGTAGCAAGCGAACACAGCACGTTTCTTCTGGCAAACAAAACTGTGGCATGTAATTTATATTTCTTTTGCTGATAGTGCGGAGCGGCGGGAGCGCACGTCATGGACTTGGACACTTCTAATAAATAAAATAAATAAAACATGATCGTTCTATAGCACTAGATCACCAGTCCAGCTATAAGAGATGCACATGGCTATTTCCAATATTAACAATATTAAGTGATAATTGCCCTCACAGAGTTTCCAAAACTCGAGGAGACATCCTTCCCCGTGTATAAGTACTTACAGCATTAAAAAGCAGTTAATATATCAAATATATCAGTACTGCATAAAAATACAGCTCATATACCAAAAATCTCGAATTTGTTGTATTGTTGGAGTCACAAAGGAGTATCATAGATGTGCAAGTGGATATCGGGAGGTGTGATGAAAGCTTGTATGGTTAATGGTTAATGACGACGTAGGTCAGCGATTGTCTGCATGGTGATTGAGTAATGACGACACTCAGTCCATTGTAACATGCGAGCTGTGCTGAACTATGTGCTGTGCTCAGCTTCTATGCTCAGGCTTTAGAGATCAAGTTGTGTGTAAAAAATCAAAGAAAAAAAGCTAATCATCACTGTATGAAATTGGCGTGCAATCAGACTGTCAAATTTGACCTTCAAAGTTTCATTTTTGATAGTTATTCATAGTTACAACTGTAAGAGCTATTCGCGTAGTCGAGTAACGTCCGTAAGTGAATTGTCCTTCTTTGGAGTGCATTCGGCCGGCTTGCGTTTATTTGTAATACCTTCTTCAGTTAAATTATTTTATTGCGGTTTGCTCCAAGGAATGTTCGCATTTAAGATAAACGCTTCCCCAGTTTTCCTTTGTTAGGATTAAAACGGTACCTGGAACTTGCTAACAGGTCCTTTATTAAAATCGCGTTATTGTCCTCAAACGATCTCTTAAAAACATTCAGTGTGACAGAAGAATCCTCAAATGTTACAAATCAAACTCGTTTTCAAAAAGCCTTCTTTTCTCAATAAAATGCGAATATTTTTCATATTCCATCAAATACTGTATATTATTTCAAGAAGTATGATTCCCTGGCGCAGAAAATTGTGAGGAACTTTAACTTGGTTTCTGGTAGTCCCACAAAACTGAACGATTTGCATTTAACAAATCATTTTTTGGTTTGCAAAATAAAGAGAATTTAGAAAACAAAAGTATCTGACTTTCTGTCATAAGTTCTTAATACCATTTGTACGAAACACGCTGAAACGTAGACCTTTGAAATATCCTATTTTGGCTCCTGCATGAAAATTAATGGAAAAATAGAGAATTTTTGGTTTTTAAGTGACGTCAACCTTAAAAAGAGTGGATACTGGCTTAGTATACATATCATATTTATGTGTGGCAATTGAGACAGGAGCAATAAATATTTAGAGAGCAAATAATCTACGGTTCGGGTTATTAATTTTTAGGTCATTCCAAAAAAATTAACTTTGGCATTTAAAAATAAACGCATTTTATTGAAAAAGGGAGGCTTTGGAAAACCTTTCACAACTAATGTCAATTGAGTTTGATCGCCGTAAACAGAGTTCGTACTCTTTTTGGACTAAAAATTCAAGGACTATTTAAGAACACAATTCCAATTTTTCAAGGACTTTATGCACTAAAAAAAAACATGAGTATATATGAATATGAAAGTAAAAGCTTAGATTTAAGGATACCTGCCAGATAAGTTAAACGACAGTTTAAAAGGAGTTCAAAGCTATAAAAGACTTAAAACCAAAAGTGTGTGCAGATAAATCGATGCGGGGATCATTCGAGAAGCATCAACGCGGGCTAGGATGTTTTCTTAGTGAAAAGTTTCAATTAGGTCTCCAAGTCTCGAGTTGCCTACTTCCGTATTTGGATATAATTTGTGATGATTTATAGATAGCTAGTGTTTGCAGATAAATTAATCCCAAAAAAGTGCGATAATGTGGCAAGTGAGGTCTACTGCTATTTTCTGGTTTTATAGCGCTTTTTGTGCGGAAACAGATAATTGGATAGTAGAACAATTCGTTAGACTTTCAGCTTAAAAATTCTTAGAGTAAAGAGGCACTAACCTGGGCCAGAGGTTTTTCCAGTCAAACTTAAAGTTGCAATTATTAAAAGTATCAATTCTTCAGCCTCTACTCTTGCGCTTTAACAATCAAGTTCCTGTTGTTCGAAGGAAGAGTTTATGAACACTTGCTTTTATGAAATGGACATGCTATTGGACTTCTCTTACTTTAACCTACAGAGTTTTCAGTTATGCATTATAACAGCTTAAAGGAATTAAGTGGCCGAGTAGCTTACTCGAGCGAAGTTTCCATCGTTGGAATGCAGTCCACTGCGAGCGTTTACCCATTTGTCCGCAATAAAGTATCTGTTTGGCGCTGGCTATTCCCTGGCTGGGTATATTCTAAAATAATAGTATTCATTTCAGTGTCGGTGGATTCAACAACCAAACAAATGACAAAGAACACTTCTCCCCTGACCCAGACACCCTTAAAAATTCTTTTATGACTGACACATGACACACGTAATAGTACTAAGCTATAAAAAAGGCCTCTGTGAATCTAACAGCACAATTCTTTGTCTTTGGATTTTTTAATGCAATGAAGAAAAAAGGGGTGGTGGAATTATTGATAAGGCAGCATATTTAAAACAAATTCAACGTCAATGGCCTCGAGGTATTATCTTCTGGTTATGAAGTCAAAGATTTGTTATATAATGTTTTGTCATCTTTAAAGTTCAATTTTCCTAATAACATTCTAAAGGGACTTCGTAGGAAACGAATTTTTGATCATTGTGCACCCGATCACATTCCCTGAATGTAGCATCAAAAGTAGAAGTGTTCCATATTACGAGAAATAAAATTGAAGCAGGTATAAACCGATAAATAACTTTTTTTAGAATCTGTAATCATATATGGTAATAATTATCAACTGAAATAACAGTTTCCTGCTTTCTTAAAAAATATGGAAGGCGAAATGTTAACTAAAAACTAAAGATTATTTTCATTAACAACCTTAATCGAACCTTTTACAATCTTCAATTGACGACGAAATACTATCAAATAATAACTAATCAAATCATAGTTAATAGAATAAACTGGTTATGAAACTCAGTCAGTCCTTTGTTATATGTTTTTGTTCTCCATTTTTTTGTTCGTTTGCCTTGACCGTGCACAAAACACAAAAGGTATTGAAATGCATATGAACAACTGACCAGTAGAAACATTTGAGCTCACACGTTAAACAAAACAGCTTTGTACACTCTTATTGAAATTTGTTGAGCTTCATAACCAGTTTGTTCTATTAACTATGATCAAATCAAGGCTTCTGGGGAATGCTATCATAAGGTATCGTTTGTGGCCTTGATTGTATTGTCCATGAAACAATCAAATACTAAAGGGCCGAACCATTGAACTAAAAATCTGTTAACAGGAACATTTATCTGTGGCTTTTCATTATTTTGCTATAAGCTGCCCTTCACAGTGATGGCTAAGCTAAGGTACCGTAAACGGACGCTTATAATGCCCCCTCCTCTCCACCCAGCTATAGGCCCATATAGCCGTAACAAAACGCATATAAGTTACTTTTGCCTTAAGTTACTGAATAGTAACTACTGACTAGTTACTACTGAATAATTACTAGTAGTTGTCATTAGTTACTTGTAGTTGTCAGTAATATATAGTAGTTGTGAGTAGTTACTAGTAGTTGTCAGTAGTTACTTGTAGTTGTCAGTAGTTACTTGTAGTTGTCAGTAGTTACTAGTAGTTGTCAGTAGTTACTAGTAGTTGTCAGTAGTTACTAGTAGTTGTCATTAGTTACTTGTAGTTGTCAGTAGTTAATAGTAGTTGTCAGTAGTTACCAGTAGTTGTCAGTAGATACTAGTAGTTGTCAGTAGTTACTAGTAGTTGTCAGTAGTTACTAGTAGTTGTCATTAGTTACTTGTAGTTGTCAGTAATTGATAGTAGTTGTCAGTAGTTACTTGTAGTTGTCAGTAGTTACTTGCTGTTGTCAGTAGTTACTAGTAGTTGTGAGTAGTTACTAGTAGTTGTCAGTAAATACTAGTAGTTGTCAGTAGTTACTGGTAGTTGTCAGTAGTTAATAGTAGTTGTCAGTAGTTACTTGTAGTTGTCAGTAGTTACTTGCTGTTGTCAGTAGTTACTTGTAGTTGTCAGTAGTTACTAGTAGTTGTCAGTAGTTACTGGTAGTTGTCAGTAGTTAATAGTAGTTGTCATTAGTTACTTGTAGTTGTCAGTAGTTACTAGTAGTTGTCAGTAGTTACTAGTAGTTGTCAGTAGTTACTAGTAGTTGTCAGTAGTTACTTGTAGTTGTCAGTAGTTACTAGTAGTTGTCAGTAGTTACTGGTAGTTGTCAGTAGTTACTAGTAGTTGTCAGTAGTTACTAGTAGTTGTCAGTAGTTGCTAGTAGTTGTCAGTAGTTAATAGTAGTTGTCGGTAGTTACTAGTAGTTGTCAGTAGATACTAGTAGTTGTCAGTAGTTACTAGTAGTTGTCAGTAGTTACTTGTAGTTGTCAGTAGTTACTAGTAGTTGTCATTAGTTACTTGTAGTTGTCAGTAGTTAATAGTAGTTGTCAGTAGTTACCAGTAGTTGTCAGTAGATACTAGTAGTTGTCAGTAGTTACTAGTAGTTGTCAGTAGTTACTAGAAGTTGTCATTAGTTACTTGTAGTTGTCAGTAATTAATAGTAGTTGTCAGTAGTTACTTGTAGTTGTCAGTTACTTGCTGTTGCTGTTGTCAGTAGTTACTTGTAGTTGTCAGTAGTTACTAGTAGTTGTCAGTAGTTACTAGTAGTTGTCAGTAAATACTAGTAGTTGTCAGTAGTTACTGGTAGTTGTCAGTAGTTAATAGTAGTTGTCAGTAGTTACTTGTAGTTGTCAGTAGTTACTTGCTGTTGTCAGTAGTTACTTGTAGTTGTCAGTAGTTACTAGTAGTTGTCAGTAGTTACTGGTAGTTGTCAGTAGTTAATAGTAGTTGTCATTAGTTACTTGTAGTTGTCAGTAGTTACTAGTAGTTGTCAGTAGTTACTAGTAGTTGTCAGTAGTTACTAGTAGTTGTCACTAGTTACTTATAGTTGTCGGTAGTTACTTGTAGTTGTCATTAGTTACTAGTAGTTGGCAGTAGTTACTTGTAGTTGTCGGTAGTTAATAGTAGTTGTCAGTAGTTACTAGTAGTTGTCAGTAGTTACTAGTAGTTGGCAGTAGTTACTAGTAGTTGGCAGTAGTTACTAGTAGTTGGCAGTAGTTACTAGTAGTTGGCAGTAGTTAATAGTAGTTGTTGGTAGTTACTAGTAGTTGTCATCAGTTACTTGTAGTTGTCAGTAGTTAATAGTAGTTGTCAGTAGTTAATAGTAGTTGTCGGTAGTTAATAGTAGTTGTCAGTAGTTACTAGTAGTTGTCAGTAGTTACTAGTAGTTGTCGGTAGTTACTAGTAGTTGTCAGTAGTTACTAGTAGTTGTCAGTAGTTAATAGTAGTTGTTGGTAGTTACTAGTAGTTGTCATCAGTTACTTGTAGTTGTCAGTAGTTAATAGTAGTTGTCAGTAGTTACTAGTAGTTGTTGGTAGTTACTAGTAGTTGTCATTAGTTACTTGTAGTTGTCAGTAGTTACTAGTAGTTGTCGGTAGTTACTGGTAGTTGTCAGTAGTTAATAGTAGTTGTCATTAGTTACTTGTAGTTGTCAGTAGTTACTAGTAGTTGTCAGTAGTTACTAGTAGTTGTCAGTAGTTACTAGTAGTTGTCAGTAGTTACTTATAGTTGTCGGTAGTTACTTGTAGTTGTCATTAGTTACTACTAGTTGGCAGTAGTTACTTGTAGTTGTCAGTAGTTACTAGTAGTTGTCAGTAGTTACTAGTAGTTGTCAGTAGTTACTAGTAGTTGTCAGTAGTTACTAGTAGTTGTCAGTAGTTACTAGTAGTTGTCAGTAGTTAATAGTAGTTGTCGGTAGTTAATAGTAGTTGTCAGTAGTTACTAGTAGTTGTCAGTAGTTACTAGTAGTTGTCGGTAGTTACTAGTAGTTGTCGGTAGTTACTAGTAGTTGTCAGTAGTTACTAGTAGTTGTCAGTAGTTAATAGTAGTTGTTGGTAGTTACTAGTAGTTGTCATCAGTTACTTGTAGTTGTCAGTAGTTAATAGTAGTTGTCAGTAGTTACTAGTAGTTGTTGGTAGTTACTAGTAGTTGTCATTAGTTACTTGTAGTTGTCAGTAGTTACTAGTAGTTGTCGGTAGTTACTAGTAGTTGTCATTAGTTATTAGTAGTTGTCAGTAGTTACTAGTAGTTGTCATTAGTTACTTGTAGTTGTCAGTAGTTAATAGTAGTTGTCAGTAGTTACTTGTACTTGTCAGTAGTTAATAGTAGTTGTCAGTAGATACTAGTAGTTGTCAGTAGTTAATAGTAGTTGTCGGTAGTTACTGGTAGTTGTCAGTAGATACTAGTAGTTGTCAGTAGATACTAGTAGTTGTCAGTAGTTACTAGTAGATGTCAGTAGTTAATAGTAGTTGTCAGTAGTTACTAGTAGTTGTCAGTAGTTACTAGTAGTTGTCAGTAGTTACTAGTAGTTATCGGTAGTCACTAGTAGTTGTCGGTAGTTTCTAGTAGTTGTCGGTAGTTATTAGTAGTTGTCTAATTTACTTACATAACGTGCTATCGTGTTAGTAGATTTGTTACTAACAATACAACTAAGGCTAGGTAAATACTTAAGAATATCTTTCTTAATGCTACATGGCTGAAGTTAAAGGAGGTTTTGAATGCAATACTTCTCTGCCTAGATAACGTAAGAGGCTTAGAAAAACAATTTCTTCCTGTTGCAAAAGTTAATTTCCCTAAAAACGGGTAACAACAACTTAGCAGTATAACCTCTAAGGCGTCACTGCTTCCAGAACAGCAGACGGATCTCATTAAAAGAGTCAAATGTAGAGCTAGTTCTGGCATAACGCATAAGCTCGCATTTGATAAAAGCCTTTTTATTACTTACGGGGTGAAATGACTCCTAAGGTATAGGACCAAATGACAAAGACCAAATGCAACCGATCACGGGACTTCTAACAAACAGCAGTGAAAAAAACACGAACTAGATCGACAATATTTTAATCTCAGCTCTGAACACTCGAAAATCGTAGTCTAAGTAGCACAACTTAGCGTTGAGAAAATAGGAGTACTGAACAGTTATAAGCAAGGTCTATTTGTAGTCAACGAGTCTATTGTAAACATCTTTACAACAAAATGAAAGGAATAATGCGCACTTGTGCAAAGTTTACATTGACGACAAAGCTAATTAAACAAAAACGGTCTATTCAGAAGGAACTGCGGCTAAAACCTCTGTTCTGTTATGCAACGGGACATGCAACGAGAATCTATTCAATAAATGCAAAACGGATAAATACAGGGGGACGGTCTGCCTTCATATGTTAGTTTAACGAATTGAATCCCAAAACTTGTGTTGCAAAAGATGCAAGAGTCATGAGTGAACAAAGGCGATAACTAAGTGAAACTTCAATAGGAACTAGGTAAATACAGGCGAAATCTCTTGATTCTAGCACGGACCATTAGAAAAGTGATGGTGGGGTTGGGGGGGGGGGGGGGGGGGGGGAGACAAAACTTTCATGCAGAATTAAATCTAATCACATTGTGATTATTGCTATTGTCAAAAATAACATTTATGGTGGGTCTGAGCTCGCAGTTTTCTCGAGGGAAGCCTCCCCAGATTCCCCTCATTCTTATGTTCGTTCAAGTCTTTCGCACCATCACCGGCTTTCCCAAAGACTATTTGCGATCTTTATCAATGAAGTAATTTTATTCCAGGAAAATTCATGTCCTTCAATTAATACAAAGGTAATGAATCACAACTGAAAAACGAAATATTGATGCAACATTTTATGACTTTATGACTTTTGACCCCCATCACTTTTCAAATGTTCCGTCCTTCCTATTTCTTATATTATTTAGATTTTCTACCGTAACATACGCTCATTTACCGCAGTAACTACCATCTCAGTTCAGATGCTCCGCATTGGTGTCAGCCTCATTTTAGAACCCAAGTCTGGCTTACGAGATACTAATAATATTGAAGTCCCTTCCACTAGAAATTTAATTTTTGGATACCGAGAATTCGCCTACTTAGTCTTTTAACCTAAAGTAAGAAAATTCAGTTAAGAGCGGATATACTTCAACGCTTACAATTACCTCATTACTTTAGGAACGAAAAACTGAAATTCCGAGTTTGCTACGGTAATAAATAGAAAATACTTACTTTTTGTAGCAAAGAGTTGCCCTCCGTATTTGCTACGGTAACAAATACCGACTTTTTGTAGCAAATACTCACCTTCCGTATTTGCTACGGTAGCAAATACCTACTTCTAGTAGCAAATACTCACCCTCCGTATTTGCTACGGTAGCAAATACCGACCTATGTAGCAAATACCCACTAGTAAGTACTTGCTACCGTAGCAAATACCCACTTTTCGTAGCAAATAGACCACTTTCATAATGGCGGCCGATTTATTTATTCTTTTGTATGTATGATAATTAGCCTCACTGGCCTCGTTGACGTGTGCAGAATTCAAAAGAATTTTTACTCTAAAATGAGGCCAGTGAGGCTAATTAACATACATATAAAAGAATAAATAAATCGGCCGCCATTATGAAAGTGGTCTATACTCACATGAATCTGCCTCTCTCTCTCTCTCTCTCTCTCTCTCTCTCTCTCTCTCTCTCTCTCTCTCTCTCTCTCTCTCTCTCTCTCTCTCTCTCTCTTCAGTAAGAGAATTTGCAACACGTCAACATCTTGCATTTAATTTACTTATTTAAATCGTTTTTATACCTTAATTAGATGATTTTTATGATTGTTAATTAGTTCTAAATACTATAATGACTTGTGTATTATTATAATTATTTACTATGTACAATGTAAGTGCACGGCTCCTTGGGAGAGCACTTTTTTACTAGTAATAAAGGATTTCCGTGCTGAAATAAAGTTTATCAATCTATCTAATTTGAATCTGTGATATCTATCATGTCGTGACGCACCTTAACCTTACATTGCCAATCTTATACAAGAAAACAGCTTCACCAATGCTAGGGCAAGCAGATTGCTTACCAATCTCAAGTCAGAAGTACATGATAGGGTATACTGCTAGTAACCTCTATCCAGAAGAATATTCCATGGATGCGGCAGGGGATAGTGATAGTGAAGAAGAGGACAACGAGGACCAGTATGACAATGATGAAGATGAATTTGAAGAGGAGGAAGAAGATGCGGATGATGTGTTTTCTTTATAATTATATTATTAAAATGTTATTTAATAAAAGATGTCTCCTTTTTATATTTTTTAAAACTTCAAGGGCAGTTCTATTTTAAGTGAAAATGCAGACAATCACTTTATTTATTGAATTCAAAGGTGAACTTATTTTTATTTATTCATGAGATAAAAGATAAACTTGCACTTGTCAATGTCTTCTTTAATATTGTATATTCATTTATACATCGTATATTGTAACATGCTTATCAAAATTGAAATCGAGATCCTCAAGAGATCCAAGTGTGATTTGTGTCTCTTTTTTGTAACTTCCTCTCTTTCTTTTTTTTTCTTTCACAATATTTCAGGTAATTATTTTAGAGTGACCCTCCCCCTTTCACTCCATCTTTTTGGAGCAGTCCCCCCTTCAATGCTAATTTTTTTTGGACCCCCCCCTAAATCCTACCAGCTCCCACATGCTCATAAAAAATGAACGGTCCCTTATAACAAAATTTTATATGCAAGAAAATGTAAATTCGTACTCGGGCTAAAAAAAACTGCATTAGTTCCGGTGAAATTGGAAACTTTTTCAAGTCGGTTATGTCATAGGTCATGAATGAGATGACATGACACATGTACATGTGTGTCAGGGCGGGAGTCGAGATACAAAGGGACACAAAGGTACGGGAGGCGGGAGAATGGGGTACGGGAAGCGGGAGGTTTTGACCCACCCCACGCCCCCCCCCCCCAGAGTACAAGGCTTAGCGTTAAAACAAAAACCAACAACTATTTTGACTGAATCTTTATTGATTATTGGCATCAAATGCTCACAGCATAGCTATTATATTTAAAATATTTAACCATACAACAATTAAACATGCCCTCAAAAACAATATTCAGAAGCTTAATGCAATATATTAAGGCTTCTGATAAAAAACTGAGGCTTGTGCTTTCATTCATGACTCTGTTACAAATTAACAGCTTTTGACCCTTGAAAAACCAAAACCTTAAAATACATCCATACATCATGATGAAGAAAATGTCAGAAAAAGAAATTAAGTTGTATTAAAAAATTATACAGTGAAGTACTTATAAGACCAAGGATGATGAAAATTGAGAGAAAAAAAATACATTCACTTTTAAAAAAGTTCCACTTTTCTTCAGAATATGATATCAATACAGTTGCAAATTACAAAATACAAGCTTGTCAAAAATTGCCATAACAATAAACAGGAGTTATACAAGCTGTACTTTAAGTTTCAAATTTCATTTGTAAGCTTAGTTTTATTCATTTTATTGTGATTATTGTGCCTATTAATTAAAAGACCTTATCTATTTTTGAAGTTTTTCCTTACATCTCCAAAAAGGTGACTTTTTCCAGCTCCTGACATTTTCTTCATTTAACTAATATTCCAACGTAACCCAGTGCAACATGCATTAACACCAAACACCACTTGACAGTTACACACCAATTACAAATTATGCAAATCAATGCAGGCTACATTAAAAGAGCAAGATGCATTCCATGATCTGCTGATCAGTTCTTGCCCTCAAACTGGATGGCATCAAGAACTTTGTTGAGATCATATTCCTTGGCTTTGATCAGCTGACTCAGCCAGCCACTATCATCCTCAAACCCCATGGCACGCATCTTTGCTATGGCCACCTGCAAAGGGTCAGTGGGATCAGGTTCAGCTGCTGCTGTTCCTGAGGCTTCCTCTCCTTGGGGCTCTGTGTTGTCATCAACCAAAACAAACTCTTCTGGTGCCTGGACATCCTGTTGAAAGTGCATTCAAGTTATAACTACACTAACAACAAACATGTTAAACCATTAATGTAACACATTACATCCTTCTCATTTTATTACCGACCTTAAAAATACCACCTATTTTATTTCTTTATTTTATCAACACATGTGATGCTCTCACATTGCCAGTCCTTGCAGTATGCAGGACATGCATGTCATTCGTGAACCTAGTAAATTGCCTCATTTACCACAAGTCTCATGAGCCCAGTGGTAATAAAGCATCTGACTGGTGTGTGGATTGGGGTCATCCTTACCATTTTTCTTTATTTGAATCATTATTTTGATTGTTATTCTGAGAAAAAAAAATTATAGAGAGCAGCTAAATGTAAATCAGGTGATCCATCTTCATTCTCCAAAACTATTTACAAATAGATTCTTGGCATCTCTGAGACCAGCTTGATGGCTATATATCTGAGAACGAAGTTGAGCTGTGTGGACATTTTTCACGAGATTCAAATCACGAGATTGCCAACTTTTTGGAGTTTGCCAACAAGGGTTTGTCAAGTTAAGTTTGTTGTGTATAAGGGTGTCTTAACTTTTCTTGCATCAGATTTAAACTAAATTGCCAATTGCTAAATTTAACCAATCCATGATTTTTTTACCTGGTATGTTTTATAACAACATACAGGCAGATCTATTAAAAAAATGTCCTTACATTAACGTAAAATTGCAAATTACAATATAAATATATAATTAATGCTTTTACCATTTCTGAGGTTTCTTCGTTCACATCTGTCTCTGGGGCTTTGTCATCCTTGTTGTCATTTGCTGGTGTGCCTGTGGACTCTCCTGATGGGCCTGCCTGTGCACTCTCTGGATTTGCAGTAAACCCATCCTGACATCTACCTTGACAACAGTCTGCATACAAATAAATAAAAATATTATGATTGGTTCTGAAAGTGGCCAATCACAGAGCATAGCATTATGCAATAACCAATTGAAAGCAACCATTAAATTACCAAAATTTCTTAACAGTATAAGAAATATTAAACATTTAAGAAAAATGCACCCACTTTTGAATTTGAAAGACACGTTTCGGATACAACCGTATCCATCATCAGTTTCCGGACGTGACAAGTTGTGAGAATATTTATACAAGAGGCTCCAAGCAGCCTATACTCATGTGCATGCGTAAGAGTTTTATAATATACTTTAAACATGATAAGAAGATGTCCGACATGGAGAAGAGTTACTCCTTTCATTCAGTCATCGTTCCTGCAAACCATGTTGTTTACTATTGAATATTTTGTAAATGAAGGCTGTACCACAATGAAGCCAGTGATTCTTCTGAGTCTTATATATACCTAACGTGAACATTAGTAATGTAAGTAGGGTTGTAGGAGACGCTGTCGTGGGGTTCCACTAAATAGCAAAGCTAATAAACTTGTGGCCCTCTATAAAACTACTCTAATTTACAAAACTATAAATATTGAACCATGTACTACAACTGTACATGTAGCTAATGACATATTGCATAATACTAAAGGGGATACAAAACAATAATTGAACAATGTGGCTGATTACAGTGTATAAGAAGAAAAGTAAAACAAATTACATAAAATGAAGAGGATACAAAAGGAGTGGTGAAAAATATAAATTAAAGTAAAAGTGTCAAATTAACATGTTTAAGCTGTTTATTGAGTGAGGGTCGCTCCCATTCAATGTGGAGGGCCTCTGATTTTGAGTTGAAAGTTTGTAGGAGCTGAGTCCAGAATGGAAAAACCCTCCGAACACAGATCCTTGCATGACTCTGAACCCTTTAAATGCTTTAAGATATGAGAATTACGGTCCGAAGGTAAATGTTCGTGAACCCGTGTGGCAAAATGTTGAGTGGTTTCCCCGACATAACAGGCGTGACAGCCTGCACATGTAAATGTATACACCACACAAGAACACAAAGCATTTGGAACCAAATCCTTCACTCCAAACATGTTTTTCAACTTGTAAGATGTGAAAACAATCCTGATATCCATCTCCTTACAATACCTCTTAGCTAACGTTCTGATCTTACGTTGTAATGAAAGAGAAAAAGGACCAATAAAAGGTAATTTAAAAAAAAGTGTGGGTGTCTCTTTGGTGTAACCATCCCGTGGTGAATTGTGGGCTTGCAGACCTTCTGTAGATAATTATTCACTACTCTGTGAATGATGTGAGAAGGGAAACAGTTTTTCATCAAGATGGAAGTTAATTGTTTGACATTATTATGAAAACCGATCCAGGTGTTATTAATCTTGAAAGCCCTATCCACTAGTGTGTGAATGAGACCCAGTTTGTAAGGATAGGACATGAAACTGAAAAAATTAGTAAGTAATCCCATCTTACGAAAAACCAATGTTACAGGAAATTGCTTTCAACAGTCAATTGAAAACTACTCTATAAAGAAATCATAACATGGGCATCCTAGAGTCAATTGCCCATGGTCACCCAGATGCCTCAACTACATGTACAGTAGGCTTTGATTGGCTATATTCATTTGTTTGGTTAGTACATGAACAGTAACTATATACAAAGTGGTTCTAACTCGAGAATCTGACGATAAAATCTCAAGATTTGGTACATGTAAGTCTTTCCAATTAAATAGTACTGATCACTGTCATCTGGTGCGAGAGTTTTCCTTCAGAACTTTCGAAACAAAATTTGGGAATTTTTTTCTTGTTTCAATCTCAGCTTCTCTTGAAACTATGATAAGAATAAAACTCAGTCTCAATTTTTTTCTACCATACCTGGTTCAGTACTAGCATATGTGTGTACTTCTACACCAAGTGGTCCAAGGAAGGAAGCTATGCTCTCTCCGACAGCATGAAGGAATGGTGGACCAACAGGAACCTCGGCATTGTCAGTAGGAACTTCACTTGAATTTTCATGAGTATGACGATCACACTTGCTCTCTCCATTTTTGCAACGCTGTTTGCCTCTTCCACCCCGACGTCCTCCTCCCCTTCGACCACAACCACGCCCCCAGGGACCAAATCCACGCCCAAAGTCAGTAAATACATGAACATTTGGGTGTTGAGGCGGTGGAGGTGGATGACCATGAGGGGGGTGGTGGGGTGGAAAATGTGGGGGGTGATGTGGAGGATGAAATGCAAATGGATTCAAGCCATGGAACCAGTTATGCCCAGAGGGGAATTCCCCAGTGGCCCTTGGAGTGACAACGCGCAGCATCTCATGTTCTTTATGCACACCTTTGGTCTCGCAGGTCTGACAAAGGTCATAGTTTGGACACACTACACATTTAAAGCGAATTCCAAAAATGTTGTTGTGACAACTGTCACAAACAACACCAGGGTGAGCTGACTGTTCTGAGTTGATGTCTTCTCCTGAAGTTTGAAAAAATATGAAAATTATAAATATAATAAAGCAATTTTAACCACTACTGCATAAGTAAGAATATTTGGCTAAACTACAGAATACAGGGCCACTTACAGTATTTGCATCTCACTGAATGACGAAAGTGGCTATTGTGTTATACTTCGTTCTACAAGGAGTTTCGACACACGTAAATGAGGTGGACCAAAGTGGCCCTGCATTCTAAAAAGTTTTTATGGTCTATCTTACATTTGTGCATCAAAAAATCATCAAAAATCAGAACATCTCTTTCTCTTGGGGACAATTAATGTGCAAATGTGTGCTGACTCCATGCTGACTCACAATGATAGGGCAAAATAAAAAAATAATCTAGTCAGCATTGCCACGTTTCGTTTTGTTTTGTTTTTGTGAGAAACACATTCTTGATGACAGTGCAAAAACAGAAAATTTATTGCAATACAATACAATACTACAATAAGCGTATCTTTTATTAAACACGATAAAAAATAACAAAAATTGATCATAAAAAATAAAAATTGATAAAAATTGCACTTATAAAATTAAGGCTTTGAACTCAACTAAAATATGATGTGCAAATTTATGCCGACTCATAATAATAGGGCAAAATAAATAGTCTGGTCAGGGTTGCCACGTTTTGTTTTCGTGAGAAAAACATTTTTGATGACAGTGCAAAACAGCACTTATAAAATTAAGGCTGTGAACTTAAAACAATATACAAGGACGAAAATTTTCAAGGTCATTCCGAGTGGAATACACGATAAATTGTCTTGAGTTAGACTGCATTTACAGGGACTGGTTGAATTTTACTCACCATCTCCCATAGTGGCATCTTGCTTTGAATTCTCGTCAACTTTGACATACACGCGAAATACATCTCCGCTGATGCTTCCCAAGGCCTCGACCAGTTCTTCATCGCTTGAGAAAGTTATCATCTCATTGTCCGCATCTGTTAAGAAGAGGAAATACAATTTTTAACGCAAATTTAACATTGAGTGCAAATTAGCTAATAAAATAGCACGAAAACTGCCACAATATAAGCCTTAGATAAATGCTGGTTTTGATCTTTGAACATCAGTTGCAATGACTTTAGAAGCATATTTAAGTTGATTAAACTTTCAGTGTTGGATTGGCGATTATTTAAAGCTGCTTTGAGAAACAAAGCTTTGAAAGATTATTGCAGTCCTATAAATCAAAGAGAACGAAAACATGCATGCAAGCAGCGATCTACCGATCGCGCGCGCTAGCTTTGCAATGCAGAAGGAAAACAAGAATTCACCTACGCAAAAGCAACACAGACTAAATTAATTTTACCTTTCCAAAACAGTTTGAATATCTTGCCCCTGACGACCGGGAAGACTTGCTCTATCTTCTGAACCAAATAGGCATGGCTCGCAGAGGCTCCTTCGTCGATGGCAAAACGACGAATTTCTTGTTGACTAGTGTCAGGGTAGATATAGGCTTTTACTGAAAGAGCCATATCTCTCTTAAAATCTTCCGTTGGAAAGCGACCTTTTGCTTGTAAAGTAGTAGAATAACTGACAGAATTCTCTGTGCCTTTTATAACCCGTTCGAATTCTGAGAATCGTCGAAACTGTCAGCAGATTTTAATGCCTCGTCATGCACATAAAAGATGAGTTGGGTGTTTGTAAATAAAAGTGACGTTATATCGAGGAGAGCTGGGATCCACTGCAACCTCGTTCCCAGGAGCTGTTCCCAGGGCCTCTCTCTCTTCTGCTTCTCTTTCTGCTTCTCCACAGGGAGCAGAGGAGCCAAATTTGACCTAATACGCGTTCGATTATTCGATCTGTTGTTTTCGAGTTTTTCTTTCGAAAGGATATAGAGAGAGAAAGTAGTGGAACTAAAACTCACTAGAAACGCTCTAAATCGCTCCAAAAACCACACAGGAGACAAGGAAACACACAAGCGAAGTAAGGTAGGCAATTTTTATTGAAATCTTGTTCGTATTTTTTAGCTCCTAGAATGGACCGTTTTTTCTCATACAAATCCTTATGATTCGCTCGTGACTGTTACTGTGACACATATAGCTTGGGCTAACTGTGGCGTGACGAGACAAATAACGGCTGCGTGGGAGACTGCACATGAAAGATTATTATGGTATTTTTCGAAGTGGCCTATATGTAAATCGTTTAGATGGTTCGTACATTGCATTTTGTAGCCAGGATCTTCAGTGTCAGGTACATAGTATCGCGTTTCTTTCGTTTTCTTTCTTCACATATTGTAACAACTTTATGTTCTAAAAACCACTAGTATGAAAATAATTATGGACATTATGCGACAAATGATATACAACTTTAAATTTCGGGGCCATTGCCGGCATACAACCCAACCTCTCCAGTCAAATCAGAAATTCTTCTCTTCCTCCCACATCGCTAAAATTTTGCAGTGCATCCTCCCCCGAGCTTCGCGAGGTTCTGCGAGACACGTATTTCTAGTTAGCTTATGAAGTTATCACTTGAGAGTTGTGATTTCGTGGAATATACGACACATGTACCATTTGTTTTTCAATAAGCTTATAAAAATTTAAGCTTTAGCTTTTTTACAAAGTGAAATTTGGGAATTTTTCTTAAGCTTAAGCTTATATATTAATGTTTGGCGCTCATAGGAGTTAAAGAGTTAACATTTAGAGTCTTGCTCACAGTGCCTTGCTCAAAAGAGTGAATTCGTATAACTCGTGTTTTATATGCTAATGGCCGGCATGAGCCGCCTTATATTCTAATTAACAAATAGATTCCATTTGGCCGCGTGTCTGTTCAGTTATAGATCACAGATGACGTCAAAATGTGAAAGAACAAAAAAGTGGCACACGAGCCGCAAGTGAGCATTAGCACTCATTAACATATAAAACATGGGTTATACGAATTCACTCTACATGTACAGTGCCTTGCTCACAGTGGGAGGATTTGACTATTCTTGGTTTTCACATGACATCATAAAAATTAAAAAATCCTACAAAGCTGTTTCTAACATGCTATGTGAATACCAGTGTTATAATCTTTCACAAAAAGTTTCAGGTTTTAATGATGTTTTGCTTTCGATTTACAAAGGTTTTAAATGTGTCATGTAATTCGTCACGCTACTGTATTTCAGATAACCCGTGAAAGTGAACAAAATTGAATCAGCTGAAAGTTATTGTTTGCATAATAATTTGTAAGTGCTTATAAGCCGAATTAATGGAGCTTACAGTTTTGCACTTCAAAATTTGGCCAAGATGTGTAGTTTTAAACTCTCTACAATTCCATTAAGTTACACATTTTGCAATCAAAATCTATTGTTTAATGCTTCTGAATTTTGATATGACGTAAAGGAAAACCAAGATTATTTTTCTCAAACTCATTAATAATTCATGACAAAAATACAAAGGAAATTAATGTTTAATGAGTGTTTGGAAATCAGTTGAAACACTCCTCATTTTTGCATCCTTAATTTTTCCTTCTAAAATCAGGGACATAGCCAGGACTTTTTCAGAGGTAATGCACAATCAATTTTCAAACACTCCCCCTACCTCCACCCCCCACCCTCAAGTCCCAATTCTTTCTTTTTTTGTTGTTGACTTTTTCAGGTATGCACGCACGTGCGTACATGCGTACAGGTTACTACGCCCTGAAAATAATTTTGTTTGAGAAGTAATATCAAACATTCAACACAGTGTTTCATCAGATTTCCAAACACCTTGATGTGGGTTAAAAAAAAGCTCGGATGCACTTTGTTTTTCAACCCACTTTGCGGTGTTTGGAAATCTGATGAAACACTGTTTCTCATGTTTGATATATTTAACTTACACGTGAATGCATGCGTAATGAACGGGTTATCGGTAACTGTGGCTTAAATTCACTCACTCCTTCCATCAGCTGTAATCTTTATAGTGACGTAATGCTTTGTTACGAATGTGTAACAAGAACGGTGTGAATCCAGCAATAACAAAAACTAATTTGTTGTAAACATATATAAACAACAATAAGCTTAAAGATGTTTCGCATTTGGAGTCTTTAATGCAACATTAAAATCGACCTAAAAGGATTTTTCAACCAAGACACGCGTTTTGATGCAAATCTACATGTACCTTGAAATAACAAAATTTAGTGTTTAGTCAAAATTTCTTAAAGTGCCTATGAAATGAATTTTTTTTCTTCGTTTTTCATTAGTTTATTATGTCCAAAGAACGAAAACAATAATCATTTCCAGAGGAAAAGAAAGAAAATCGTTTTTTTTAGCCCCTTGCAGATGCGTCACTTCGGTTGAAAAGTGGCTCCAATTTTTGGAGAGCCTGGTATGACACATTGGTTTGTTTACGCTATATAATTCGCTTGGAATCCTTTAGCATGAGAGTTATTTTGCCACAATTTTGGCTGTACATATGTCAGACAGCACCTAATTTGTTTCTTTACAGTGCTCTGAAGGTGAAGAGGCTCAGTTTCTGATCACTCTTGATCAACTGAAATGATCGTGTTCACTGTAGTTTTGCCGTAGCGAGACGAACCGACTGTGACGCTTGAGCGAAGGAAGTGAACAAGAAGAAGACGGACTTTGATTTAGATTATTGAACGTGAAAGGTATACATTTCAGTAGCACAGCGTCTCAGTGGTTCGCCAGTTGAGTTGTAAGCTTATTGAACGCAGAGGTCGTTTTGTTATTTCTTTTTAGTGGCTCGTTGACTAGCGTTTATCGAACGCGAACGACATATTTCCCGTATATTTGTAGTACAAACAATCATGATATTAGCGCATTAGCGACTCGGCCGGTCTTCTCTGACGTTCACTGATCGCGCGTGGAGGTTATGAACTTATTTTATCGGCTTGGCAATTCGCCCGTCTACTTAAAGTTCTTTTTTCAAAGCGAAGGATATGTCTTGGCGGCTTGCTAGTTTGGTTTTAGTGCCAACAACCTAACTTTGGGACCATAAAATAAGCGTTTTGCATCGTCCCTAACACTTTAAACCTTTTATTCCAAGGTCTAAAAAGATGAAACTTTCGATACATCAAAAACTAAATTACATTTCATAGGCACTTTAACCCATTGACACCTGAACCGCCCGTAACCGCACGTACAAGACTCCACTGCTTTAAAAAATTGTAACTTTCTCAATCGTGCGAACATTGCCTTAACTAGCAGTTGTGAGCATTGACTAGAAAGTCTTTCAAATTGAGATACCCAATAAACACAAAAAAGTCAGCGATTTTTGCAGAATATCAGCGTTTGAATTTGGACAATAACAAAAATTACCGTTTTTAACGTCATAGAAAAACAACAAAAATCACGTTTTTGCCTTTAGTTTTTTTTATTCAAATCATCATGGCAAACCCAAAAATCAACATTCACAGCAAAATTCAGTCCTAGTCCTAGCTTAGCAGTGAATTTTTTTGCTCTTATTCGTTGCTCGGGCCGAGCTCTAGCCTCTCGTTCTAATGCATACTGACCTTGCCTCAATTTTCAATATCACCACCGCACTGCATGCTGGGAAATGGCCAAGAATTTTGACAGCGTTCGTTTCTTTCCGCACACATTTCATATTTATACTAAGTCCACAGCCACTCCGACCCACCGCCGAAATTTCGCGCTTGTTGTGTTCTCCTGTGGTCGCAACTTCCAAAATATGCCGCAGTAGGTCGAGAAATTCATCCAGAGTCGAGTCCCAAAGCTGCTTCGTTTCCAGGCGGCCATTTTTCCAGTTCAACGAGCAACGAGCCAAATTCGCAAACGAAGTACAACAACTAACTCGCTTCATTGAGAAGTGGACTCAGAACTACCTCCAAGCTTAATGATGCTCACCAGGCAGCTACTAAAGATGAAAAATGGCTGTGAACTTACCAAAAATCGTAGATAATTCATATTGGACCCTTTATTGCAAATCAAGCAAGCAAAATGAGATCGTCACAATGACGTTTCCAGTAAACTCGAGCCTTCAGTGTTTTAGAACAGCAGCACTTTCAATGGTAACTCCAAATATGCAGTCACGAAATCCTATGGGGCGTGTGTATGCAGAAAATCACTCAAAAACGTAAAAATCCTCAGGTGTGAATGGGTTAAGCATGTGTTCCTCGGTGGTCGAGTGGTTTAGTGTCGGGACTAGGAGTTGGGAGGCATGAGTTCAAGTCCAGCTTAGGACCTTCCTTTTTTTTTTCTCTTTTTCTTCTTTCTTCTTTGCACTGGACATTATAAAAGTGATGCTGTTGTTTTTTTGTGTTCATCAAAAATTCTTACATTTAAATTTAAAAAAATATTGAACTGTGTCAGTGTGAAAACATAAGCTTACTGCAATATTGCATTATGCGTAATTAGCATTTCTTATATTTATTCATGTGTTGGCTCTTAGACTTAATTAGGAGCCTTTGATTTTCTTGGCAGATACTACATGTCATTTAGCAGTGAAGACAGAGGAGATAATGACAGCTCATACAGATGCTAATGTGTATTTCCAGCTAAGGCAAGGTGGTAAAGCTGAAAAGAGATTTGAGAAGGGCGGTTATTGTAAAAGTAGTGAACCAGTTATTATTTAAATGAAACCACCTCATGCTCTAGTTCATGGTTTAATAACAGGTCCAGAAGCTTAGTATAAGACATGACAACAATTGGTCTGCTCCAGGTTGGTTTCTTAAGGAAGTTGCTGTGGATGTGCCAACACACAATGAATTTTGTCTTCCCTTGTCACCGATGGCTTGACAAAAATGAAGATGACAGTAAAATAGAAAGAGATCTGTTGTCAGGTTTGTAATGTTGATAAACTTTTTGTTCTTCTAAGATGTTAGCAATTTTGTTTGTGTGCTACTTAAAAAAAACAAAGTGAAATAAAGTGTATGCATGCTTGCATGTATGTACCTGTACGAAATAAGGAGCACTGTGCAGCGCCTCAAAAGTGTTTCAAAATAGCTGTACAGCGAATATGCAGCATTTTAGAAGCTATACAGCAGCTATTAAAGTCAAGTTGAAGTGGGCTGCAAAATCGCTGTGTACAGTTGAGTGTGGCTCTTCGAAGCCCTCGGCAGTGGTTTTGCAGTGTTTGGTAGCTGTTTGCTAGACTGTAGAAAGCTGTCAAGTAGCTGCTTTAGGCTGCACGACACTGTACAATCATGTAGATCTAAAATCCGTAACTCTCTTGAGACGACTGAATTACTATTGCATGACAATATCATAAAAGTCTCAAATCATTTGATACAAATATCATCCCTGATGGGTGTTCTCATGTAGCAAGCTTTCAGTCAGTAATGCACCAACGATGATTATTTTGCTGATGACTGGTTTCAAGTGAACAGTTTCTCCAACTGCAGATCAGAATACCTTATTGTTACTGAACAACTGTGAACAGCTTCTCTTGAGTGGGCTTTTTCACGTGTTTGTCACTTTTATAAATATTCATGCACCCTGTCATAGTGTGAAATGGAGTGCCTGTGATGTCAGGAATGCATGGTTGCAAATAAAACAAGCTAATTATAGTGACTAATGCTTGGTTTTTTATTTGCTTTGGTGCCAGAAGAAGTGAATGTCTGAAGCATTTTACATACATACATACATGCATGCATGCATGCATGCATGCATACATACATACATTGTTTATTATTTTTCCCAAAGGGGCTTTTCAAAGATAATACAAAAGATAAAAATAAAGTAATTCATTTTAAAGCTATTTTACCCCTGGAGAACCTCATGTGCAAAGACAAACACTTGAAGGGGTCGGGGCATATCCAGCCTATGTTGCTTTTTGAGCGTTTTACTATTTTTTCTCGCTCAGATTTGCCTAATTTTACCGTACAACGAATAATATCACAAACCCTTGTCGAATTTGCACTTATCCTAAGAAACTGGACTAATTTCACCTGAAAAAAGCAGAGTTCTGGTCTTCTAGTGGTTGTTTACATTCAGAGCGTAATTTCGACGCCATTACAGCAGATTGGCCACGAGAATATGCGACCGCAATACTCCTGACCCGCGCCAACGACATGAACGAAAATACCGTTATTTACGCGCACCTGGTTCGTTATCGATCGCGAGCTCGCTACAGCAAACACATCGTCTGTAGCGTGCGTATGAGCCAATATGTTTAAGGCCCGTCCGGTGATTGAAGGACATCATTAAGTCCGGAAATCCGTAAGTCTCTAGCACCTCTCAAAGAAACGAGTCGTGTTTCTTGCCTAAAACTCTATTTCACGCTTGAAGGTGAAAATAGACGTTGGTGGACAAGGCGAGCCGGCGGGAAAGTCAGGAATCACTTCGGATCAGAAAAGGGGCAGCGTTGTGAGTTGTGGGCCATTTCCCATCCCGTGCCGTAGTCGAAATGCCCGATATCCGAAGTGCTTCGAGACTTCTAATATTTTCCGTATTTCGTTTGGCGGACATTCCGTTTTCGTTTTCGCCATTGATATCCCGACATGCTTTGCGACAGTGGCAGATAGGTTGGCTTTGCGTGGTCGCGCGGGAGATTGAAATACAGCGTTGGGCAGCTCAAGTGAGTTCTTGCGGCCGGGTGAAATTCAGCAGAGCGGGCAAAGACTATGAGCCGGCAGCGGAGGACCGGGAGTGCTTCCTAAAGGAGGTCCGTAACGATAAGGGAGATGGCGCGAATCTAAGTGGCTGACTATCGGTGATAAAAATGAAGCGATTTTGAGGGAATGAACTTGGGGATTTATTTTTCTTGAGCGGGATTCAGCGGTACGGGCCCAAACTTGGCCATCTGAAGTGAAAAATCAGCGTAAAATCGAGAAATTCGGGTAAACCTTGGGATTCATTTTTTCAAGCGGGATTCAGAGGGAGACATGCAGATTTTATTTTTTTTTGCATACGTTAATTCTCGAAAACGACGGAAAAAAACAACAGAAAAAAATCTAAACAATGTTTTGCAACGAATTTGTAGTTCACATGCCAAAAATGGACAAATCTGAGCGAGAAAAATAAAAAACGACCTCAAAAGCAACATAGGCTGGATATGCCCCGAGCCCTTCACTTATTTTGACAAATTTTGTTTTAATTGTTTTCAGATCGAAAAGCTGCATAATATGGGTCATGATGGGTGTGGTCTTGAGGCAGACTGGTATGTGGGGGAGGTGATACTAAACATTGCTGTACGGGGGAGCACCTCATCTTTCTGTTCCACGTCTGGGTAGCAGAGGAGCAGGGCATGAGACCTGACAAAGAACTTTATCCAAAACAACCTGGTAAGGTATTTACTGGTTAGGAACATGGAGTGCACGTTTACAGCATTAAGCCTGATACAAACAGAAGAGGGAGTTTGCTAGCTTACCATCTGCGGCCTGCCGTGAAATACATGCAAATTGTTGCACAGGCATCAAGTTACATGTACTGTAACTTAGCAAAATGATAAAATGCAAGAAACAACTCTCTTGATTTGCACAGATTTTTAACTGGATGGTAAGAGACATGTTATGTGAAAATGTGTCTGCCTTTCAGTGAAATGTCCATAAGAGCATCAAAATTCTTTAAAAGCAGAGATTTTACTGTATACAGCTTATTAAAATACATTCATAGCATTTATTTATTAAGTTGTTGGTTTAGTGTCTTGGCATGCTATTTGAGACCAGTAAATTGGTACCAGTGTGGTTAATAGCAAACTACAATCCATCTCATGTTTTTAAATGGCTTCATACATGTATGTAATTCCTGACTTGTATTGTGTTCTGCACAGCTGTAACCCACCATTTGGAACAGGTCTTCATTTTGTTTAAGGAAGCTGAAGGGTGCGAATGAAGCCTGTATCTTAGCTGCATGAGAGTATTCATGTAAATGTTATTTTCGTTACAGTTCCTGATTACAGTGTACGGATCAAAACAGGCAATGTGAAGAATGCAGGAACAGATTCAAACATTTATTTTCAAGTATTTGGAGATACATTGTAAAGGGGACACTGCACTCAGTGGTGTCATTGAAGCAAACACCAAAATTAACTTGCAAGCCATAGATGTTGGAAATGTGAGTTGACATTGAGTCTAATGTTCTTCTAATGTTCTTCTATCTTTTGTTGCGGAGTAACAAGATTCTCCTGTCAGTAATGTCTTACCCTCCTTTGCCATATAGTTGCCAATCTTTGCCCGCATTGAAACTCAAGGTGAGACAGAGAAAAAAGAAGTCTTTCTCCTGTTGACTAACCATGAGATTTCACATTGTTGAAAGTCGCTGAATTTTCAAGAGAAAAAGAGAACCTGATCATTGGCATCCTTGTGTTTTCCAAGTTTTGATTGCTGTGTAATGTTCCTACTTGCTATGTTGATAGATAGGTCAAGCAAACTATTGATATTACATAAGAACTTAACATTTGTTTGATCAGAAAGGAGGGAAGTAGGAGAGAGTTACTTTTAAAGCGGGAATGATGTTAGGTCTGTGGTCATTTTTAAATACAGAAAATTGAACGTTCAAGTAACTAGAACTTGACATTGGGTTATGGTTATTTTTCCACCCTTCCATGGTTCAAATCCCCTTCTAATTTTATTTGGCAGTGGATTTTGTGCTGTATAAATACTGCATTGACATTACCACTTTTGGTCTCACTGTTGTCATCCATTCTCTCCCTGATTCAGTTTGAGAAGGTTCGTATCAGCCATGACGTGCAAGGACTCGGTACAGGCTGGTACCTTGAGGAGATAGTGATTATTATCCATGATGAATGCTGGATTTTCCCTTTTAACCGCTGGCTGGTTGATTGTGAAGACGATGGAAAAACAGAGAGGGATCTTCATGTATATGCAGGTCAGTTCTTGTATAATAAACTATGCTCATATGTTTCTCCAATCTCAACTCTCCATCGCCCTGTACCTTTTAGCCCCTGGGAATCTTCACATTTTCTCCAAACAAAAGTCCCCGCAGGAACATTCTGTTTGATTTCATTTGTATTTCCACTCACATACTTACAAGTTGTAACTCTCTTCTTCATTGTATATGGTACTGTGTCACAGGAACAAGCTGCTTAGAAGCTTTCATTCCAATGGTGTACAGTGTTATCCAAAAACTCCCAAGCCATTAGTGGTGGCACAAAACTGTCCGAGATGAGTTATGAAATAGTAAATTATGTATGAAGGTGAGTGAGAAGTTTGGATTTTGCACTTCAAAATTTCAGAGTTTTAGGGGCAATTTTTAGTCATTAACCCATTGACACCTGAACCGCCCGTAACCACCCGTACAAGACTCCACTGCTTTAAAAAATTGTAACTTTCTCAATCGTGCGAACATTGCCTTAACTAGCAGTTGTGAGCATTGACTAGAAAGTCTTTCAAATTGAGATACCCAATAAACACAAAAAAGTCAGCGATTTTTGCGGAATATCAGCGTTTGAATTTGGACAATAACAAAAATTACCGTTTTTAACGTCATAGAAAAACAACAAAAATCACGTTTTTGCCTTTAGTTTTTTTTATTCAAAACATCGTGGCAAACCCAAAAGTCAACATTTACAGCAAAATTCAGTCCTAGTCCTAGCTAAGCAGTGATTTTTTTGCTCTTATTCGTTGCTCGGGCCAAGCTACAGCTTCTTATTCTAGTGCATACTCACCTTGCCTTGATTTTCAACATCACCACCGCACTGCATGCTGGGAAATAACGAGATTTTTCGACAGCGTTCATTCCGTCCTCCACACTTTTCATATATATACTAAGTCCACAGCCACTCTGACCCACCGCCGAAATTTCGCGCTTGTTGTGTTCTCCTGTGGTCGCAACTTCCAAAATATGCCGCGTTAGGTCGAGAAATTCATCCAGAGTCGAGTCCCAAAGCTACTTCGTTTCCAGGCGGCCATTTTTCCAGTTCAACGAGCAACGAGCCAAATTCGTAAACGAAGTACAACACCTAACTTGCTTTGTTGAGAAGTGGACTCTGAACTACATGTACCTTCAAGCTTAATGATGCTCATCAGGCAGCTACTAAAGATAAAAAATGGCTGTGAACTTACCAAAAATCGCAGAAACATGATATTGAAGTCTTTATTGAGAACGAACGAAGCGAAATGCCAATGTCACAATGACGTTTCCAGTAAACTCGAGCCTTCAGTGTTTTAGAACAGCAGCACTTTCAATGGTAACTCCAAATATGAAGTCACGAAATCCTGTGGGGCGTGTGTACATTGTATGCAGAAAATCACTCAAAAACGTAAAAATCCTCAGGTGTCAATGGGTTAATGCTGTTTTTTGGAAAAACTGCAACCAAACTGGCCAAAACGTTGTTTGCAACATGCGACTAAATGTCCTTAATTCCTGTCAAGGGCTAGTGTATCACTTTCTCATTTCGGGCATACACACAAAGCAAAATTTTGTGTATCTCTGGCACAGTTGAGGGGATCGCTCTCATTTGAGCACACTATGGAACACTTCTTCATCCTGCATAAGTTGGTCATCAAAGACATCTTTTGTCGTTATGACATCAGAAATGGTACAAGGACTGTCACCCTTCATGGAAAGGTCTGGGGCCAAGGAAGTATAAATCATATAAAGGAAGATAGTGCGAATTCAAAATGTTTATATCAGGGAAACAAACCTCTTTTATCCCAGTGAACTAGATTGTTCCACTACAAGCTGACCACCACAGTTTTGTTTGTTGAAAGGGTTTTTTTTTGTACTCCTTTCGATTGTTAAAAGAACAAAGAAAGATGAGGTACTGGTGGCAAAAAAGTATAGAGTGTGGCCTGATTTCTATGCTAGTTTGCAATCATTGGAAAACCAGAAACCAACTTGCTGAAAGAGCTGAATTGGAAACCGCTGAACGAGCGTAGAAAGATTTTGCGATTAACTTTATTTTACAAAGTAATTCATGACAACGGCGGCCTGGCCCTTCCACATTATCTCATGAAACGTAGAAGACATTTAAGGAACTCTAGTCAGAACAAGCTTATCGAACTATCACCGAATTGTGAGACCTATAGGAACAGTCATTTTTGTAGAGCTGTCAAGGACTGGAACGCACTACCAAATGAAATTGTAAACATTGAGTCCGCTGACCAGTTCATAAAGGCATTATTGGACTATTTTAGTCAGTGATTTAATCTTATTATAATTTTATTTTTAAACAATCTATCATAGGATACCTATTTTATTATTATTATTACTTTAATTTTTAAATTACGTGTATGTCTTGCATGATGTTTGCCCCTTGCAGGACTATGGAATTTTGAATAAAGGTCATTGAATGAAGTTGAAATACATGGAAATTTCAATCACTTTTTTGGTGTGAAATCTTTGATTGATAAGCGCCTACCCTCGGAAACAGGTAAAGTTCTTGCTTTCGAGAGATAGTCATTTACAAGGGGTTGAAACTGAAGTTTGTTGACTGAGAACAGATGAAAAAGCTGATTGCTTGTTTAATATTCAACATTATTTTTCAATTTTTTCAGGTCAAAAATGTGGCTTTAGGAGTTTTATGGAACCTTTCATCTTGTGAAGTAAGTTCTGTTAGGAAGATAGTTTAGTATCATCAGCGACACACAAATACCACTGGGTATTGTACTTGCATTAGTTATTACTGGATCAAACGATAAAGAAAATTAGTGAGAGTTGATGAGAGTTTTAACTCTTTGAAAACGCATGATAGTCGGTTTAAAAAACCAAGACGAGGAGCCACTTGAAAATCTCGATAACTTTTTTTTTCCGGGCCCAAAAAGATTTTGGACCATGGGCCACAGGTGTGTGTATAAAAGAAAAGAAAAGGCTTTTGTTACATAAGTTGTTTCAGGTTTTAGACTAAACTTTGAGAATATATTTCTTGGCAAATAACTCGAGTCCTATTACAATTTCTATTTTTGTTTCTTGTTTCTTTATATTTTTTCTACTTTTGATTTCATTTTTGATCCTGTGATGAACAACTCATACTCAAAATGAGTCACACTTTTTTTTATCGCATATTTCATTTTGTACTTAAAATTCTGATCCCTGTTTTTAAATACAAGACAAGATAACTTTTTTCAGATAACCTTATGGTATAAGTTTAAGAAATGGTAGCCAAAATAAAAGTGGTTTCTTAGTGTCTCAAGTAATTTTGATGCCGATAGTAGCTTGCAATTGAAGGGCCGAGAGCATGTCCAGCCTATATGACTTTTTAGGCCTTTTTTATTTTTTCTTGCTCAGATTTGTCCAATTTTGGCATGTGAACTAGAAATTAGTTGCAAAACATTGTTCCGAATTTTTTTCTGTTGTTTTTTCCGTCGTTTTCGAGAAATACCGTATGCAAAAAAATAAATCAATCAATCAAAGGCTCCTATTGTAACGCAATATTGCGGTAAGCTTCTGTTTTCACACTGACACAGTTCGATATTTTTTTAAAATTAAACGTAAGGAATTTTGACGAACGCAAAAAAAGTAAATCACTTTCATAATGTCCAGTTCTAAAAAAAAAAAAAAAAAAAAGATGCTGAGCGTGATTCGAACCCAGAGCCGTCCGAGCGCAAATCCCCAACCAAACCACTAGACCACCGAGGAACACATGCTCAGTTCAGGCTAAGTTTTATTATTTAAAGGTTGATATGCATCAAAACGCGTATCTCGATTTCAAAATCCTTTTAGATCGAATTTAATGTTGCATTAAAGACTCCAAATGCGAAACGTCTTCCCGCCGGCCAGCAACAACTCACTTCGAACTGCCCAAAGCTGTATTTCAAGTGCCCGATCACGCACAGCGGACCCATCTACCACTGTCGCAAAGCATGTCGGGAAATCCTACAACAAAACCGAAATGGAGTTCCCGCCCAAAAGTTATTGCAAAATACTAGAAGTCTCAAAGCACTTCGGATATCGGGCATTTCGACCACGGCACGGGATGGGAAATGGCCCACAACTCTCAACGCTGCCCCTTTTCTGATCCGAAGTGATTCCAGACTTTCCCGCCGGCTCGTCTTCCCAACCAAGGTCCGTTTTTCACCTCGAGCGCTAAATGGCGCTTCAGACACAAGGAAGGACAAGAAACACGACTCGTTTCTTTGAGAAGTGCTAGAGACTTAAGGATTTCCGGACTTAATGATGTCTTTCAATCACCAGACGGGCCTCATACACGTTGGCTTACACACACGCTACAGAGGCGATGTGTTGCCGTAGTGAGCTCACGATAGATAAGCGAGCCAGGCGTGCGTAAATAACGGTATTTTCGTTCAGGTTGTTGGCACTGGTCAGAAGTATTGCAGTCGCGTATTCTCACGGCCATACTGCTTTGAAATGGCTTCGAAATTGCGCTCTGAATGTACAGTCAAAGCACTGGAGGGCCAGAACTCTGCTTTTTTCAGGTGAAATTGGTCAAATTCCTTAGGGTTAGTGCAAATTCGACAAGGGCTTGTGATATTATCCGTTGTACGATAAAATGAGGCTATTCTGAGCGAGAAAAAATAAAAAAAGGCCTAAAAAGTCATATAGGCTGGATATGCTCTCGGCCCTTCGATTATTGCTCAATAATTGGTGGTTGTCATTTTTAGTCTGTAGAAAACTCCATCCGTTTCCTCTGTAACTTGTTATTTCGCCTGGAAAACGAAGTTGACAGAGAAAAATACAAAGACGCTCCTACAACCGACCCAACCCGCAAGGAACCCGAAAAACCTGATCCGGGCTGCATTGCGGGATGTGGCAAGAGATAGAAGAAAAAGAAAAAGAAAGGAACAATCAAAGAATCAGACCAGCCCCAAATAAGACAAGACCTGGTGGAAGGAGTAGAGTTACTATGGCAACCAGATATAGTGAAGTTGTACTTGTCAATAAGGGCAGAAGCATCTAATCCCAAGACATTAGAGGGTTTAGCGGGCACTATACATAATCTGACTGCATGTGGATGGCAGGTAAGGTCGAATAGTGTCTCTTAGTGCTACAGGATTTGATTAGGAAAATGTTTTTACTTTCTTAAAGGGGCAGTGTCACAGGGATTGTGAACCTTTTTGGTCAAAACCATGCTACAATATCTTAACATATTTACGAAATAATATGAAACACCAAAAGAAAGCAATCAACCAATACTTGAAAGAGAAACAATTTATGGTCTGTTCTAGCTCATTTTGTCTGTCTCTGACCAGAAACATTCATCGACAGAAAACTCAACTGTTTTGCTCAATTGCTGTCATCCAAGAGAAAACGAGGTAATAGTACAGATCCCCCTTACATGGACCTCCTCATAGACCTTATTCATAAATGGTGGCCCGATTTATTATTCTTTTATGTTCATGCTAATTAGCCTACCAAGCGTCATTAGCATACATGTATGCAAAAATCAAAATAATTTTTTCTCTAAAGTGAGGCAAGGTAGGCTGATTACCATGAATATAAACGAATAATAAATCCGCCGCCATTTATGAACTAGCAGTAATCACAGATTATGGAGACGCATTCGAAAGAATTTTCGGCGGAAATGAGCCCCTGAATAAAACCAATAGGGGCGGCCATGTGGAAGACCGGACACCAAAAAATCTGAAATTGTACTGCACATAAAGCACAGGACAACCAACACGAAATCAGGATTCAATCTTCGAACGTGATAAGGTCTATAGCATGGGCGCAAACTAATAATATATTTCAAATTATGATCAAGGGGCACAGAGATCTGTTCTCTTACCTCATTTTCTCTTCCTTTCAACAGAAGGTCATCTGAAGTGTCAGCTGCAGTTTACTTACTCAATCGGTGGGGCGAGAAGGTGGCTGACACTTCATACCAATTAGAATGGTCACACATTAAGTATTCATTAAAAGATTAGAAAGTTTTAACTTATTTGCGGTTTTACCCCAAGAGAAAACAGGTTCAACTTTTCAGACTTCTTAAGAGATTCTCAGGTTGCTAGGAGCCATCGTTGATGTGTTTTCATTGCTTTTTGTAGTGGTCTATCGCGGTTTGTTCCGCTGTGTGGAAAGAGAAGGGTCTTCCCATTTTAGTGGAACTTTTACAAGTGAACTACCATCTTGTAGTAAGAGCTGTAGCTACTGCACTGAGAAATCTTGCAACTGACCCAAGGAACAAAGACCTCATAGATGTGTAAAAACTTGGAATTGTATTATATTAATTGTATCAATAACAAAATTCTTGATAGTGATTGGTCTTTCACGCGCCTATTTCTTACATAATTGGCGCGTGGTCATGCGAGTGTCCAATTACAGCTGCCCAATTACAACTTTTTGTAGTCATTTACCTGTCATTGGACATCTGCGTTGCACACGTGTCAATCAGGCGCAATTAAATGGGTCAGTTTTTCTACTGGTTTCAAAACTGATAAAAAAAATTCCTGACCTTTTGCTATAAAATTACTTACAGGGTTAAATCTAACATTTGTTCAGTCACTTTCTACAGCCGCACCCTCCCGTCAAGAAATATTGAGGGTAGGGGGCAATTGTAGACAGGCAATGTTATGTTGGTATGGTTTGTGTGGACTACAAGCCAAGGCAAGTGAAAATAAATGCGAATTGAAAGTGAAGAGAAAGCCATGCAAATTACTAGATTATTTGGCGTCTTTCTTTCTGCATGGCAATGTCAACAACAACAGTTAATAACACAGGCGATCACACTCGACAGACCATTGATACTCCTGGGTTCAAACCAGTTACTATGTTGGCGGCTTTCATTTACCTCTAGCTGTTTACAGTGTCTAGTTAGTTTTAATGTTTGATGTTATTGCTTTTGACGGCAGGTAAATTTAACGCCATAAAGGATCTTGTTCACCATCTTCCCGATCGTCAAACACAGAATACAAGAGTAGAAGAGAATACAGTCGGCGCCATATTGTGTGCCATTCATCAGGTGGCAAATAAGAGTATTGAGAATGGAAGGTAAGATCTGGCTAGTCCAGGTTATTACTGGGTTGACAGGTTATAACAGGATAGCACAGGTTAAAAAAAATCAGCGCCATGTTGTGTACCAGTCTATTTATCAGGTGGCGAATAAGAGTATTGAGAATGGAAGGTACAGTGTAGGATATGCATAGGTTAGAACTGGCCAGTCCAGGCTATTACCGGTTTGACAGGGATAGTACAGGTTAAACGAAAGTCGGGGTCACTCTGTATGCAATTCATGGGTCGGTAAAAAAGAGTATCGTAAATGGGCTATGTCCAAATCACGCGGTTATTTGGACATTTGGACATATCCTTTGTGCTTACATACATGTACATGTAGACTTGTAGCTGACCTTATAATTATGGCAGGTGTATAGTAAATGTCCAAATCACGCACGTATTTGGACATATCCTTTGCGCTTTTATAGACCTGTAGCTGACCTTATAATTATGGCAGGTGTATAGTAAATGTCCAAATCACGCGGTTATTTGGACATATCCTTTGCGCTTTCGTAGACCTGTAGCTGACCTTATAATTTTGGCAGGTGTATAGTAAATGTCCAAATCATGCGGTTATTTGGACATGTCCTTTGCGCTTTCATAGACGTGTAGCTGACCTTATAATTGAAGAGGTGCGTAGAATAAGGCCCTAAGTGACTTTTAATGTAACATCAAATTCTCCCTGTGTTTCACAAGGGAATACAAGGCAATTTGGAATGAGAATCTAGCAGTTTATCAGATGTCACCTAGGGCTTTTTTCCAGGCACCCCTTCATTATTATGGTAGGTGTATAGTAAATGTCCAAATCTCGCGGTTATTTGGACATATCCTTTGCGCTTTCGTAGACCTGTAGCTGACCTTATAATTATGGCAGGTGTGTAGTAAATGTCCAAATCACGCGGTTATTTGGACATATCCTTTGCGCTTTCATAGACTTGTAGCTGACCTTATAATTATGGCAGGTGTGTAGTAATGTCCAAATCACGCGGTTATTTGGACATATCCTTTGCGCTTTCATAGACTTGTAGCTGACCTTATAATTATGGCAGGTGTGTAGTAAATGTCCAAATCACGCGGTTATTTGGACATATCCTTTGCGCTTTCATAGACTTGTAGCTGACCTTATAATTATGGCAGGTGTGTAGTAAATGTCCAAATCATGTGGTTATTTGGACATATCCTTTGCGTTTTCATAGACTTGTAGCTGACCTTATAATTATGGCAGGTTAATAAAGGTCACAATTTCCAGGACGTGCACAGCTAAGAGTTAGTGTGTAGTTTGGTTAGCATTGAAGTTTAAAAGTTGTTTTTCCACTTTCCCAGGCATGTTCGTAATGTTGGAGGAATAATGAAGATTATTGCGATAGAAAAGTCTATTGACATATACAGGTGTACTCACCCAAGATTGTCAAGGCAGGTAACCAGGTATGATTCTGTACTACCTTAACTAGAAAATCTGGGAACATCTTTCATTTCTTGCTTGATTACTTGTGAGTAAGGAAGAAAAGGGAATGTAAAGAATGAAAATACAGACAGCAATTTACTGAAACAAATTGCCAGAAAATAGCACTACTTGCATTATAACCTGATGGTGGTCTTTTAACTCCCTTAAGGGAAGTATGTCACCATTTTTAGTGTTACTTTAAAAAACCGAAAGACATTTTTTTATCAGTGGAAACCCAAAAATAATGGTTTAGTTTTGTTTAAAATAATTCTACTAGTGCTCTTAGAGTAAAAATCAGTGTGTTGGGCTACAGATGACCATGTAGGGTGGAAATAGATTGCAACTGTGACAACACAATCACAATTGTGAGTGGGCCCCCTGATAAAAGAAATTATTATTATTATTGTTATTATTATTACTGGTCAATTTTTTCAAGTTCATCGCCTTGTGTCGTAAAAAACTCTGATTATGTTTTATTCTCTGTTCGAAAATTCTCTTGATATCTTCCTCTTAATGGTCTGTAAGCATTTCTTGTATAACAAAATTCTCTTGATATCTTCCTCTTAATGGCCTGTAAGCATTTCTTGTATAACAAAGGTACTTATTCTCTTGAAATCTTGCTCTTAATGGTTTGTAAGCATTTCTTGTATAACAAAGGTACTTACTCTCTTGATATCTTGCTCTTAATGGTCTGTAAGCATTTCTTGTATAACAAAGTACCGGTACTTAGTTTTAATTTGTCGCAGTTTTGACCCACAAACGTCATAATACACATGACATAGCTCATTTAAGTGCACATGAAGTGAAATTTCACTACTGTTTTGTTTTAGGGTTTGATGTTGTTTATATCACCTTCATTTCATTTTCAGTCGCTTTCCTCTTGCGCGAAGAGGATCCACTATTTCAGCGGTTTAAAAACTCCCGCCGGGGCCTGAAATGTGAAATTTTGAGCGCGGCCAAAAAGGTACAAACAATGTATTTGTGACGTCATTCTTGTGTACGATCACGACAAAACCTGGCGGAGAAGGGGACGAACCCGGAGCTAAAATACGCGTCGCTTTCAAACATATTTAATCAAAAGAAGCCTTCCACAAGTTGCCAAAACTCCACTGTAAAACAAGTGACGCGCTCAGTTGTAAACACACTAATGACGTCACTAGAACCCAGGTCCTTGTCTAATATGCCCAACTTGCGTTGCTTGTTAAAATATGTTCCCGCCACTTCAAGTGACTTATTTACCCATCAAAATAATTCTTAAAACACCTATTGTCAGATTATCGAAAAAAATATGGTAGTGGAATTTCACTTCATGTGCACTTTAAGTATGGCAGCATTTGTTACGTTACCTTAGAAACATGAACAAATTGCAATGGCAATGTTTTTAACTATAAGACAAGATCAGTAGTTTTAATAGAAATAATGCAAGCTAACGGTGCTTTTTTGTTTGTACAACGCAGGTTTAAAAACTATTTGGAATCTAGTGCCTCTTAGAAGTTCACTGGAAAAAGAGGGCTGGGAATTTGCGAAAGAAATAGGCGACGAGTTTGGACATGTGTCTCGAAAACCTCGCCCCTGCAAAGACATAACTACACCATGAGGAAGACAACAACCTCCCGCGTCTTTCATAAGAGAGCCTCGACTGGTAAGATCTGACGAGACATCCCTTCCCGAACCTCAATGATACGAATCCGAACAGAGCGGCCATCTACCGAGGTTTGCCAAAGATGGTGACAAAGCATACAATGATGCACACCGACGAAGGGCGCCGAGGGGTGCACCAGATGAGATAGAAATGGAGGATATGGGCTGCTGAATTATGCTGGCGCCCAGTGCTGAAAGCCACACCCATATTTTTTTTAATATTAACTTTATCCATTTCATCTGTTTATAATAACATGGCTTCGAGACTTCCTGCAAAACATATATATTTAGTCTTGTTTTCTTTGTCTCTTATTAAAAGTCAAAGAAATCTTGACAAAATATACCAGTTTGAACAGAACGCCTCGGAGTTGGACTTTTGATGGATAGATCGTGGACCATTAAGTGGTGACGTCACAAAAAGATTTGATGAGAAATTTCCAAAATCGGCATCTTATTGCAATTTGGGCGTGAGATATTATTTTGTAACGTTCTATTAGAGTATTCCGAGACAGGAGTAAAATTTGTGTACCCAGCAAATCGTGCCCAAGTAACACCCTTGAATGCTGTGCCCATCCCACGCAAAGGTTGGTTTATCACAGGAGTACCAACAAAAAGTAACGTTCACATTTGTGTTCTGACTGAGCCCCGCTCCATGTCCAACCATGTCTGAACGCGCCCCGAGCTAACTGAAAGTCTAAAAAAAGGATATCGAAGGTTTTTTTTCGTTTTTGTAGGATAATATTAAAAACAATGAATAATTTGTTGTCCATATGCTTCTTTTTCTAGAAAACCGTTAACTTTGCAGGAAAGGATATGTTGTGGTTCAATTTTATTCTTGGTTCAAATTTTATTTTTCTTTGTTTAAAACTCATTATCATACATTACCATAGCCGAAAACAATGGAAAATAAAATTTGAACCAAGGATAAAATTAAACCACAACAGATACATCCCATTCTCGACCCCAGTGCCCTCGGTTTTCTTGACCGCGTAAGACCAAAGGCTAGTTTTCTGGACCTCACAGCCCATGCTTAAAGTAAAAAAGCTTCTCTTATTACGCATATCCATTCACCTTTTCCAAAATAATTTATTTTTCTATTAAACAAGCCTAACTAACAAAATCAACACAAACTGAAGAAAAAATTTACAACACGCCGTTTCTGAAGTTTCAGTTATCGTTATTCCGACAAATTTTTCATTCTTGTCCCCAGACGCTTCGGTTTCTTGCAAACCCGAGATCTAATCAGAGCGAAATTAAATCTGACACAGGTTTACCCAGAGTTACCTTTGCCTTAGGCATGCATAAAAGAGAAGATCTTTGGTGTCGAGAATAGGGGCAGTACGCAGCTCTTACAAAATCTTATCTGATTTGCTGAGAAATCAATAGAACAAACAACATAACAATGGACCCTTGCCCTGTAAATAATAGAGCTGCGTGATACCCAGGTACAAAGAAATCGAGGTTGTAAAGAGCTGCGTGGCATCTGGGAGAATGGGTTCTACTTTTTTACTCATGAATACTCTCGTGCGCAATGAACGAGTTCTGGAGAAGTTTGCTTTTACGTTGTTGCTAAATATAGTTAACGAAGCGAAACAAAATTAGCATGCTCCTGTATGCAACTGATTAAAAAACGGTACCGCTCCCAGAAAAAAAAAACATATCACTTCAAAGGAAGAATTCCATTTGTAAAGTTGCTCGCATCCCGCCATCATAAAGACGGCTTGGAATCCCAACCACCGTCTCCCTTTCAATTAGCAGTTTCGTCAATGTCCGATCAGGGGGCAAAGAGCACCTCACTAAGGGACGGAACCCCCCACCACCAAAATTAAATGGTCCGTCTCTAGACCCGGAAAACTATTTCCTGATAAAATAAACAAATAAAAGAGCTAAACAACGTTCCTAGCACTGACAACAATTAAGTCTATTGTTAAAGACAACGAAGTGCACGCGAGGAACTGGGCTCCTCCCAATCAGATCATAAATCTGAATAAATTAACACCCGGAGGGGTGGATGGAAGCTCCTTCCACCACCCGTCCCCCACTCCCTACGGCAGTGGGAGAGGGGTGGATGGAAGCTCCTTCCACCACCCGTCCCCCACTCCCTACGGCAGTGGGAGAGGGGTGGATGGAAGCTCCTTCCACCACCCGTCCCCCACTCCCTACGGCAGTGGGAGAGGGGTGGATGGAAGCTCCTTCCACCACCCGTCCCCCACTCCCTACGGCAGTGGGAGAGGGGTGGATGGAAGCTCCTTCCACCACCCGTCCCCCACTCCCTACGGCAGCGGGAGAGGGGTGGATGGAAGCTCCTTCCACCACCCGTCCCCCACTCCCTACGGCAGCGGGAGAGGGGTGGATGGAAGCTCCTTCCACCACCCGTCCCCCACTCCCTACGGCAGTGGGAGAGGGGTGGATGGAAGCTCCTTCCACCACCCGTCCCCCACTCCCTACGGCAGTGGGAGAGGGGTGGATGGAAGCTCCTTCCACCACCCGTCCCCCACTCCCTACGGCAGTGGGAGAGGGGTGGATGGAAGCTCCTTCCACTCCCTATATTAGTCATTCAATTCCCATCCCCCACTCCCCATCCCCCACTCCCTCCCACTCCCTATATTCACTATATTGGTCATTGAAGTTGTCAGACACAATGATTGGCCGCACATACCATGAAAGGTTTAGCGGCAGTTTATTACTATGTATTATAAATAACGGCTGTGTAGTACATTTACTGAAAGGCTTTTAAAAGCAGTTCTTGATTTTTTTTATTTCACTCTTTAATGCCTTTGTTCATCAGTTAACAGGTTTCAGACTTTTTCCCTACTGGTTCATATTTTTAATATTGTGTTGTCTTATTCGTCTTTATCTTAGTTAATTTACAAAAAATGTCTTTTCTCCTCTGCCACAGAGTTCTGTTTGGGCCTTGGACTCGGAATGCGTACCTTTCTCATCATCAATGAGCAAATGTTTAAGAGATTTCCAACTAGCACTGAAGTCTGTGAACTTTCCAAGCCAGAAACCAATATTGTTTTCAGACAGTCTACCAGAATCTGGTGTTGTAAGAAAAAAACACCAACATCAATTGCGTACTTTTATGTAGTCTACAAAAGCTTTTATTATAAATCGTGTTATAAGCAATGCTCCGTTTATAAACCTCGGACGCCAATTGCGTAATATTAATTATTAACAGAAATATTTACAATTAAATGTAGCTTTCATGTTGTTGAGAAATAACATACATATTTGTACTTGTTCTTAATTTTTATTCTGTGAATTAAATTCTGAAGTGTGCTAATTCAAATGAAAGCTACAAAGTGCTACTTTCTTCTGTGTCATTCTTAATAACAAAATTCGTAGTGAAAAAGAAATTGCTGTGAAAAATAACAAACACGGGAAATATGTATCCAAATGGACTACACTCAGTGTGTATAATTTGCGACTGTTTATTGTTTATTGCGATAGTGTGCCTCAACCTATTTACCCACTGTAATCCAGCCCCTCTCTTTCCCTTTATATTAGTGTGATTGTAAGATTTATTGTTTTGTTATCCATATTGTCATTTTACTAGTTCATTAATTACTAGTTTCTTTTCTATTTATTTCTCCTTACATGCATGTAAATCTTGGTCTATGTGTTATCAATAAAATATTCCCCCCCCCCCCCCCAAAAAAAAAGTCCTACTTTCTTGTGGTGTTATTTTTACCTTTTGATTTATTCATAACGACCCAAAGGGTTTGATCATACAAAAAAAACTTCCCAAGTTGCACTTTCCAATGGTTCGTGTTGTAAGTTTTGAGTCCGTGGATCATAAATCCTAAATTGTGACACTTCACATAAAGTCTGCAATATCCTAAATATGCTTACCCTGAATGTACTAAAGGCTACAATGTAGTATTTCCCCGTAGTACTGGTTCTATCTTTTGGGTCTGTGGATCATTTTAATTGTACGAAGTGCCAAATTAAAGCCGCAGCCGGAGTGTCTTTCCCTGTGGTACAAGTTCTAAGGGTCTTCTAAGTTTGAGTCCGTGGATCGCATCCGAAAGGTGTGACCATTTAAATTAATGAATGGTGCAAATTAGTGTTTTCCTGTAGTACACGTTCAAACTTTTAAGTCGGTGAATGGAATCCTAATGGTGCGACCATTAAAATGACACCTGCAACGTATTGTTTCTCTGTGGTACAAGCTCTAACTTTTGATTCTGTGGATGAAACCCTAACGGTGTGATCATTCAACTGAAAAGCTGTAAAGTAGTATGTCCCGGTGGTACAAGTTTTAACGTTTTAATCCCTGGATGAAATTCTTATGGTTTGACAATTCAAATGAAAGCTGTAAAGTGGTGTTTTCCTGTGGTATAAGTTTATACTTTTGATTCTGTGATGGAATCTTGTAGTAACTGTTGCGATTTCTGATTTAGTAAACTAGCACAAAGGTAGTTGAAATCCAAGACTTTAATAAGGCGAAGTCATCATAGCTACATCAACTTACAAGTGAAGTGAAACCCCGAAGCACATGGAATTTGACTAACATGATTGGCTAACTCAAGTCACGTGATATGAGCGATTGCATGACTTAACGTTACAGTAACCATTCAAATAAAAGCGGCAAAGTACTGTTTCCTTTGGTACAAATTCTCCGTGGATGAAATCCTAACGGTGTGACCATTGAAATGTACGTTGCAAAACAGTGTTTCCATGTGGTACAAGTTCTAACTTTTGATTTCGTGGATGAAATTCCAATCGTCTCACTATTACAAAGACAGCGGTAAAGTAGTGTTTTCCTGTCGGATCGGTTTTATCTATTGATTCTGTGGATGTAATCCTAATTATGTGACAATTCAAATGAGAGCTGCAAAGTAGTATTTCTCTGTGGTACAACTTCTAACGTTCGAGTCCGTGCAAGTATTAAATCCTAATGTAGTGACCATTCAAAGGAAAGCTGCCAGGTAGTGTCCTGTTGTATCATTTCTTCCTTTTGGCATGGGTCCGTGGATGACACTAATGGTGTGATCATTCAAATAAAGGCTACAACTGTGGTACGGGTTCTACATTTTGGGTCTGTGAATGATTTATTTGTGTGACCTGCCAAATTAAAGCCGCAGACTGTCTTTCCCTGTGATACAAGCTCTAAGTTTTCGGACTGAAAAGTGTGACCATTCAAATGTAAGGTGCAAAGTACGTTTCCCTGTGGTAACGGGTATAACTTGATTCTGTGGATGAAATCTTAATGGTGTGACCATTGAAATGAAAGTTGCAAAAACATTTCTCTGTGGTATAAGTTCTAACTTTTGAGTCCGTAGATGTAATCGTAATGGTATGACCACTCAAATGACAGCTGCAAAGTATTGTTTGCCTGTAGTATATGTTCTAACTTTTAATTCTGTGGATGTTGTCCAAATGGTGTGACCATTCAAATAAAAGCTGCAAAGATAGTGTTCCCTGCCTCGGACCTGCCGTAGGGATTTTAACTTCAAATTACGTGGATGAAATCCTAACTGGTTGCACAATACTGTATTTCTGTGGTTTAAGTTCTAACTTTTGATTCTGTGGATGAAGCCCTAATGGTGTGATCATTCAAATGAAAGCTGTAAAGTATTATGTTCCTGTAGTACACGTTCAAACTTTTAAGTCGGTGAATGGAATCCTAATGGTGCGACCATTAAAATGACACCTGCAACGTATTGTTTCTCTGTGGTACAAGCTCTAACTTTTGATTCTGTGGATGAAACCCTAACGGTGTGATCATTCAACTGAAAAGCTGTAAAGTAGTATGTCCCGGTGGTACAAGTTTTAACGTTTTAATCCCTGGATGAAATTCTTATGGTTTGACAATTCAAATGAAAGCTGTAAAGTGGTGTTTTCCTGTGGTATAAGTTTATACTTTTGATTCTGTGATGGAATCTTGTAGTAACTGTTGCGATTTCTGATTTAGTAAACTAGCACAAAGGTAGTTGAAATCCAAGACTTTAATAAGGCGAAGTCATCATAGCTGCATCAACTTACAAGTGAAGTGAAACCCCGAAGCACATGGAATTTGACTAACATGATTGGCTAACTCAAGTCACGTGATATGAGCGATTGCATGACTTAACGTTACAGTAACCATTCAAATAAAAGCGGCAAAGTACTGTTTCCTTTGGTACAAATTCTCCGTGGATGAAATCCTAACGGTGTGACCATTGAAATGTACGTTGCAAAACAGTGTTTCCATGTGGTACAAGTTCTAACTTTTGATTTCGTGGATGAAATTCCAATCGTCTCACTATTACAAAGACAGCGGTAAAGTAGTGTTTTCCTGTCGGATCGGTTTTATCTATTGATTCTGTGGATGTAATCCTAATTATGTGACAATTCAAATGAGAGCTGCAAAGTAGTATTTCTCTGTGGTACAACTTCTAACGTTCGAGTCCGTGCAAGTATTAAATCCTAATGTAGTGACCATTCAAAGGAAAGCTGCCAGGTAGTGTCCTGTTGTATCAGTTCGTCCTTTTGGCATATGTCCGTGGATGACACTAATGGTGTGATCATTCAAATAAAGGCTACAACTGTGGTACGGGTTCTACATTTTGGGTCTGATTTATTTGGTGACCTGCCAAATTAAAGCCGCAGACTGTCTTTACCTGTGATACAAGCTCTAAGTTTTCGGACTGAAAAGTGTGACCATTCAAATGTAAGGTGCAAAGTACGTTTCCCTGTGGTAACGGGTATAACTTGATTCTGTGGATGAAATCTTAATGGTGTGACCATTGAAATGAAAGTTGCAAAAACATTTCTCTGTGGTATAAGTTCTAACTTTTGAGTCCGTAGATGTAATCGTAATGGTATGACCACTCAAATGACAGCTGCAAAGTATTGTTTGCCTGTAGTATATGTTCTAACTTTTAATTCTGTGGATGTTGTCCAAATGATGCGACCATTCAAATAAAAGCTGCAAAGATAGTGTTCCCTGCCTCGGACCTGCCGTAGGGATTTTAACTTCAAATTACGTGGATGAAATCCTAGCTGGTTGCACAATACTGTATCCCTGTGGTTTACGTTCTAACTTTTTATTCTGTGGATGAAGCCCTAATGGTGTGATCATTCAAATGCGGGTTCAAATGAAAGCTGGAAAGTATTATGTTCCTGTAGTAAAGGTTTTAACGTTTTAATCCCTGGATGAAATCCTTATGGTTTGATAATTCCTATGAAAGCTGCAAAATTACATTTTCCTATGGTTGTGGTTCTAACTTTTGATTCTGTGGATGAAGCCTTAACGGTGTGATCATTCAAATGAAAGCTGCAAAGTATTATGTTCCTGTCGTAAAATTAAGTTCTAACGTTTAAATTCCTGGATGGAAAAATCCTTATCAGTGGTTTGACCATTCCAATGAAAGCTGGTCAAAGCTGCAAAATTGTATTTCCCTGTGATTGTAGTTCTAACTTTTGATTCTGGAGCTATAGTCCAAATGGTGTGACCATTCAATAAAAGGAAGTGTTCCCTGCCGTATAGATTCTAACTTTTAATTTTGTGGATGAAATCTTAATCGTGTGAACATTTAAATGAAAGCAGCAAAGTACTGTTTCCCTGGAGTATCAATTCTAACGTTTGATTTTGTGGATGTAATCCTACGTGTGTGACCATTCAAATAAAAGCTGCAAAGTGGTGTTCCCTGAGGTACCGGGTCTAACGTTTGAGCCTGTGGATTTAATCCTGATAGTGTGATCATTCAAATAAAGGCTACCGTGAGTGTTTCTAAGTTGTTAGTCCGTCGGGGAATGCATCCGAAAGGTGTGACCGTCCGTGGTTCGCATCCGAAAGATGTGAGAGCAAAGTACTGTTTCCCTGTGGAAGCGGGCATAACTTTTGATTCTGTGGATGATATCTTAATGGTGTAACCCTTGAAATGAAATGTAAAAACGTATTTCTCTGTGGTACAAATCCTAACTTTTGAGTCCGTGCAAGTAATTCTAATGTAGTGATCATTCAAATGTAGTGATCAGTCAAATGAAAGCTGCAAAGTTTATTTCCCAGTTTATTTCCCTGCTGTACAAGTTCTATCTTTTGAGTCGGTGCAATCTTATTGTGTGACCAGTCAAATGAAGGCTGCAAAGTTTATTTCCCTGTTGTACAAGTTCTATCTTTTGAGTCGGTGAATGTAATCATAGTCGTGTGACCATTCAAATAAAAACTGCAAAGTATTGTTTACCTGTAGTATATGTTCTAACTTACGAGTCCGTGGATTTAATCCTGAGTGGTGTGATAATTCAAATAAAGGCTACCGTTTAGTGTTTCCCAGTGGTAACATGACTACTTATTTTTACCTTCTGGGTCGTTGGATGAATCTAATTGTGTGACCTGTCAAATGAAAGTTGCAAAGTGTGTTTCCCTGTTGTACAAGTTCTATCTTTTGAGTCGGTGAATGAATCCTAATCGTGTGACAATTCGAATGAAAAAGTATTGCATTGTAAAGTATTACTTGCCTGTAGGTTAAATGTTGTGACCATTCAAATAAAGGCTGCAAAGTATTGTTTGCCTGCACTGTATATGTTCTAACTTACGAGTCCGTGGATTTAATCTAGATGTTGTGACCATTCAAATAAAGGCTGCAGAGTATTCTTTGTCTGTACTGTATATGTTCTAACTTATGAGTCCGTGGATTTAATCCAAATGTTGTGACCATTCAAATAAAGGCTGCAAAGTATTGTTTGCCTGCACTGTATATGTTCTAACTTATGAGTCCGTGGATTTAATCCAAATGGTGTGACCATTCGAATAAAGGCTGCAAAGTACTGTTCCCTGCGGTAGGGATTCCAACTTTTAATTCTAAAAGGTGTGACCATTAAGATGAAAGCTGCAAAATACTGCTTCCTTGTGGATCAAGTTCTAACTTTTGATTCTGTGGGTGAAACCCCAACGGTGTGATCATTTAGCTATCATTCAAATGAATGCTGTAAAGTAGCATGTCCCTGTGGCTGAATAAGTTCTAATTTTTCAATCCCTGGATGAGATCCTGAAGGTGTGACAATTTCATTGAAAGTTGCAAAGTAGTGTCACCCTGTGTTACTGGTTCTTATTTTCGAAATCTGCGCTAGTAACCCTCATGGTGTGACGATTCAAGTGGAAGCTGCAAAGTTGTGGTGTTGGCTGTTGTACAAGTTGTAACTTTTGAATATGTTGATGTTATCCTTATCATGTGAGCGTTAAAATGACAGCTGTAGAATACAACTGTTTTCCTGTGGTAAAAGTTCCAACGTTTTATTCTGTGGACGTAATCCTTATCGTGTGACAATTCAAATCAGTCAAATGAAAGCTTCAAAGCATTGTTTCTTGGGGTACCTGGTCTAACGTTTGAGCCCGTGGATCCTAGTAGTGTGATCATTTAAATAAAGGCTACCGTGTAGTGTTTCCCAGTGGTAACGGTACTACCTTTTGGGTCGGTGGATGAATCTAACTGTGTGACCTGTCAAATAAAAGCTGCAAAGTGCATTTCCCTGTTATACAAGTTCTATCTTTTGAGTCGGTGGATCGATAATCTTAATCGTGTGTCGATTTTTAAAAATAAGGCTGCAAGGTATTGTTTACCTGTGGTATATGTTCCGAACTTACGAGTCCGTGGATTTAATCCAAATGGTGTGACCATTCAAATAAAGGTTGCAAAGTTACCAGTTCCAACTTTTAATTCTGTGGATGAAATCCTAAAGGTGTGACCATTAAGATAAAAGCTGCACAACAATGTTTCCCTGTGGTTCAAGTTCTAACTTTTGATTCCGTGGATGAAACCCTAACGGTGTGATCATTAGCTACAAGCAATTTCAAAAAGAGTTGAGACATTCTGTACTGTAGTGCATATTTCGAGGATAACATGGTTTTCAACAAGTCCCCACCCCTCCCCCCTGATCAATGTTGTACCAGATCAAAAATACCATTCAAACTAACAGTCATCAACATTGGAAGGGGGAGGGGGATCAGTAGCACATGGCATTGATTTGATTTGTGTTACGCGGTCGCTTTTATACGGAATGAACATTTTTTTGGAAAGTGTCTCAACCTTTTTGCAATTGCTTGTAGCATCAAATGAATGCTGTAAAATAGCATGTCACTGTGGAATACGTCCTAAAGTTTTAATCCTTGGATGAAATACTAAAGCCGTGACAATTTTATTGTAAGCTGCAAAGTATTGTTTTTCTGTGGTGCGGGTGCTAACGTTTGATTCTGTGTCTGTAATCCAAATGATGTGACCATTCAAATAAAGGCTGCAAAGTACTGTTCCCTGCCGAAAGGGATTCCACCTTTTAATTCTGTGGATGCATGAAATCCTAAAGGTGTGACCATTAAGATGAAAGCTGCACAACAATGTTTCCCTGTGGTTCAAGTTCTAACTTTTGATTCCGTGGATGAAGCCCTAACGGTGTGATCATTAGCTAGCATCCAATGAATGCTGTAAAGTAGCATGTCACTGTGGAATACGTCTGTAGTGTATTGCGTGACGTCGCGTCACGCATGTAGGTGAACTGCATATTATGGGATAAATATAGTTGAGTTGAGCACATGGCCGCCTTTGAGTAGTTGTTTGTTTTGTTCGTCGCATCGCTCCTCCCGCGAATACACTTCATTTGGCGACGAGGATCTAACATGGCGAGCTTATTTGGTAGAGTAGATGCATTTGACGAGAAGACTGAAACCTGGGAGCATTACACGGAGCGTTTAGGACATTATTTTGATGCGAATGGAATCGGCGATGAGTCCACGGGGGACAAAGCGAAACGGCGGGCGATCCTGTTGAGTGTGTGTGGAAGCAAGATTTACAAGTTGATGTGTGATCTCCTAGCCCCAGAAAAACCAGGAGTAAAGTCGTACCAGGAGCTGGTTAAGCTTATTCAGGATCATCTGACCCCAAAACCGTCAGAAATTGTACAAAGGTTTAAGTTGAATAACCGTTTTCGTAACGAAGGAGAATCAGTGGCAGATTTTGTGGCGTCGCTGAGGAATTTGGCCGAACATTGTGAGTACGGGGATACCCTTGAGACTATGCTAAGGGACAGGATTGTGTGTGGAATTCGGGATGAGAAGATACAACGTCGTCTTCTTGTGGAAAAGAAATTGACCTTCCAGAAGGCATATGAAATTGCAACCACGATGGAAATCACTATGCAAAATATGGCAGTGCTTCAGGAATCGAAGGAGTCGGAGGCGGTGAACCAGGTAACTGTACAAGCGAAAGGGGCGGACGGACGACGCATACCGCGCAACTCTCCTTGTTTTCGGTGTGGAGGGAATCATAGTGCACAAACTTGCAGGTTTAAGGAACTAAACTGTTTTTATTGCAAGCAAAAAGGTCACGTTGCCGATAGATGTCCAAATCGCAACTTAAGTCAGCCGAAAGGTGAGAGGCAAGATTTTCAGCCGAAAAGAAGTGACCAGAGGAGATCTCCAGGTCAGCAAAGGTCAGGTAGTTTACACCAGTTAGAGGATGTTGTTAATATTTTTGATGAGGATGCTGGGGAGGAGGGAGATGTGTATGGCCAACTATTTTGTGTGAATTCAAGTAGAGGCCACAACCCTTACAAAGTGACAGTGCTAGTGAATGGAGTGAATGTCACCATGGAAATTGATACTGGGGCATCAACAACCGTTGTTGATGAGAAAACTTTCCACACTTTGTCCCAGCCAGGTAGAGGGTTGAAATTGAATGCTGTGAATACTGTTTTGCGTACCTATACAGGGGAGGTTATTCCTGTGGTGGGGGAATGTGAGTTGGAAGTAGAGTACAATGGTTTTAAAGGCAGTTTACCAGCTGTGGTAATCAGTGGAGAGGGTCCATGCTTAATGGGTCGTAACTGGCTCCAGCGCATTTCTTTAAATTGGAGTGAGATTTTTCATTTAGCTACCGTGGATAAGCACTTGAATGAGATGTTGGAGACACACTCCTCGGTCTTCCAAGAGGGTCTGGGTAAAGTAGAAGGAGTGAAGGCGAAAATTTATGTCGATCCCACCAAGAGGCCACGATTCTTCAAGGCCAGGCCTGTAGCCTATGCCCTGCGTGAAAAAATTGAAACAGAATTGGATCAACTAGTCAAAGAAGGAACTATAGAACCGGTTGAATTCTCAGAATGGGCCACACCCATCGTCCCCATTGTCAAAGAGGATGGCACTATCAGAATTTGTGGGGATTACAAGCAAACGATTAATCAAGTAGCCCAGTTGGACAACTACCCCATTCCCAAGATCGAAGATTTGTATGCAACCTTGGGGGAGGGTATGGAATTCACAAAGCTGGATTTAAGCCAGGCTTACCAGCAGTTGGAGCTGGACGAAGAATCCAAGGATTATACAGTCATCAACACCCACAAGGGTCTATTCAGATACAACCGACTTCCATATGGCATTTCATCGGCTCCAGGCATTTTCCAGCGCACGATTGAAAGTCTCCTCCAAGGAATCCCGCAAGTTGTAGTCCGAATTGATGACATTCTTGTGACAGGCAAGACAAGAAGCATTTGGAGCATCTAAAGGAAGTGTTGGCACGATTAGACAAGGCGGGCATCCGCCTAAAGCTAAGGAAGTGTGTTTTCCTACAAAATCAGGTGATTTACTTGGGACATCGCATCAACAAAGACGGCATACAACCCATAGAAGGCAAAGTAAGAGCCATCCAAGAGGCACCTGCACCCACTAATGTCAAGGAACTTCAAGCCTTTTTGGGGATGTTGAATTATTATGCTTGCTACTTGCCAAATTTGTCCACTGTCTTAGCCCCTTTACATGAACTGCTTGCCAAGGACTGCAAATGGACATGGGGTAAAAGACAGGTGGAAGCCTTTAACCGAGCTAAGGGCATGTTGAATTCCTCAGATCTCTTAGTTCATTATGACCCTAGTAAGGAACTTGTATTGTCTTGTGACGCCTCACCCTACGGATTGGGAGCGGTCCTCTCGCACATTGTCGATGGAAAAGAAAGGCCTATCTCGTACGCCTCGAGGACTCTATCACCTGCAGAACGAAACTATGCCCAATTGGATAAGGAGGGAGCTGCGGTGATATTCGGACTGAAGAAGTTCCACCAGTATCTGTACGGACAGAAATTTACGATTTTTACAGATCACAAGCCACTTTTGGGCCTGTTTAAGGCAGACAAAGCTGTTCCAACAATGGCATCACCGAGAATTCAAAGGTGGGCTTTACTTCTGGCAGCCTATGACTATGAACTTGTTTACCGAGAGGGATGTAAACACGGCAACGCTGATGGCCTCAGTCGGTTACCTTTGCCAGATACGGTGGCAAAGGTCCCCATACCTGGTGAAACCATACTCTTGATGAGCCAGTTGGAAGTTCTGCCAGTGGGTGCCGATCAAATTGCGGATTGGACAGCCTCAGACCCTGTGCTACAGCAGGTCCTAAGAAGAGTCCAGCAGGGCTGGGGTGATAAATGCCCTGATAAAAGCCTGGAGCCTTTCTACGTGAGGAGAGACGAATTAAGCACACACAATGGATGTATATTGTGGGGGAACCGCGTGGTCATACCAGCTCGGGGCCAGCGACAGCTTCTGGAGGACCTGCACACCGCCCACCCAGGAATAGTTAGAATGAAAAATCTTGCGCGTAGCTACCTTTGGTGGCCTGGGCTGGATGCCGACATTGAAGAAAAGGTCAAGTCATGTGAAGTATGTCAGCTACATAGGGCAGCACCGGCTGCTGCACCCCTTCATCCTTGGGAATGGCCTGAGAAACCGTGGTCCCGCATTCACATAGACCATGCAGGGCCATTTATGGGACAGTTATTTTTTATTGTGATCGATGCATATAGCAAGTGGATTGAGGTATATCCAACATCCAGTACCAGTGCGACAGCTACTATAGAGATTCTAAGAAGAGCTTTTGCCACCCATGGATTACCTGAAATGGTAGTCTCAGACAATGGCACTGAATTCGTAAGTGAAGAATTTGAAAACTTCATGACCAAAAATGGAATTTTACACGTGAAAACGGCCCCTAGGCACCCTTCGTCTAATGGCCTGGTGGAAAGATCAGTTCGTATTTTCAAAGACGGGATGAAGAAGCTGTAAGGATCTGGAGGTACAGTGCACACCAAACTAAGCAGATTCTTGTTGGCCTATAGATCAACGCCCCAAACAACAACTGGAGTTACACCGGCAGAGTTGCTGTTCAACCGCCGTCTACGAACCCGACTGGATCTCATTCGACCAGACGTAAGGCATCGAGTGGAAACCCAACAATTGTCACAGAAGGAGCAGCATGACAACACAAGGACAGCGCGACAATTTGCAGAGAGAGACAAGGTCCTTGTGAAGAATTTTAGTCCGGGGCCCAAATGGAAGAAGGCACACATTGAAAGTAGAACTGGCCCACTGTCATATACGGTCAAGTATGAAGATGGGGTGGTAACCCGTAGGCATGTGGATCATCTCCTTAAACGCCATGACGTGCCCTCGAGGGAGGATGACGTTCTGCCTGACTCATCTGTGCACGCCGAGCAAAACCTGGGACAGTCCACGGCAGAAAAGGAACAAGAGAACATGGCCACTGAGGAAGTTTCCACTAATACAGGGGAGTCAAACACAGGACCTCAGGCAAGGAGGTCTCAGCGCACAAGGAGAACCCCAGAGTACTTAAAGGACTATGTGACTGTTTGAGCATTTGATTACGGTTGAGTTTATTGATCATTCTGTGATTGCTAAATACATTCAGACACTATGGAACAATCAGTTGACCTTATTGGGACTGTGTTTTTTGAACTAGGGGGGGAAAAGATGTAGTGTATTGCGTGACGTCGCGTCACGCATGTAAGTGAACTGCATATTATGGGATAAATATAGTTGAGTTGAGCACATGGCCGCCTTTGAGTAGTTGTTTGTTTTGTTCGTCGCATCGCTCCTCCCGCGAATACACTTCAACGTCCTAAAGTTTTAATCCTTGGATGAAATACTAAAGCTGTGACAATTTTATTGTAAGCTGCAAAGTATTGTTTTCCTGTGGTGCGGGTGCTAACGTTTGATCCTGTGTATGTAATCCAAATGGTGTGACCATTCAAATAAAGGCTGCAAAGTAGTCTTCCCTGCCGTAGGGATTCCACTGACTTTTAATTCTGTGGATGCATGGAACCCTAAAGGTATGACCATTAAGATGAAAGCTGCAAAATACTGCTTCCTTGTGGATCAAGTTCTAACTTTTGATTCTGTGTGTGAAACCCCAACGGTGTGATCATTTAGCTATCATTCAAATGAATGCTGTAAAGCAGCATGTCCCTGTGGCTGAATAAGTTCTAATTTTTCAATCCCTGGATGAGATCCTGAAGGTGTGACAATTTCACTAAAAGTTGCAAAGTAGTGTCACCCTGTGTTACTGGTTCTTATTTTTGAAATCTGCGCTTGTAACCCTAATGGTGTGACGATTCAAGTGGAAGCTGCAAAGTTGTGGTGTTGGCTGTTGTACAAGTTGCAACTTTTGAATTTGTTGATGTTATCCTTATGTGAGCGTTAAAATGACAGCTGTAGAATACAACTGTTTTCCTGTGGTACAAGTTCCAACGTTTTATTCTGTGGATGTAATACTTATCGTGAGACAATTCAAATCAGTCAAATGAAAGCTGCAAAGCATTGTTTCTTGGGGTACCGGGTCTAACGTTTGAGCCCGTGGATCCTAGTAGTGTGATCATTCAAATAAAGGCTACCGTGTAGTGTTTCCCAGTGGTAACGGTACTACCTTTTGGGTCGGTGGATGAATCTAACTGTGTGACCTGTCAAATGAAAGCTGCAAAGTGTATTTCCCTGTTATACAAGTTCTATCTTTTGAGTCAGTGGATCGATAATCTTAATCGTGTGTCGATTTTTAAAAATAAGGCTGCAAGGTATTGTTTACCTGTGGTATATGTTCTAACTTATGAGTCCGTGGATTTAATTGAAATGGTGTGACCATTCACAAATAAAGGTTGCAAAGTTACCAGTTCCAACTTTTAATTCTGTGGATGAAATCCTAACGGTGTGACCATTAAGATAAAAGCTGCACAACAATGTTTCCCTGTGGTTCAAGTTCTAACTTTTGATTCCGTGGATGAAACCCTAACGGTGTGATCATTAGCTACCATCAAATGAATGCTGTAAAGTAGCATGTCACTGTGGAATACGTCCTAAAGTTTTAATCCCTGGATGAAATACTTAAGGGGTGACAATTTTATTGTAAGCTGCAAGTATTGTTTTTTTGTGGTGCGGGTGCTAACGTTTGATTCTGTGTATGTAATCCTTATTGTGTGACCTGTTCAAGCTTTTATTTTGTTGTCGGTGAATGTAATGTAATTCTAAGTGTGTGACCATCCAAATGACAGCTCCAAAGTAGTGTTGTCCTGTGGTACCAGTTCTTACTTTGTGTTTGTGGATGAAATGCTAATAATGTTTTCACCATTCAAATGAAAGCTACAAAGTGTTTTTTCCCTGTTGTACTGGCTCTTTCAATACTTTTCAATCCGTGGATGAAATAATTGTGTGACCATTCATGTAAAATCTGTGCACACACTAGTGAGTCTGTGGGTGAAACCTATAGCGTGACCATTCAAATGAAAGCTATTGAGCAGTACTTTCGTGTGGTGATGTTTATTAGTTTTGATTCTGTGGACCTTAAGTGTGACGATTCAAATAAAAGCTACTGAGCAGTATCTTCTTGTAAAGAAGCATAGTTAATAGAACAAACTGGTTATGAAACTAAGTCAGTCCTTTGTTGTATGTTTTTGTTCTCCATTTCTTTTGTTCGTTTGCCTTGACCCTGCTCAAAACACAAAAGGTATTGAAATGCATATGAGCAACTGACCAGTAGAAACATTTGGGCTCACACGTGAAACAAAACAATGTGCAGGGTCACGGTTCGTTCAACAGAAAACAAAGCAGCTTTGTACACTCTTTTTGAAATTTGTTGAGCTTCATAACCAGTTTATTCTATTAACTATGAAAGAAGGTAATAGCAAAGTTTAAAAATAATATGGTGTACTTATCTGTGCTTCTTTTATTCTTTCTTTCGTTGTTACGCTTTCTTTGATTTGAACGGATGATTTGAGCAGAACACTTCAGATCCTTCCTGATAATTTTATAAAACTCTGTTCAACCTAAAGAACGGAGCAGTAAACATGAATCAATTAACGTTAAAATGCAACATACTAAGCCACTGGGACGTACACGCAAACTTATACCCCCACGGTGGTACAAGGGAGGAGAGGGGCGGGGGGGGGGGGGGGGTTGTTGCCTTAGGTTTTTGCGACGTTGCAATATTTCGGAAATATTTCACATCTAATAGATAGCCTGCGATGTTCTCTAAAAGATAAGGTAAATATTATGGGTTGTGGCGCTGCTGGAGGTCCGTGACGTCATCCAAAATGGGCGCCATCTTGGATTTTACTAAAAATTCATAATTTTTGGAATGATGCGGAAATTGCAAATATTGTTTGCTAGAGTTGCAAAATAACATACAATTAAACATTTTGATGCTTTTGGTAGCATTTTATACGTTTTTTTTTTCACTGAAAAAAGGAAAAAACACGCATTTATATTCAAAAATGGCTTGACCACATGTAACTTATGACGTCATATCTGGTTACCATAGCAACCAGTTGTCGCCAAACTTTATCAAATGTGTCTCAAGGATAAACGAATAGCTACTGATAACAGCATGTGCTAATCTAAAATGGTCTTGAAAATATGGGAGAAAAACAAGCCCCCCGCCCCCACTCCTCTTGTTTGACCGAACCGAGGGTTAAATTACTTTCAACATCAGTTTACTGGCTGCGGCTAATAAGTTAACCAAATTCGTCAATTAAATTTAAAAAAAAAATCACATTTCGAATAGAAAACTAATTTTTGGCTTTTCCTGTGTACTTTTAGAAGTGGCAAAAAAAACTAAACCGCACGTCTTACACCTTGATCGTGCAATAAAAATTGGCAGATAATTTGGCGAAAATCAAGTCGGTTATATCTCAAGTCAAAATAATTAAGCCGCCATACCTGCTAGGAACTGATGAAACCGAATAAAGCTTCGTCCAAGCCACACATTAGTCAGAGGACGCGTACGTGATTCTCAAGCAGTTTCAGGTTGGCTTTGAGACGTTCCAACGGAATAAACTGTTCGAAATAAAAAACATGAGTTAGTTTTATAGACTTCTTAGTGAATACTGTGAAAACGTTACTAGTGACTTATTTTTTTATCTTCGACTTTCGCTATTCGAGTTCCTGGGAAAATTCGACATCATTTTCGCATGCTGAACAATGAATAACTTTCCACAAAAGAAAAAACATTCCAAACAGAATAAATCGCCCACGAACAAACTTAACGAAATAAAGGTTACACTGAGGAAACAATTTTTCCTTGCTCTTCCAAATGGTATCACCAAATCACAGACCGAAGCAATAAATGCAGTTTCACTTTGTAAAGTTCAACCTGACGCGAACTGATGGAAATTAAAGTAACGGGAATATTCAACACCGCTTCGTCGTTGCTATCAATGCATCTAGAATTCAAACTAGCTTGACTGTAATGTAAAGAAAAACGTAAAATATGGTCGAAATGACATTTGAGCAACAAACCTGGTCTTCTCCAAAACGATACAGATCCACAAGGCGACAAACCAAAGATTTCAAATTGACCTTCACAGCACCACGTTTGCCAACTTAGAAACATACATGAACGTGCCACGTTGCTTTTATACGGCCGATTAAAATCTATTCAGCTTAGTCGACAAAAATTCTTGAACAATTAGAAAGCAGTAATTAACAATGCGTTCCCAAATTTTTGCTGTGCTTCATGTCAAAGGAAAGGAATATTTTTATGAGTATTCAAAGTGAAGCGCGTAATTTGCACTTGGCTTTAAGCGCCCTGTATATTCATGTGTAAGGCGAGTTATTTGACATCACGCTATTGTAAAAATCTTCCAATAGGAACTTGCAGCCAAATATTGTGCATAATTACCACATAAAACGTTGGACGGGAAATTAAGGCTCGCTCGTTTGACCGGGAATTAGAATAAACACAATAGTCGGTGTAAATATGTTAAAACGTGTTTATAATACGGCATTGGGATATGGTGGCTCCCAAATCCCACAAAACGCGATTTTTAAACATTCTTCATATTCTTATTGCGGAATACGTTCAATGTAACGCACCCTAACTCGTGGCTCGATTTTGGGGGGTTTAAAGAGTTTGCTAGTTTTCTTTTGACTTTCATCTTTTAACCCGTTTTTCATAAACGCAAATAAATGCTTACAGGAGTATTGGTTTAATAAAAGACACAACCAAAACTTCACCTCGCAGTTGTTAGAATGAACATCATCTTTATCAACAGACTCCCTTTCGGTATTAAAAAATAATTATAATTACGAAGATAATGTATAATTATAATAATAGTTTTCATAATAATGCGTTTATCAGAACAAAAACGATCCACTTGAACTGAAAGGTATTGATGTGGGTTGCTGAAAACTGTTGTATTAATATCTGTGACAGGCTGCGTAAAAAAGCTATGAAGGTTTTTTTTGTCCAAATTTAACGAAATAAACTTTATGTATTAAAGTTTTACGCTATTAGGAAGCAAGTGTCCATGGCGCAATGGTTTGATGTTACATTTAGAAATCCACTGCTGTCCAGTAGGTCACTGGTTTGATCCCCGCGTATGTAACTGAATCTAATTTTCTTTGTTTGCAGTAATAGTCTTGTATTTATTTCTTTTCTTTCGATATCAACGCGGACAAAAATAGAATTTTAATTTTCCAAATCTCATACACCGTCCACACGTATGCGTTTACGTTCGAAAACGCATATTTTTTTCATCTAAAACGCTTCCGTCCACACGAAGCCAGCCATCGTTTACGATTCGTTTTCACCTGTCCACACGTAACAATTAAAACGATCCGTAAATGCTTCAAATCTGCATTAAGCATGCAGATTTGAAGCATTTGACCGTCCGCCATATTGGATATCTGCTCTATTTTCTTTATTTGTGGACTGGGTCCGAATCTGTGACATCAGCGTTTACGAAAATATCCGTTTACGCTGTCCACACGTAAACGGGTAAACGGCGTTTTGGAAAATATCCACTTCGGAGAGCGTTTTCAAAAATATCCGTTTAGGGTGACCATTTTCATCGTTTACGTGTGGACGGGAGGCCTAAACGCATAAAAAAGATATGCGTTTACGAACGTAAACGTATACGTGTGGATGGGGCCTAATTTCACGAATTTGCCGCCATTTTGGAGAAAGCAGCCATTGCTGGATAAAATCTGGAAAAAATTATTTTCTGAAGAACTTTAGTCCACCTATTTTATGTGTCTGAACTCTTTGAAGAACGAGTGATTATGCAATAGGCACTATTGTCATTCAATTGGATGCAAATGGAGTTTAACCGAAACGACTTGTCCTGTTTCCAGTCCGCGGGAATAATTACTAGCGAATGTATTGTATCTGCGGTCCTCAAGAGTATCCAGTCTTTCTTAGTTTATTTTAAGTTGAAATGGGGTTTGAAATCAGTTTTTATGGAACTATTATTGTCATTGGATTCCCGTACAAACACGTGCAATTTTGCGTCATGTGCCATGTTTGACTTGTTCAACCACGGAAAATATTTGTTTTTATAAACTCAAAATGTCCAAGGATATTTTCTATCAGCTTGAAACCAGGAGGGAAACAGTAAAAAATAATTCATTAATTGAACCTGATTGATCGGCGCGCGGGCAACGTAGGTTTCCAATAACAGCTATTCAATAACCACAAGTTATAATTGGACCGCGCGCCAATTACGTAAGAAAAAGGTGGGCGGATGACCAATTCCATTCCAGAATTTTGTTATCGATAAGATTATAAGGAAATACACGCCCAAGGATATATTTTGATCTCGGGAGGTTTTAAATTATACAGGGCTGATTGTGTGAAAGTATCCAGCCAGAGCAGGAGCTCCGACCCAGCAAGAGATGATTTCAATCTACCAAGTTAGAAGTGAAGTTATTATAGGTTGGATTGGGAGACAGAGGGGTCATTGGCAAGGGAATCCGAGAAATAGGTAACAAGTTATAAAGAGGAAGGGTAAAGGATAAAATAATTACTTAAGATGACAGAAAATAATAGCCTTCGTGGCAGGCGCTAGAAATAGAAGAGAGAAGGGGAGAGAGGTTAGGAGCGCGCGAGGAGCGAACCTGAAAATAGTTAGGCTAAATTTGTTCGTTGCCATCAATTTAGACCCAGTCCCGTCTTTGACTAGAGACACCCATTAAAAGTTTTTACAATAACATAGAATACTTTATTAATTCCTCCAACTTGGTTTATCAGCACTAATTTACAATATGATATAAAATCAAACCTTAGAAAAATATTAATACAATATTTATATTATAAATAATACACATTATTATAAAATCAATAAAAAGCTACAATATGAAACCTGAGAAATAACAATATTGTTATATATGATACATTACACATTGTTATATACGATACATTAATGCGAAAAAAAACTGGCAGGGCAGTTCGCATTTTACATTTCTCTTGAACTCTCTGATTTTATTTTGTAAACTTTATTCATAATGCAATCAGCAAAACAACATTACATATACAACTACAGCTACAAATACGATTACAGATACTTTGCATACTGTTAAAAATTGTTTACTATAACGTTACGATTACAATAATAAGGGTTACAATAACAGGATGTGTAGACACTGCTCCTAGGGTTTTTAGTTTCCTTGCTATACAACCTGCCTCGATTAGCTTTGCTATATGCGGGTTGTATATTTCTCTAATTTGTTAAATTTAAATTATTGAAATAAAATGATGATGATGATGATGATGATGATGATGATGATGATGATGATGGCAGCAGTAATGGACTGCATTCGAGAATGAAAACAGTGTATACAAAATCATGTTGACTTAATTAATATCATAAAAAAAAGAAAATTAAAAAGGAGAATTTGATCTGATAAGCGGCTAAAATTGTAAATTAAATGAATGTCTTATGACTCTGTTTTTGTGCCAAACGATTTTTAGCTCGTGATAAAAATCAAGGACAGTTATATTATCCTGTTCCTTTCAAATGAATCCAAAACAGCGATACCTCTAATTCATTGTTAACGTGCTCATATTTTTATACCTTATATAATCATAAAACTCTTTATAATTCATCAATGAGATGACTAACAGAAACACTACCTTAAGAGAGCGCACTATTAAATCGTACTTAAACATTATCGTCTCTTCCTTAATTTACTTATAGGTTATTTGCTAACACCCTACACAATCTTAATTATTATATTAAATTATCTCTTCTTAATTAATGTATCAGTTATTTGATAACACGCACACTCTTAATACTTATATAAACATTATCCCTTCTAATTCGTGTATCAGTTGTTTGCTAAAACGAGCGCACACTCTTAATTCTTACATAAACATTATTCCTTATTGTAATTCATATATTAGTTGTTTGCTAAAACACGCGCACTCTTATTAATTCTTATAAAAACATTATTATCCCTTCTTAATTCGTGTATCAGTTGCTCGCTAAAACACGCGCACTCTTATTAATACTTATCAGTATAAACATTAGAATCCTTCTTAATCCATGTATCAGTAATTTGCTAACGCGCGCACACTCTTATTAACACTTCTATAAACATTATTATCCCTTCTTATTTCATGTATCAGTCATTTGCTATAACACACTTATTAATACTTATATAAACATTAGAATCCCTTATTAATCCATGTATCAGTTATTTGCTATAACACGAATACTCTTATGCCTTTTGAATTTATGTATCAGTTGTTTGCTAAAACACGAGCATTCTCGTATTAATAATACTATAAACATTCTTATCCCTTCTTAATTCATATATCAGTTGTTCGCTAAAACAAGCCTACACTCTTACTACCTATATAAATATTATTATCCCTCTTAATTCAGGTATCAGTTGCTCGCTAAAACACGCGCACTCATTAACACTTATATTATCATTCCTTCTTTTCACATAACAGTTATTTGCTAACACGCTCGCACTCTTATTAATAAATACTTATATAAACATTGTTCCGTCTTAAATCGTGTATCTATTGATTGCTAAAACACGCTCACGCGCTTAATTATTATATAAATATTATTATCCCCTTTAAATTCATTTATTGTTTGCCAAAACGGGAATCTTATGCAAATATTATCGCTACTCAATACATGCATCAGTTATTTGCTAGTACGCCCACACTCTTGTTAATACTTATATAAACAACATTATCTCTTCTCAATTCATGTATCAGTCATTTGCTAATACGCGCACACTCTTGTTAATACTTATAAACATCATTATTCCTTCTTAATTCACCATCTATCAGTTATTTGCTAATACGCGCACACTCTTTAAAATACGTATATAAACACATCACTTCTCAATTCATCATCTATCAGTTATTTGCTAATACGCGCACACTCTTGTTAATACGTATATAAACATCATTATCACTTCTCAATTCATCATCTATCAGTTATTTGATAATACGCGCACACTCTTGTTAATACTTATATAACATCATTATTCCTTCTCAATTCATCATCTATCAGTTATTTGATAATACGCGCACATTCTTGTTAATACTTATATAAACAACATTATCCCTTCTCAATTCATGTATCAGTTATTTGCTAATACGCGCACACTCTTTTTAATAATTCTATAAACAACATTGTCACTTCTCAATTCATGTATCAGTTATTTGCTAATACGCGCACACTCTTGTTAATACTTATATAAACAACATTGTCACTTCTCAATTCATGTATCAGTTATTTGCTGATACGCGCACACTCTTGTTAATACTTATATAAACAACATTGTCACTTCTCAATTCATGTATCAGTTATTTGCTGATACGCGCACACTCTTGTTAATACTTATATAAACAACATTATCTCTTCTCAATTCATGTATCAGTTATTTGCTAATACGCGCACACTCCTTTTAATACTTATATAAACAACATCATCCCTTCTCAATTCATGTATCAGTTATTTGCTAATACGCGCACACTCTTGTTAATACTTATATAAACATCATTATCCCTTCTCAATTCATGTATCAGTTATTTGCTAATACGCGCACACTCCTTTTAATACTTCTATAAACAACATTGTCACTTCTCAATTCATGTATCAGTTATTTGATAATACGCGCACACTCTTGTTAATACTTATATAAACAACATTATCCCTCCTCAATTCATGTATCAGTTATTTGCTAATACGCGCACACTCTTTTTAATAATTCTATAAACAACATTGTCACTTCTGAATTCATGTATCAGTTATTTGCTAATACGCGCACACTCTTGTTAATACTTATATAAACAACATTATCTCTTCTCAATTCATGTATCAGTTATTTGCTAATACGCGCACACTCCTTTTAATACTTATATAAACAACATCATCCCTTCTCAATTCATGTATCAGTTATTTGCTAATACGCGCACACTCTTGTTAATACTTATATAAACATCATTATCCCTTCTCAATTCATCATCTATCAGGTATTTGCTAATACACGCACACTCTTGTTAATACTTATGTAAACAACATTATCCCTTCTCAATTCATGTATCAGTTATTTGATAATAGCGCACACTCTTGTTAATACTTATAGAAACAACATTATCCCTTCTCAATTCATGTATCAGTTATTTGCTAATACGCGCACATTCTTGTTAATACTTACCGGTATATAAACATCATTATCCCGGCCCTTCTCAATTCATGTATCAGTTGTTTGATAATACGCGCACTCTTAATATTTATAGACATTATCCCTTCTTAATTCATGTATCAGTTATGATTATTCCATCAGTAAATGTTTGTTAACATGCGCAATCGTTCGATTCTGTAGTTCAATTATGAGTTCAATTATGAGTTGTTCACTACCTCACACACCCTCTTATTTATTATACATATATTTTCCTCTTTATTATTAATTTGTCAGTTGTTTGCTAAAACGCGGATATTCCTTATTCTTATATGAGCACTTTCATTCATTTTTGAGTCATGATCAAAATCATTATGTAAACATCATTATCCCTACCACTCCTAATTCGTATATAAACACGGTTATTCCTTCTTGATTCACACGCGCATACTCTTAATTCTTGTGCAAACATAGCTATCCCTTTTCAATATATTATTCGTTGTATGATAACACACGCACACACGCTTACCTTGTTACTAAATTTTTAAAGTTGAATGATCATCATCAAAATTATCCCTGGATTTTGTAAATTTGTCTCTTAAATTTGAATTTGAGCGAAGAGGAACTTTGGTGTACAAAGAAAACTGTTAGAAATCTCCCGAGTTCGATTTGTTTGCCCTCCCCTTCCCCGTGAAATCACATGGGTAATAAGTATTATAATATAAAAACTAAAATGGTGGCTACCGTGAATAAGGCCTATTGACTAAAAATAGCGGTTAAGGATAGCTTGTGGTAATGGGTACATTTTAAAGCAGCCCTTAAATAGCGCTCTTTTACGACTAAGATTATTTACTCTGATTTCTTTCAAATTAACAGAAGCATGCAACAGGAACAGCTAGTGGTCCATTATTCGATCCTGATTATGAGTCCATTTCATCTGATCAGACTGAAGATCCTTTCATGGAGTTCCAAAAGCGTTGTGAAGTCGCTTGAAATAGCTGAAAATATATGATATATTGAACGATTAGACTGCAATCTCGCAGTTTCTTAATGTGGTTGGAGAATTAAAATTCACGAAAATGTTCGCTCAATGTTTTGAAGAGAAACCCCCAAAAGGTACCAGAATTGTGTTTTTGTGGGCATTGTTTCCCAAAGGTACTCGATCGGTGGTTAACCTCCTACCAGCGCAAACACGAATTTCAACCCCTAAAATGAGCGTGGATCATTTCCGGCACTTATTATGGAAGTTCTCTTAGGTCTTGATTTACCTGAATGGCAAAAGAGGAAGCCCCGACCCAAGAATCAAATTGAATAGTAACCGAGCAAGAGAAATCAAATTGTGTAAGCGAACGGAGAGAAAAATCTATTCAAGACACAATGTTGATAAAAACATTTTACTTTTACTTTCGTGTTGTGCCTTATCAATATTTCAAGCTTTATTTCCAGCGCGGTCTATCATTCTCCAGGAAGCACTCCCAAAACTTTTTGGTCTGGGTGAAAGCTGCCCGCTATTCAAAACCCATTAATGTTTTCTATTTTGAATCCCAATGTAAAAAATCTATACCCAATTTTAAGATTAAAAAGAAAAAACAAAATCATGGGTTCGAAATACCGAGAGATGACGGAATTCCAGAGTTTTCCAGGGTACAAAAAGAATATAATCCCCAACCAAGAAACTCACAATTTTCACAGCTCAATGGTTAAAACATTAGGCTTTTATCGTACGTGACATACTAAGTGTGTGTGAGGAAACGTTAATTAAGGTAAGATGTGTGTATAAAATTCGGGAAGTTTTCCAGGAATAGTGTGAACCCTGCAGACTATCATTGTCAAAGTGTACACCCAATTTCAAACGAAAACAGCTCAAACTCCAATTCTTCGGGCCAGCCTCGCATATCTAAATAGGAACGTACAACCCGGATCAGACCACTACTCCTGCACCCAATTTTAAAGTTTACGGTTGTGGATAATTTAATGTCAAGGGTTTGACCGTAAACACAAAAAGACTGTGCCCAATTTCTCTTTTCTCCAAAAGTAAGGTGAGCCAAAAGCGAAACAGAGAGGCCCAAGTTAAAACGCGACCACGCGCCGAGGAAGCTCCACACGTAAGAACAAGTGTTTAAATTATTATGATCCTGAAGATGTACCTGTGATGCGATTTGTTTCGCGTCATTAGTCTCCCTTGAATCCTTCTTCCTCTCCTGTATAACCTAAAGTGAAAATGAACTTTGTATTAAGCCAAGCCAAACAAGATCGGAATAAGAATAAGAAATAAACGAGACTTTCCTTTAACCCTCGGACGTACACGCAAACTTATACCTCCACCGTGGTACAAGGGGGGGGGGGGGGGGGGGTGTTGTTCCAACCCCCACTGAGTTTTTGCGATGTTGAAATATTTCGCAAATATTTTACGCCTAATAGATAACCTGTGATATCCTCTACAAGATAAGGTAAATATTATGGGTTGTGGCGCTGCTGGAGGTCGGTGACGTCATTCAAAATGGCCGCCAAGATGGCGGCTTTCTTGGATTTCACTAAAATAGGTTTTAAACATTTTGATGCTTTTGGTAGCATTTTATATGTTTTTTTTATCGAAAAATACATTTCTTGTCATCAGCTATTCCTGGGTTCTTTTACCTTTCCGTCATGCAGTCTAATGCAGAAATGCAGATAATAGTAAATTCTCCATAAAAAGTAAGGCAACATCATTCAGTTGAGCTCTCCTCACCTTTTGAAATGATCAGCAAATTGCATGTATGTAATCACGATAATTACTGTTTAAAGGCTTCCCTCAACACTCCCCTCAGAAATCAACCTATAACATATAGCAATACAACAATGCTGTATTAACTATCGATTTTGTGACATCAGAAAAGCAAAAAGGCAAAATTTATAGCAGATTTTCTCGCATTTCTTTCGGTGAAGTTTTCTGAATCTTCGCAAATTGTGAGACACAAACTCTAACTTTCACATATTTTTCCGGGAAAAATATCTCACAGCAATGTAGTTTAATAGCTAAATGTACGAAATTACGTGATATTGGGAAAACCGTCTCAATTACCCTATGTTTTTTTCTTCACAAATGATGTCCATATCCATTTCCGCAAGATAGCCATTCTCTAGATGTTGTGTTTCCATGGCAATGACAACTGATAAATGAGCATAAATATGTTGGAATCCTCTTCCAAGACAAGACAATAGGCCAATTTTGATATATTAAAATTCATACTTGACTCTGAGGCTTGGGGGAATAAAACAAAAGAAATCACATTGAGGTTCAGCGTTGAATTATTCATTTCTTTTGTTTTATTCCCCCAAGCCTCGGAGCCAAGTTAGAATTTTAATATATCGAAATTGGCCTATTAGGCTTTATTTCGTGAATTATATGGACGTGCCTTTATTAAAACCCTGAGAAGCCACGTAACTCTTGCCAGCTGCCGATTCTCTATTATTTTGTTTATCCCGGCTAGATATAAACTTTTTTCTGTGATGGGCTGGAATGAATGAATTAGAAATACCTAGCTCGTATATATATCTAGCTGCAATTAGTATCCCGCATCTTAGTATCACCATCTCCAGTCTAATAGGCTCCTAGCATCCCTGAGAACTGCAAGATTTAACGATGCAAAACTGGATAAATATAATATTAATCTTACATCGTAGAGCGGTTTTTACTAGAGTATCGTAAAACCAAAACCAAAGCAATTACTCTGACCAATCAAAAATAAGGCAGACAATCCAATGAACCAAACAGAGCTCGAACCAAATACATGTAGTCGGCGCTAAGCGCGCGAAACGCATGCAGGCAAGTCAGAATCTGGTTTCGGTTTCACCTCTGATTCGTTAAAAAAGTGGCATGAGATATTTTAGCCAATCACAAAGCGCAGCATTACAAAACCAAAGCAATTAGCAAAATTCTTTTCGATACTTACTTGAAAACCGGACAATCACTTTTCCTTTCTTAATTGTAAAAATTCCACAGGTTTTCTAAGACTTACCTGTTAGTAAGTTGCCATGCGTGTTAAGCGGTGGATTGTCGATAGACTTGAAACCCATTTTCTTCATAAGGAGCCTCCTGACTTCAATCAATAATCACCTAGATTCACAACAAATAAAACTTTTACGAGACAAAGGAGCATTAGTAATATAAAACAGACATTTCTAATCGATGTAATTATGAAGCATGTAAGTGGCTATAACATGTGCTTAAAAATTATCCTCGCGCGTGTTGCGTGTTTGTGCTGGCGCAGTTACAGGAGTCGCGCACACACAGTCTCTTTCTCTCTCTCACACACACACACGACAGAAAAAATAGGACGTACAATTTTTTTAATCATTTACCTAGCTTCAATTAGTTTCTCGCCATTGGCTTTCCCTTGTAGCGGATTTGTCAGTATATCCAATCGAATAGGCTCCTGGCATCCCCGAAAACTGCAAGATTATAACAATGCAAAACTGCGGATTAACATTGCAATTGGTAATTATTAGATAGAACCTTATTTTTACTAGAAAATTGCGGCCCAAGTCTATATATCGTAGAGCGGGTTTCACTCTATCGTCATAAAACCAAAACAAAAGTAACTACTATGACCAATGAAAAGATAAGCAGACAATCCAATGAACCAATCAGAGCTAGAAATAAATACATGTAGCCGGCGCCAAGCGCGGAAAACGTGTGCAGGCAAGTCATGATTGGTTTTGGTTTTACCTCTGATTAGTTGAGAAAGTGGCGCAAGATGTTCTAGCCAACCACTTTTTCTTTCTAAATCGTAAAAATTCCACAGGTTTTCCAAGACTTACCTGTTAGTTGCCTTTTGTGTTAAGCGGTGGATTTTTGATAGACTCGGGACCTATTTTCTTCACTGAGGAGCCATCTGTCTTCAATCAATAATTATCTGTAATTCTCTACAAATAAAACTTTTTACGAGACAAACAGCATTAGTAATATAAAACAGACTTTTCTAATCAACGTAATTATGAAGCATATGAGTGGCTACAATATGTACTTAAAAATTATCGCGCGCGTGTTGCGTGTATGTGCTCGCGCAGTTACAGGCGTCACGCACACACAGTCTCTCTCTCTCTAATCATCATCATCATCATCATCATCATCATCATCATCATCAATCCTCTCTATTCTCGTGGAGAATAGGGCCATCAATTCTCCTCTTTCTAGTTTTTCTGACGGTCTCTTGCTGCAGTCTGCTTCTCTTTAGGTTCTAAATCTTAGCTGTGTCCTCCCTCTGATATCGACAGTTTTCCGCCACGTCACTGTTGACCGTCCCCTCCTACGCTTGCCTCCGAGTGTCCATGCTAGTGCGATCTCGAGGTTCTTGTCAGCTGACATTTTTTAAACGTGACCTAACTATTTCTATTGCCTGCATCTTACTTTTTCAACAATAGCCCAATTTCAATATATTAAAATTCACCTTTAAACAAAAGACATCGCTCCGAGGCTTGGGGGAATAAACCATATAAATCCCTATTATCATTCCCCTAAGCGTCGAAGTGGTGTTTCAAGTTGAATTTTAATACATCAAAATTGGGCTATTGTCCAGTACTAGAAAGCAAATGGATTACAAAAGACCGCGAAAAAGCGTTAACATTGCATTATGAGGCAATAGGCGTGTAATTAAAGTCAACCTTTCAAGACCAATGCCAAAGGCCTTTTTTTCTCTCAGGTGAATACCTACAAATTCTATCGCACGATACATCATTTAATAGCTGTCGACGAGTGTATTTCTTACATTATAGCAGCAACTGTAAAATCTATAAAGGAATTTATGACTTTACAGAAATGAGAAAAATAAATAATATCCAATGTGTTAGGTTTACCCCAAAACTATAGCTTATTTTACTGCTCTCAGTGCATAGATTAATGTCATGTCTTTGAGTATGGATATATCCGAAAGTTATAGGGATGGACAGCTATATCATAGATGAAGGGAGGGGGTAATATTATGCTTTAAATAGACAATTTCTGTGGCAAATATTCATAGAATACAAGTTGGATGAACGAAGATACAGCCATGTGGAGAAAGTCGTATCGACATGGATTGCACGTACAAAGAAAAATCAAGTCTTGAGAGTATTCATAACTTTACAGCTTGGAAGGTCTTCCGAAGATTTCCGACAGTTTTTTTGACAATTTTTTGGATATTTTTATAATGCTAGTTGCAAGTTTGTGATCAATTTCTGAATTTTCCGAAGTTTATCGAAGACTCTCGACAATTTACCGAAGGTGTTACGAAAATTTCCGATGATTGTCCGAAGGTCATTTTAATGTTTTCGGTCATATTTGCCGAAGATTACCGAAGACGTCCGAAGATTAGAGAGGAAGATACGAAGATGTTTCGAATATAGCCCACTTACATTTCTTGTTCAAAACACTTGCCAATTCAGGAACACCTTTGATTTCCATCAATGGTGTGACAAAATTGCGCGACTCAGGCGAAAAAAGTGCTAGAAATTTGATGCACGTCACAGGCGAATAAAAGGTACCTTTGTACAAGACAAAGCAGCATTTGGAAGCACCTTTAGTATACTTTTGATAAGCGTCAAAGATGCATAGCATCAATGGTGCACTAAGTTTGACTTAAATCAAAGGCGGGCTTTGCCACCATTGACACCCGGCCGTGTCAAAGACTTGGTAATGACGGTCTTTGCCATCTTTAACATACGTCAAGGGTGCATGGTAACGCAAAGTGAAGATGTAGGATGTAAAAAACATGCTCAGATGTTACTAAACCGAAATGCCGCGCCGTTGAGGTATATCGTAAGGATTGTGTCGTATCGAATGCAAAGAAGCGAGCGAGGCAGAAAACGTGAACAGCCGAAATGCGCATTGGAGTCTGCGTACTTTATAGTTTTGGACAGTCTTGATTCCGTGATGTTCAGAATATATTGGAAACACTAATTTAATCAAGTCCAGTCTCCTCGGGCTATAATAGCACCCAAACTCAGTTACGGTCCGCTATGTCCGCTGGTCTTTGCCACGGTATTAAGACACATGTCCCGCCGGAGCACATCTATGTATGTAAGGCCCTCTCCCCCTGGGTCGGTTCCCAGCGGACCAAGTCTCCTGCAACCAGTTCCGGGTAATAATAATATAACTGATAATAACTGAAAATATTTACACAGGATAACCACCAGTTATTTAACTGCTATCAATGCCAACCCTGTGGAGTGCAGTGCCGTATGCAGTGTCCAGCCAGTTGGAATCTTCTTCTCCTGCTGTTGATGGCGAGGAGAGGCTAGGCAGATCGCCATATATGACTTTGTTTCTGCCCATATCCTTCCATGAGACATTGAGGACTATTCTGAGCATGCGAGTGTAGCAGCTGTCAAGCCGAGCCTCTTGCTCTACTGTGAGCGTCCATGCCTCCGAGCCGAAAGGTGGTATAAGATCTTCCAGCATGGTGGATTTCCAGATGTTCTTGAGGTCATGGAGTGCTTTCCAGGATTGATTGTGCTTTCTTCGCCCTGTTGTCTTTCTCAGTGGAGCTGAAATAGAAGCCAAAGTACTTGAAGTCCTTTTTGGCAGCGAGTGATAAACCATCTTTGGTGGTGGTCTTGACTTCCTCCTTGAAGTTTAAGCCCATGACCTCTGCTTTCTTTGCGTTAGCCATAGACCCACCTTCTTGCATTCACCCTCCACGCTGAGCAGCAAAGCCTGTGCCTTCTCAACTGAGTCAGTCGATACGTGTTGTCATCGGCGAAGTCGAAGTCCGTCTGGACCACAGGACCGACTCTTCTGCTCTTTGGCATAGGATTGATTGTGAACCTGTAAAGCTACTCTTTCCCTTCAACATCCAGTCGCAGGGATGATTATGAAGCAATTTATGATGATAATAATAATAATAATAATAATAAATAATAATAATAAATAACAATAATAACTGGTAATAGGAGTACATTGAACAATAACCATATTGAAAACTGTTGAGAGTTAGAGAAAGCGAAAGTGCGTGGTCAAGGGTATCGGAGACAGTTAGTTCGCAAGCATAAGTATTCAGCTCAAAAAGCTGAATATTTGACTTTAATTAGAAAAGGTTAAACTCAAGAGACGGTTCAAGAAGTCGAAAAGTAAGCTATATATAGTGTAGACCATGGTAGCATCATGAAAGTATTACAACAGATAGAACCAACCACGTGACCTTTCAGGAGAACATCTCACTTTAGAAATGATCTTACTTGCGGGTATGTGCTAAAACAAGGACACCAGAGCATTGCCCGGGGGGGACTCCCATATAAAAATGGCGAGAGTCCACCTCCCACCCTCGGGGAGCATTGTAGCACCAGGATATAAGAACATGGAACACCGGAACAGCCGAGAACACCTAAATCAGGCCCTAGGTTAGTTGTTTAGCTTGTGGTTAAGGTTAGGATTAGCCGCAATATATAGTGTCCCGGTGTCCCGGTGTCCCAGAGGTCCGGCTCTGATCAGAGGCGCGCGTCATATCATTGTTTTACGAGACAAACGAGGGTAGGCAGCATGTATCAAGGATCATCTTAGCTCGAGTGTTCCTCTATAAGCATCTTATGGTCAACAATGCAGAGGTACTCTTCTTCTTGAGGTGAGATGTCTTTACAATCACTGCGTCGACCTGACGGTGTCTTCCTACGAATAACAACAACAGCGAATGTGATTAAAATAAAGGTAAAAATGTATACTAAAGCGTTTTTCCTTGTCATCTTGTTTTAGAGCTACTAGAGTCCATCTTGTTCAACACGAGCTGTACAAATAATCTTTCTTCATTTTTGAAACAGGCAACCTACAGCAGAGTAAATAAAGAAAAGTAAACAACGCAAGTAGAGTAATACTAAACTGTTGACAAATCCATGGCCCTCATTAAAAACAGAAAAATAAACAAATTAATGTTTGATTTGTTATTCCCTTATTTGCGCTATTAAGGCTGGGACGGGGGGGGGGGGGGGGGGGGGGGCAAAAAGTATAACTTTTTTAATATTAAAGCAAACGCCACTTGGCCACTTGGCGTTACAGAAACTGTTAATGTATGAGTAAGGTACTTAAAGTCAATATTTTTGTTTGGCACAGTTGACCTAAATAGCAGCCAAATCTCCGTAACAAAGTCGCTCCTCGGCTTCATTCTTCGTTAATTACCCCAATATAGTGAGGATATATCTGCAGCATATCGGCGTATAGCTGCCGTTCCGTATTGTTTTAAAGCTTAGGGACGGACCATTTAATTTTTGTAGGGGGTGGGGGAGGGGGTTGGGCAATTCCTTCTGAGAATGAATTTTTTTTTCAGCATCACTATTTGCAAGAATTTTTTTACCAAAATGATTGAAATTTGTTTCACGTGCTTTCTTGTGCACGATTTTTTTTCTCTTAAATTTCTTCTGTTTTTGATTAATTACCCCCCCCACCCCCACCCCACAAAAATTGAATAGTCCGCCCTTAATAACAATGGGCGCTTTGCAAGAACTAACGCGACAACTTTACGCGTGTTTGGCAGTTTACTCCAATCATAATTTTGACTCTCTAGTGTCCCAACGAAAACCAAAGGAAAGCGTACAACACCATGACCATAAAAGGTCTTCGACGAAGTTTATCTTGTTGTTGTTGTCGTTCATAGTTCATCTTATGTCCAAAGGGCAGTAACAAGAAGTCATTCAAGGTTTGTTTTCGCCTGGCAGGGATGTTCGCTTGTGAAGATTGCTGCTTTGTGAATGACCTATATTCCCTGAAAACAAAATGACAAGAGGAGATTAGATGACTAATTATTATTTCTGCGACAACTTTAATTTAGGAGTTTAGAGTTTTATTGGATACGGGCTTTTTTAATTTTTCAAATTTTAATTAAATTTTAACTGAACTGTACATAAACAAACTACGCGATCGACACAGTGGCCTTTAAGACTACTTTTAGTCTGTCTACAGACCGAGTTATAGGAAACTAAATTTGTTGAGATTGAATTCTGTTGCACAAAACAAACTCTAGTAATTGCCATGTCGTTAATTAAAAATGAGAAAACTTCAAATTCTCTCGGAAGTTTTTTTTAAGTTTTGGAATTAGCTGTATTTTACGAGGTACAAACGTTACAACTGGCAAGATTTCCGTATCACCTCAGTATGCATAAGCTTCATTCAGAAAAAGAGAACAATCGACCAAACAATAGACCACCTCCTATGTTTGATCTACGTCAATGCGCTCATAAAAATTACTCGACAGTGGAAATCCACCATTGAATAAAGTTCAAAATAACATTACCTTATCTGTTATGGAGCGATTTTATAATACCCGGCCACCTATTTACATATTCCTGAACGTTTTATAGAATGAGTCATATGAAACAAAAGAATCGATTCTTATTCAACGGGATGCAAATAAGTGGCCAGGTATTCTACAGTTTAGCCGCTGTTGTATGCCAAAGTTGTTGTAAAACTCTCAAGTTGCCATGAATTCAATCAATTTTCTTTAATAATAATAAGGTTCGGCTCGGGAAGTTCATCTTACCTTGCATCAGTATAAAACTCAGTATAAAACTATAAACATTTTTTTATCGCAGCTCTTGAGACTTTCATTCTTTCTGGTCGTGCAAAACCTACGAAATGTAAATCAAACCAATTTTAGGATAAATATTAAATTTCAAAAACCCAGAAAACATTTCACATGATACTTAAAACGGCCGCAAAGATTGTTACTCGGTGTTGTTACCTTGTATAAAGGAAAATATCCTACGAGGCAAATTGTTATTCCCTTCTTCTTTAGCGTACTGCATGTTGTAACTTCCTTAAATTTAAATCAAAATTACTCTCTCTTAATAGTTCTTAAAGTGCGGACTGAACAGTGGTAAAAAAAAAAAATAGCAAAAAACGGCCGCGAATTCCTCACGCGCGCTCGACGGCTTGTGGCAACTCATTTTCTGATTGGTTGGATGAAACTACGGCGTGTGGTGACATCTTGATTTGTCTCAGAAAGTTATAGCAAAATAGTCTTCATAATGGAATGGCATACATAATTATAATTATGTATGCCATGCGCAGGATCGCGCAGAACTAAGTCCTAATAACGACCGGAAGTAATTCTGGATGTAACAGTCTCCCAAAAAATTATCAAACAATGTATTGTTTGCTGGGTTTCCTAGGATGGCGTGGCTTTGGTAAGGCGAGTTTACCTTCTACGTTTTTCAGAATGCATTCTGCGCGGCGGGAAGTGAATAGTTGCGGTAAATACACTAGGGAAAATGAAAAAATGGTCTTTCACTTTGATCGAGCTCAAATTTGTCCGCAAGCTGGGGCAAGTATTTCACGGTTTAGGCACCCAAACGCACAAGTCGTTTTCAGTATTGTTTGCTTTGAAACTTGAGTTGACTTGCGCTATCGTTTAATCAGGACTTAAACATGGGAACAACATTCTGGGACTTAAGCTACTGTCCGCTAAATAGAGAGTGTCATCTTAATATGGTGCCCGCTTAATAGAGGGTGTCGGCTTAATATGGTGTCCGCTTTTTTAATACAGGTTTGACTTTAAAGACATTTGCATTTATTATTTTATCACCAAACTAACATCATACCATCATTATGGTCGAAAAAATGTCGTTGTCATTTACTATAGTAAATCAATTGTCCAAGAAAAACATTATCTATTCAATTCCCAAAAGACTATTTTGCCATAACTTTCTGAGACAAATCAAGATGTCACCACTCTACCAATAGGAAGACGTCGTAATTTCATCCAACCAATCAGAAAAAGAGTTGGCACAAGCCGTCGAGCGCGCGCGAGGAATTCGCGGCCGTTTTTTGCTGTTTTTTTCTTACCACTGTTCAGTCCGTACTTTACGAACCGATTAAAAGAGAGTAATTTTGATTTAATTTAAGGAAGTTACAACACGCAGTGCGCTAAAGAAGAAGGGAATAACAATTTGCCTCGTAGGATATTTTCCGTGATATAAGGTAACAACACCGAGTAACAATCTTTGCGGCCGTTTTAAGTATCATGTGAAATTTTTCTGGGTTTTTAAAATTGAATATTTATCCTAAAATTGGTTTGATTTACATTTCGTAGGTTTTGCACGACCAGAAAGAATGCTCTAAGTCTCAAGAGCTGCGATGTTTATAGTTTGATACTGATGCAAGGTAAGATGAACTTCCGGAGCCGAACCTTACAAGTTAACTCAGTCTTGAGTCATGTTTGCATGTGTAACGTTTGATTGTTTTCTAAAGTTAATATTTGTCTTCAAATTAGATAACTTGAATTCTTTCTAGGTTTTACAGGGCCAGTGAGAAAGCTCCAAGCCTCTAGAGCTCAGAAAAGTGCACGAAGTTGTTGAAAGATAACAGAAAGACCATCAAAGACGTGATATATTAAATAAAATTGATTGAATTCATGGAAACTTGATCAGAGTTTTACAACAACTTTGGCATATAACAGCGGCTAAACTACCTGGCCACTTATTTGCATCCCGTTGAATAAGAATCGATTCATTCTTTTGTTTCATATGACTCATTCTATAAAACGTTCAGGGATATGTAAATAGGTGGCCGGGTAGAGTGATTTTACTTAACCCGTGAAACACTATCTAACAATTAGTGTGTGATACTAGTCCAAATTAAACAAAAGAAAACAATGGAATTATAGTCTAATAGAAGGTGGTCTTTTTCTAGCAGTTTCTTGGTGTTGCGATCACCAAATGACGTAAAACAAAAGATTCAAAAGAAAGTAAACAATACCCACACCACAACACAAAAGCTAACCGACAATAATTTCCGCAACACCAAAAAACACCCCTTTTCTGAATGAAGCTTATGCATAATTAATCATGAGGTGATACAGAAATCGTGCCAGTTGTAAGGTTTGTACCTCGTAAAATACAGATAATTCCGAAACTTAGAAATAACTTCCGAGAGAATTTAAAGTTTTCTCATTTTTAATTAACGACATGGCAATTACTAGAGTTTGTTTTGTACAAAAGAATTTAATCTCAACAAATTTAGTTTCCTATAACTCGGTCTGTAGACAGACTAAAAGTAGTCTTAAAGGCCACTGTGTCGATCGCGTAGTTTGTTTATGTACAGTTCAGTTAAAATTTATTTAAATTTGAAAAATTAAAAGAGCCGAACACACGTAAACTTGTCGCGTAAGTTCTTGCAAAGCGCCCATTGTTATTAAGGGACGGACCATTCAATTTTTGTGGTGGTGGGGGGGGGGGGGGGGTTGGGCAATTACCAAAAAAGAAGAAATTTAAGAGAAAAAAATCGTGCGCTAGAAAGCACGTGAAACAAATTTCAAGCATTTTGGTAAAAAAAATTCTTGCAAATAGTGATGCTGAAAAAAAAAAAATCATAACTAGAAGGAATTGCCCAACCCCCTCCCCCACCCCCCATAAAAATTAAATGGTCCGTCCCTAAGCCTTAAAACAATACGGAAAAACAACTATACGCCTATATGCTGCAGATAAATCGTCACTATATTCGGGTAATTAACGAAGAATTAAGCCGAGGAGCGACTTTGTTACGGAGATTTGGCTGCTATTTAGGTCAACTGTGCCAAATAAAAGTATTGACTTTAAGTACCTTACTCATACTTTAAAAGTTTCTGTAACGACAAGTGGCCAAGTGGCGTTTGCTTTAATATTAAAAAAGTAATACTTTTTGCCCCCCCCCCCCCCCCCCCGTCCCAGCCTTAATAGCGCAAATAAGGGAATAACAAATCAAACATTAATTTGTTTATTTTTCTGTTTTTAATGAGGGCCATGGATTTGTCAACAGTTTAGTATTACTCTACTTGCGTTGTTTACTTTTCTTTATTTACTCTGCTGTAGGTTGCCTGTTTCAAAAATGAAGAAAGATTATTTGTACAGCTCGTGTTGAACAAGATGGACTCTAGTAGCTCTAAAACAAGATGACAAGGAAAAACGCTTTAGTATACATTTTTTACCTTTATTTTAATAACATTCGCTGTTGTTGTTATTCGTAGGAAGACGCCGTCAGGTCGACGCAGTGGTTGTAAAGACATCTCACCTCAAGAAGAAGAGTACCTCTGCATTGTTGATCATGCTTATAAAAGAACACTCGAGCTAAGATGAATCAGAGAATCCTTGATACATGCTGCCTAGTCTCGTTTGTCTCGTAAAACAATGATATGCGCGCGCCTCTGATCAGAGCCGGACCTCTGGGACACCGGGACACCGGGACACTATATATTGCGGCTAATCCTAACCTTAACCACAAGCTAAACAACTAACCTAGGGCCTGATTTAGGTGTTCCGGTGTTCCATGTTCTTATATCCTGGTGCTACAATGCTCCCCGAGGGTGGGAGGTGGACTCTCGCCATTTTTATATGGGATTCCCCCCCCCCCCCCGGGCAATGCTCTGGTTTCCTTGTTTTAGCACATACCCGCAAGTAAGATCATTTCTAAAGTGAGATGTTCTCCTGAAAGGTCACGTAGTTGGTTCTATCTGTTGTAATAGTTTCATGATGCTACCATGGTCTATACTATATATAGCTTACTTTTCGACTTCTTGAAGCGTCTCTTGAGTTTAACCTTTTCTAATTAAAGTCAAATATTCAGCTTTTTGAGCTGAATACTTATGCTTGCGAACTAACTATCTCCGATACCCTCGACCACGCACTTTCGCTTTCTCTAACTCTCAACAGTTTTCAATATGGTTATTGTATTGTTCAATGTACTCCTATTACCAGTTATTATTGTTATTTATTATTATTATCATTATTATTATTATTATTATCATTAATTGCTTCATAATCATCCATGCGACTGGATGTTGAAGGGAAAGGGTTCACAATCAATCCTATGAAGAGCAGAAGAGTCGGTCCTGTGGTCCAGACTGACTTCGACTTCGCCGATGACAACACGTATCGACTGACTCAGTTGAGAAGGCACAGGCTTTGCTGCTCAGCGTGGAGGGTGAATGCAAGAAGGTGAGTCTATGGCTCAACGCAAAGAAAGCAGAGGTCATGGGCTTCAACTTCAAGGAGGAAGTCAAGACCACCACCAAAGATGGTTTATCACTCGCTGCCAAAAAGGACTTCAAGTACTTTGGCTCCTATATCAGCTCCACTGAGAAAGACAACAGGGCGAAGAAAGCACAATCAATCCTGGAAAGCACTCCATGACCTCAAGAATATCTGGAAATCCACCATGCTGGAAGATCTTATACTACCTTTCGGCTCGGAGGCATGAACGCTCACAGTAAAGCAAGAGGCTCGACTTGACAGCTGCTACACTCGCATGCCCAGAATGGTCCTCAATGTCTCATGGAAGGATATGGACAGAAACAAAGTCATATATGGCGATCTGCCTAGCCTCGCCTCACCATCAACAGCAGGAGAAGAAGATTCCAACTGGCTGGACACTGCATACGGCACGGCACTCCACAGGGTTGGCATTGATAGCAGTTAAATAACTGGTGGTTATCCTGTGTAAATATTTTCAGTTATTATCAGTTATATTATTATTACCCGGAACTGGTTGCAGGAGACTTGGTCCGCTGGGAACCGACCCAGGGGGAGAGGGCCTTACATACATAGATGTGCTCCGGCGGGACATGGGTCTTAATACCGTGGCAAAGACCAGCGGACATAGCGGACCGTAACTGAGTTTGGCGTGCTATTATAGCCCGAGGAGACTCGACTTGATTAAATTAGTGTTTCCAATATATTCTGAACATCACGGAATCAAGACTGGTCCAAAACTATAAAGTACGCAGACTCCAATGCGCATTTCGGCAGTTCACGTTTTCTGCCTCGCTCGCTTCTTTGCATTCGATACGACACAATCCTTGCGATATACCTCAACGGCGCGGCATTTCGGTTTAGTAACATCTGAACATGTTTTTTACATCCTACATCTTCACTTTTCGTTACCATGCACCTTTGACGTATGTTAAAGATGGCAAAGACCGTCATTACCAAGTCTTTGACACGGCCGGGTGTCAATGGTGGCAAAGCCCGCCTTTGATTTAAGTGAAAGTTAGTGCACCATTGATGCTGTGCATCTTTGACGCTTATCAAAAGTATACTAAAGGTGCTTCCAAATGCTGCTTTGTCTTGTACAAAAGTACCTTTTATTCGCCTGTGACTTGCATCAAATTTCTAGCACTTTTTTCGCCTGAGTCGCACAATTTTGTCACACCATTGATGGAAATCAAAGGTGTTCCTGAACTGGCCAGTGTTTTGAACAAGAAATGTAAGTGGGCTATATTCGAAACATCTTCGTATCTTCCTCTCTAATCTTCGGACGTCTTCGGTAATCTTCGGCAAATATGACCGAAAACATTAAAATGACCTTCGGACAATCATCGGAAATTTTCGTAACACCTTCGGTAAATTGTCGAGAGTCTTCGATAAACTTCGGAAAATTCAAAAATTGATCACAAACATAAAACTATCCGAAAATTGGCAAAAAACAGTCGGAAATCTTCGGAAGACCTTCCAAGCTGTAAAGTTATGAATACTCTCAAGACTTGATTTTTCTTTGTATAAACATGAGACAAAATTAAGGCTCGTGGAATATCTCACCGTATACCACTCCAATCCATCGCATAACTAGCATTTATCATCTTGTGCGTGCAATCCATGTCGATACGACTTTCTCCACATGGCTGCATCTTCGTTCATCCAACTTGTATTCTATGAATATTTGCCACAGAAATTGACTATTTAAAGCATAATATTACCCCCACCCTTCATCTATGATATTGTTGTCCATCCCTATAACTTTCGGATATATCCATACTCAAAGACATGACATTAATCTATGCACTGAGAGCAGTAAAAATAAGCTACAGTTTTGGAGTAAACCTAACACATTAGATTTATTTATTTTTCTCATTTCTGCAAAGTCATAAATTCCTTTATAGATTTTACAGTTGCTGCTATAATGTAAGAAATACACTCATCGACAGCTTTAAAATGATGTATCGTGGGATAGAATTTGTAGGTATTCACCTGAGAGAAAAAAAGGCCTTTGGCATTGGTCTTGAAAGGTTGACTTTAATTACACGCCTATTGTCTCATAATGCAATGTTAACGCTTTTTCGAGGTCTTTTGTAATCCATTTGCTTTCTAGTACTGGACAATAGCCCAATTTTGATATATTAAAATTCAACTTGAAACACCACTACGAGGCTTAGGGGAATGATAGTAGGGATTTATATAGTTTATTCCCCCAAGCCTCGGAGCGATGTCTTTTGTTTAAAGGTGAATTTTTATATATTGAAATTGGGCTATTGTTGAACAAGTAAGATGCAGGCAATGGAAATAGTTAGGTCACGTTTAAAAAATGTCAGCTGACAAGAACCCCAAGATCACACTAGCATGGACACTCGGAGGCAAGCGTAGGAGGGGACGGTCAAGAGTGACGTGGCGGAAAACTGTCGATATATTGAGAACACAGCTAAGATTTAGAACCTAAAGAGAAGCAGACTGCAGCAAGAGACCGTCAGAAAAACTAGAAGGAGGAGAATTGATGGCCCTATTCTCCACAAGAATAGAGAGGATTGATGATGATGATGATGATTAGAGAGAGAGAGAGAGAGAGAGACTGTGTGTGCGTGACCCCTGTAACTGCGCGAGCACATACACGCAACACGCGCGCGATAATTTTTAAGTACATATTGTAGCCACTCACATGCTTCATAATTACGTTGATTAGAAAAGTCTGTTTTATATTACTAATGCTGTTTTGTCTCGTAAAAAGTTTTATTTGTAGAGAATTACAGATAATTATTGATTGAAGACAGATGGCTTCTCAGTGAAGAAAATAGGTCCCGAGTGTATCAAAAATCCACCGCTTAACACAAAAGGCAACTAACAGGTAAGTCTTGGAAAACCTGTGGAATTTTTACGATTTAGAAAGAAAAAGTGGTTGGCTAGAACATCTTGCGCCACTTTCTCAACTAATCAGAGGTAAAACCAAAACCAATCGTGACTTGCCTGCACACGTTTCCCGCGCTTGGCGCCGGCTACATGTATTTATTTCTAGCTCTGATTGGTTCATTGGATTGTCTGCTTATCTTTTCATTGGTCATAGTAGTTACTTTTGTTTTGGTTTTATGACGATAGAGTAATAACAGCTCTACGATACATAGACTTAGGCCGCAATTCTCTAGTAAAAATAAGGTTCTATCTAATAATTACCAATTGCAATGTTAATCCGCAGTTTTGCATTGTTATAATCTTGCAGTTTTCGAGGATGCCAGGAGCCTATTCGATTGGATATACTGACAAATCCGCTACAAGGGAAAGCCAATTGCGAGAAACTAATTGAAGCTAGGTAAATGATTAAAAAAATTGTACGTCCTATTTTTTCTTTCGTGTGTGTGTGTGTGAGAGAGAAAGAGACTGTGTGTGCGCGACTCCTGTAACTGCGCGAGCACATACACGCAACACGCGCGAGGATAATTTTTAAGCACATGTTATAGCCACTTACATGCTTCATAATTACATCGATTAGAAATGTCTGTTTTATATTACTAATGCTCTTTTCTCTCGTAAAAGTTTTATTTGTTGTGACTCTAGGTGATTATTGATTGAAGTCAGGAGGCTCCTTATGAAGAAAATGGGTTTCAAGTCTATCGACAATCCACCGCTTAACACACATGGCAACTTACTAACAGGTGAGTGTTAGAAAACCTGTGGAATTTTTACAATTAAGAAAGCAAAGGTGATTGTCCGGTTTTCAAGTGAGTATTGCTTTGGTTTTGTAATGCTGCGCTTTGTGATTGGCTAAAATATCTCACGCCACTTTTTTAACGAATCAGAGGTGAAACCGAAACCAGATTCTGACTTGCCTGCATGCGTTTCGCGCGCTTAGCGCCGACTACATGTATTTGGTTCGAGCTCTGTTTGGTTCATTGGATTGTCTGCCTTATTTTTGATTGGTCAGAGTAATTACTTTGGTTTTGGTTTTACGATACTCTAGTAAAAACCGGTCTACGATGTAAGATTAATATTATATTTATCCAGGGGTGCTTACCATTAAGCCAAGAAAACCGGTATTTTCGGTTGGAAAGCAAATGGTACGGTTGATTTTCCGAGAATTCCGGTTGGAACAAGTGGACAACCTTCAGAGGTTGTCCCGCGATTCCGGTTGGGACGATTCGACTGGAATTTTCCTTACCATTTGAATTTAGAAAAAATTCAAATCGCTAAATCGAGTTAACGGTCTGGGTACCAGGACGGAGAAATGGAAAATTTAAATGGTAAGTGCAATCTCGTCGGTTGGTCAGTAAATTTGGAAAATCGCTTACCATTATGTAACGGTCATCCCAACCGGTTTTTTCCTACAAATGGTAAGCACCCCTGTTTTGCATCGTTAAATCTTGCAGTTCTCAGGGATGCTAGGAGCCTATTAGACTGGAGATGGTGATACTAAGATACTAAGATGCGGGATACTAATTGCAGCCAGGTATATATACGAGCTAGGTATTTCTAATTCATTCATTCCAGCCCATTACAGAAAAAAGTTTATATCTAGCCGGGATAAACAAAATAATAGAGAATCGGCAGCTGGCAAGAGTTACGTGGCTTCCCAGGGTTTTAATAAAGGCACGTGCATATAATTTACGAAATAAAGCCTAATAGGCCAATTTCGATATATTAAAATTCTAACTTGACTCCGAGGCTTGGGGGAATAAAACAAAAGAAATGAATAATTGAACGCTGAATCTCAATGTGATTTCTTTTGTTTTATTCCCCCCGAGCCTCGGAGCCAAGTAGAAATTTTAATATATCGAAATTGGCCTATTGTCTTGTCTTGGAAGAGGATTCCAACATATTTATGCTCATTTATCAGTTGTCATTGCCATGGAAACACAACATCTAGAGAATGGCTATCTTGCGGAAATGGATATGGACATCATTTGTGAAGAAAAAAACATAGGGTCATTGAGACGATTTTCCCAATATCACGCAATTTCGTACATTTAGCTATTAAACTACCTTGCTGTAAGATATTTTTCCCTAAAAAAATGTGAAAGTTAGAGCTTGTGTCTCACAATTTGCGAAGTTTCAGAAAACTTCACCAAAAGAAATGCGAGAAAATCTGCTTTTTCTTTTCTGATGTCACAAAATCGATAGTTAATACAGCATTGTTGTATTGCTATATGTTATAGGTTGATTTCTGAGGGGAGTGTTGAAGGAAGCCTTTAAACAGTAATTATCGTGATTACATACATGCAATTTGCTGATCAAAAGGTGAGGAGAGCTCAACTGAATGATGTTGCCTTACTTTTTATGGAGAATTTACTATTATCTGCATTTCTGTATTAGACTGCGATTTCCACCATGACGGAAAGGTAAAAGAACCCAGGGATAGCTGATGACAAGAAATGTATTTTTCGATAAAAAAAAAAAACATATAAAATGCTACAAAAAGCATCAAAATGTTTAAAACCTATTTGCAATTTCCGCATTTTTCCGATAAATTAGAAATTTAGTAAAATCCAAGAAGGCCGTCATCTTGGCGGCCATCTTGGATGACGTCACGGACCCCCAGCAGCGCCACAACCCATAATATTTACCTTATCTTGTAGAGCATATCGCAGGTTATCTATTAGGCGTAAAATATTTGCGAAATATTTCAACATCGCAAAAACTCAGTGGGGGTTGCAACAACACCCCCCCCCCCCCCCCTCCCCACCCTCGCCTTGTACCACGGTGGGGGTATAAGTTTGCGTGTACGTCCGAGGGTTAAAGGAAACTCTCGTCTATTTCTTATTTTTATTCCCGATCTTGATTGGCTTGGCTTAATACACAGTTCATTTTCACTTTAGGTTATACAGGAGAGGAAGAAGGATTCAAGGGAGACTAATGACGCGAAACAAATTGCATCACAGGTACATCTTGAGGATCATAATAATTTAAACACTTGTTCTTACGTGTGGAGCTTCCTCGGCACGTGGTCGCGTTTTAACTTGGGCCTCTGTGTTTCGCTTTTGGCTCACCTTACTTTTGGAGAAAAGAAAAATTGGGCACAGTCTTTTTGTGTTTACGCTCAAACCCTTGACATTAAAGTATCCACAACCGTAAACTATAAAATTGGGTGCAGGAGTAGTGGTCTGATCCGGGTTGTACGTTCCTATGTAGATATGTGAGGCTGGCCCGAAGAATTGGAATTTGAGCTGTTTTCTTTTGAAATTGGGTGTACACTTTGACAATGATAGTCTGCAGGGTTCACACTATTCCTGGAAAACTTCCCGAATTTTATACACATATTTTACCTTAATTAACGTTCCTCCACACCCACTTAGTATGTCACGTACGATAAAAGCCTAATGTTTTAACCATTGAGCTGTGAAAATTGTGAGTTTCTTGGTTGGGGATTATATTCTTTTTGTACTCTGGAAAACTCTGGAATTCCGTCATCTCTCAGTATTTCGAACCCATGATTTTGTTTTTTCTTTTTAATCTTAAAATTGGGTATAGATTTTTTACATTGGGATTCAAAATGGAAAACCTTTATGGGTTTTGAATAGCGGGCAGTTCTCACCCAGACCAAAAAGTTTTAAGAGTGCTTCCTGGAGAATGATAGACCGCGCTGGAAATAAAGCTTGAAATATTGATAAGGCACAACACGAAAGTAAAAGTAAAATGTTTTTATCAACATTGTGTCTTGATTAGATTTTTCTCTCCGTTCGCTTACACAATTTGATTTCTCTTGCTCGGTTACTATTCAATTTGATTCTTGGGTCGGGGCTTCCTCTTTTGCCATTCAGGTAAATCAAGACCTAAGAGAACTTCCATAATAAGTGCCGGAAATGATCCACGCTCATTTTAGGGGTTGAAATTCGTGTTTGCGCTGGTAGGAGGTTAACCACATTTTCGTGAATTTTAATTCTCCAACCACATTAAGAAACTGCGACATTACAGTCTAATCGTTCAATATATCATATATTTTCAGCTATTTCAAGCGACTTCACAACGCTTTTGGAACTCCATGAAAGGATCTTCAGTCTGATCAGATGAAATGGACTCATAATCAGGATCGAATAATGGACCACTAGCTGTTCCTGTTGCATGCCTCTGTTAATTTGAAAGAAATCAAAGTAAATAATCTTAGTCGTAAAAGAGTGCTATTTAAGGGCTGCTTTAAAATGTACCCATTACCACAAGCTATCCTTAACCGCTATTTTTAGTCAATAGGCCTTATTCACGGTAGCCACCATTTTAGTTTTAATATTGTAATGCTTATTACCCATGTGATTTCACGGGGAAGGGGAGGGCAAACAAATCGAACTCGGGAGATTTCTAACAGTTTTCTTTGTACACCAAAGTTCCTCTTCTCTCAAATTCAAATTTAAGAGACAAATTTACAAAATCCAGGGATAATTTTGATGATGATCATTCAACTTTAAAAATTTAGTAACAAGGTAAGCGTGTGTGCGTGTGTTATCATACAACGAATAATATATTGAAAAGGGATAGCTATGTTTGCACAAGAATTAAGAGTATGCGCGTGTGAATCAAGAAGGAATAACCGTGTTTATATACGAATTAGGAGTGGTAGGGATAATGATGTTTACATAATGATTTTGATCATGACTCGAAAATGAATGAAAGTGCTCATATAAGAATAAGGAATATCCGCGTTTTAGCAAACAACTGACAAATTAATAATAAAGAGGAAAATATATGTATAATAAATAAGAGGGTGTGTGAGGTAGTGAACAACGCATAATTGAACTACAGAATCGAACGATTGCGCATGTTAACAAACAATTACTGATGGAATAATCATAACTGATACATGAATCAAGAAGGGATAATGTCTATAAATATGAAGAGTGCGCGTATTATCAAACAACTGATACATGAATTGAGTAGAGCCGGAATAATGATGTTTATATAAGTATTAACAAGAGTGTGCGCATATTATCAAATAACTGATACATGAATTGAGAAGGGATAATGTTGTTTACATAAGTATTAACAAGAGTGTGCGCGTATTAGCAAATACCTGATAGATGATGAATTGAGAAGGGATAATGATGTTTATATAAGTATTAACAAGAGTGTGCGCGTATTAGCAAATAACTGATAGATGGTGAATTGAGAAGTGACAATGTTGTTTATAGAAGTATTAAAAAGAGTGTGCGCGTATTAGCAAATAACTGATAGATGATGGATTGAGACGAGATAATGTTGTTTATATAAGTATTAACAAGAGTGTGCGCGTATTAGCAAATAACTGATAGATGATGAATTGAGAAGGAATAATGATGTTTATAAGTATTAATAAGAGTGTGCGCGTATTAGCAAATGACTAATGCATGAATTGAGAAGAGATAATGTTGTTTATATGAGTATTAACAATAGTGTGCGCGTATTAGCAAATAACTGATACATGAATTGAGAAGTGACAATGTTGTTTATAGAAGTATTAAAAAGAGTGTGCGCGTATTAGCAAATAACTGATAGATGATGGATTGAGAAGTGATAATGTGTTTATATACGTATTAACAAGAGTGTGCGCGTATTAGCAAATAACTGATAGATGATGAATTGAGAAGGAATAATGATGTTTATAAGTATTAATAAGAGTGTGCGCGTATTAGCAAATGACTGATGCATGAATTGAGAAGAGATAATGTTGTTTATATGAGTATTAACAATAGTGTGCGCGTATTAGCAAATAACTGATACATGAATTGAGAAGTGACAATGTTGTTTATAGAAGTATTAAAAAGAGTGTGCGCGTATTAGCAAATAACTGATACATGAATTGAGAAGGGATAATGTTGTTTACATGAGTATTAACAAGAGTGTGCGTGTATTAACAAATACCTGATAGATGATGAATTGAGAAGTGATAATGTGTTTATATACGTATTAACAAGAGTCTGCGCGTATTAGCAAATAACTGATAGATGATGAATTGAGAAGGAATAATGATGTTTATAAGTATTAACAAGAGTCTGCGCGTACTAGCAAATGACTGATACATGAATTGAGAAGTGATAATGTTGTTTATATAAGTATTAACAAGAGTGTGCGCGTATTAGCAAATAACTGATAGATGATGAATTGAGAAGGATTAATGTTGTTTATAGAAGTATTAACAAGAGTGTGCGCGTATTATCAAATAACTGATACATGAATTGAGAAGGAATAATGATGTTATATAAGTATTAACAAGAGTGTGCGCGTATTAGCAAATAACTGATGCATGTATTGAGTAGCGATAATATTTGCATAAGATGCCCGTTTTGGCAAACAATAAATGAATTTAAAGGGAATAATAATATTTATATAAGAATTAAGCGTGTGAGAGTGTTTTAGCAAACAATAGATACACGATTTAAGACGGAACAATGTTTATATAAGTATTGATTAATAAGAGTGCGAGCGTGTTAACAAATAACTGTTATGTGAAAAGAAGGAATGATAATATAAGTGTTAATGATTGCGCGTGTTTTGGCGAGCAACTGATACCTGAATTGACAGGGATAATAATATTTATATAAGTATTAAGAGTGTAGGCTTGTTTTAGCGAACAACTGATACATGAATTAAGAAGGGATAAGAATGTTTATAGTATTATTAATACGAGAATGCTCGTGTTTTAGCGAACAACTGATACATAAATTCAAAAGGGATAATAAGAGTATGCGTGTTATAGCAAATAACTGATACATGGATTAATAAGGGATTCTAATGTTTATATAAGTATTAATAAGAGTATGTGTGTTATAGCAAATGACTGATACATGAAATAATAAGGGATAATAATGTTTATATAAGTGTTAATAAGAGTATGTGTGTTATAGCAAATGACTGATACATGAAATAAGAAGAGATAATAATGTTTATATAAGTGTTAATAAGAGTATGTGTGTTATAGCAAATGACTGATACATGAAATAAGAAGGGATAATGTTTATATAAGTATTAATAAGAGTATGTGTGTTATAGCAAATGACTGATACATGAAATAAGAAGGGATAATAATGTTTATATAAGTGTTAATAAGAGTATGTGTGTTATAGCAAATGACTGATACATGAAATAAGAAGAGATAATAATGTTTATATAAGTGTTAATAAGAGTATGTGTGTTATAGCAAATGACTGATACATGAAATAAGAAGAGATAAGTAAGGGTTATCGGCCTGAAACGAGGGGATATCAGATTTATTCACCTCTGGTTCCGCCCGAGGGCGTAGCCCGAGGGCGGAACCAGAGGTGAATAAATCTGATATCCCCGAGTGAAAGGCCGATAAAATGCTTATTTTTCACACTGGTGAGGTTTTCTAAAAAACGCACTTTTGTTTAAGATGTCGGCAAAAGAGCTTGATGAAGTTTTGTAAAGAAACAAAGATATCATGGTAGTCTCTAGGGACTTGCATACATGTGCGTAAAAAATTGCGAAAACAACATTGTCATGGTATGAGTTGAATAGGTATTTAAAGTGTAGTTTGCCTCGTGTTGTAATTTGCATTATTTTTCACATTGGTGAGGTTTTTGTAGATAATGCACTTTTGTTTAAGATGTCGGCAAAACAGCTTGATGGAGTTTTGTAAAGAAACAAATATATGTAGTCTCTAGGGTCTTACATTACATACATGTGCGTGAAAAATTGCGAAAACAACATTGTCAGGTCTGAGTTCAATATGTAAGTAGTTTGCCTCGTGTTGTAATTTGCATTGTGGATTACGCTTGATCTAGTTGAGCTGATGTCGAAGTATGAGCGAATCGGACTCCGATGATGATATTTTCATCACCCAAAGCAGTTTTTCTGGTTCTATTCAGTCGTCTTGCAAAGATGAAAGTTTGTTGGATTTGCCAGCGGATAATTTGGATGGTTTAGATGTCGAGGAAACAGTGACAGAATTATTCGAAGAACTAAAGCGGAGTGAGTACACTAATGAAGTGGGTGAGACTAGCAAGAAGGTTGAAGTATCGCGACGTGGTATTGAAATAGTGACACAGGGAGAGGTTGAGGAAAGGAATTCAATAAAATGTTAGTGTTATTTGGTGCAATAATATTGTAGTGTATTTGATGTTTCGAGGGGAATAACTGGAGGGGAATAACTGGAGGGGAATAACTACAGGGGAATAACTGCAGGGGAATAACTACAGGGGAATAACTCAGCCCCGCACTCCCCTGTTACAATCAAAGCCGCCACCTGCTTTTCAGACAGTTGATAATTGTTAGGGGATATTAAATTTATTCACCTGAATAAAACAAAGAAAACCGAGCCATGTGAAAAATAATAATGTTTATATAAGTATTAATAAGAGTATGTGTGTTATAGCAAATGACTGATACATGAAATAAGAAGGGATAATAATGTTTATATAAGTGTTAATAAGAGTGTGCAAATTACTGATACATGGATTAAGAAGGATTCTAATGTTTATACTGATAAGTATTAATAAGAGTGCGCGTGTTTTAGCGAACAACTGATACACGAATTAAGAAGGGATAATAATGTTTATATAAGAATTAATAAGAGTGCGCGTGTTTTAGCAAACAACTAATATATGAATTACAATAAGGAATAATGTTTATGTAAGAATTAAGAGTGTGCGCTCGTTTTAGCAAACAACTGATACACGAATTAGAAGGGATAATGTTTATATAAGTATTAAGAGTGTGCGTGTTATCAAATAACTGATACATTAATTAAGAAGAGATAATTTAATATAATAATTAAGATTGTGTAGGGTGTTAGCAAATAACCTATAAGTAAATTAAGGAAGAGACGATAATGTTTAAGTACGATTTAATAGTGCGCGCTCTTAAGGTAGTGTTTCTGTTTGTCATCTCATTGATGAATTATAAAGAGTTTTGTGATTATATAAGGTATAAAAATATGAGCACGTTAACAATGAAACAGAGGTATCGCTGTTTTGGATTCATTTGAAAGGAACAGGATAATATAACTGTCCTTGATATTTATCACGAGCTAAAAATCGTTTGGCACAAAAACAGAGTCATAAGACATGCAATAAACTTTCATTTAATTTACAATTTTAGCCGCTTATCAGATCAAATTCTTTTTAATTTTCTTTTCTTTTTTATGATATTAATTAAGTCAACATGATTTTGTATGTACTGTTTTCATTCTCGAATGCAGTCCATTACTGCTGCCATTGTATAGCAAGGAAACTAAAAACTCTAGAAACATCAGAGAGTTCGGTGTCTACACATCCTGTTATTGTAACCCTTATTATTGTTATCTTAACGTTATAGTAAACAATTTTTAACAGTATGCAAAGTATCTGTAATCGTATTTTTAGCTGCAGTTGTATATGTAATGTTATTTTGCTGATTGCATTATGAATAAAGTTTACAAAATAAAATCAGAGAGTTCAAGAGAAATGTAAAATGCGAACTGCGCTGCCAGTTTGTTTTCGCATTAATGTATCGTATATAACAATGTGTTATGTATCATATATAACAATATTGTTATTTCTCAGGTTTCATATTGTAGCTTTTTATTGATTTTATAATAATGTGTATTATTTATAATTTAAATATTGTATTAATATTTTTCTTAGGTTTGATTTTATATCATATTGTAAATTAGTGCTGAAAAAACCAAGTTCGAGGAATTAATAAAGTATTCTATGTTAAAACTTTTAATGAGTGTCTCTAGTCAAAGACGGACTGGGTCTAAATTAATGGCAACGAACAAATTTAGCCTAACTATTTTCAGGTTCGCTCCTCGCGCGCTCCTAAACTCTCTTCCCTTCTCTCTCCTATTTCTAGCGCCTGCCACGAAGGCTATTATTTTCTGTCATCTTAAGTAATTATTTTATCCTTTACCCTCCCTCTTTATAACTTGTTACCTATTTATCGGATTCCCTCGCGAATGACCTCTCTGTCTCCCAATCCAACCTATAATAACTTCACTTCTAACTTGGTAGATTGAAATCATCTCTTTCTGGGTCGGAGCTCCTGCTCTGGCTGGATACTTTCACACAATCAGCCCTGTATAATTTAAAACCTCCCGAGATCAAAATCTATCCTTGGGCTTGTATTTCCTTATAATCTTATCGATAACAAAATTCTGGAATGGAATTGGTCATCCGCCCGCCTTTTTCTTACGTAATTGGCGCGCGGTCCAATTATAACTTGTGGTTATTGAATAGCTGTTATTTGAAACCTACGTTGCCCGCGCGCCGATCAATCAGGTTCAATTAATGGATCATTTTTTACTGTTTCCCTCCTGGTTTCAAGCTGATAGAAAATATCCTTGGACATTTTGAGTTTATAAAAACAAATATTTTCCGTTGTTGAACAAGTCAAACATGGCACATGACGCAAAATTGCACGTGTTTGTACGGGAATCCAATGACAATAATAGTTCCATAAAAACTGATTTCAAACCCCATTTCAACTTAAAATAAACTAAGAAAGACTGGATACTCTTGAGGACCGCAGATACAATACATTCGCTAGTAATTATTCCCGCGGACTGGAAACAGGACAAGTCGTTTCGGTTAAACCCCATTTGAATCCAATTGAATGACAATAGTGCCTATTGCATAATCACTCGTTCTACAAAGAGTTCAGACACATAAAATAGGTGGACTAAAGTTCTTCAGAAAATAATTTTTCCCATATTTTATCCGGCAATGGATGCTTTCTCCAAAATGGCGGCAAATTCGTGAAATTAGGCCCCATCCACACGTATACGTTTACGTTCGTAAACGCATATTTTTTTATGCGTTTAGGCCTCCCGTCCACACGTAAACGATGAAAATGGTCACCGTAAACGGATATTTTTGAAAACGCTCTCCAAAGTGGATATTTTCCAAAACGCCGTTTACCCGTTTACGTGTGGACAGCGTAAACGGATATTTTCGTAAACGCTGATGTCACAGATTCGGACCCAGTCCACAAATAAAGAAAATAGTGCAGATATCCAATATGGCGGACGGTCAAATGCTTCAAATCTGCATGCTTAATGCAGATTTGAACCTTTTTACGTACGGTCACGTGAGTTAAAACGCTCTATCGTTTTTGCGTTTACGTGTGGACAGGTAAAAACGAATCGTAAACGATGGCTGGCTTCGTGTGGACGGAAGCGTTTTAGATAAAAAAAAATATGCGTTTTCGAACGTAAACGCATACATGTGGACGGTGCCTCAGATTTGGAAAATTAAAGTTCTATTTTTGTCCGCGTTGATATCGAAAGAAAAGAAATAAATACAAGACTAGTACTGCAAACAAAGAAAATTAGATTCAGTTACATACGCGGGGATGAAAGCAGTGACCTCCTGGACAGCAGTGGATTTCTAAATGTAACATCAAACCATTGCGCCATGGACACTCGCTTCCTAATAGCGGTAAAACTTTAATACATAAAGTTTATTTCGTTAAATTTGGACAAAAAATACCTTCATAGCTTTTTTACGCAGCCTGTCACAAATATTAATACAACAGTTTTCAGCAACCCACATCAATACCTTTCAGTTCAAGTGGATCGCTTTTGTTATAAACGCATTATTATGAAAACTATTATTATAATATACATTATCTTCGTAATTATAATTATTTTTTAATACCGAAAGGGAGTCTGTTGATAAAGATGATGGTCATTCTAACAACTTTGCCAGGTGAAGTTTTGGTTGTCTTTTATTAAACCAATACTCCTGTAAGCATTTATTTGCGTTTATGAAAAACGGGTTAAAAGATGGAAGTCAAAAGAAAACTAGCAAACCTTTTAAACCCCCCCAAATCGAGCCACGAGTTAGGGTGCGTTACATTGAACGTATTCCGCAATAAGAACATGAAGAATGTTTAAAAATCGCGTTTTGGGGGATTTGGGAACCACCATATCCTAATGCCGTATTATAAACACGTTTTAACAGATTTACACCGACTATTGTGTTTATTCTAATTCCCGGTCAAACGAGCGAGCCTTAATTTCCCGTCCAACGCTTTATTTGGTAATTATGCACAATATTTGGCTGCAAGTTTCCATTGGAAGATTTTCACAATAGCGCGATGTCAAATAACTCGCCTTACACATGCATATACAGGGCGCTTAAAGCCAAGTGCAAATTACGCGCTTCACTTTGAATACTCATAAAAAAATACTTTCTTTTGACACAAAGCAAGGCAAAAATTTGGGAACGCATTGTTAATAACTGCTTTCTAATTGTTCAAGAATTTTTGTCGACTAAGCTGAATAGATTTTAATCGGCCCGTATAAAAGCAACGTGGCACGTTCATGTATGTTTCTAAGTTGGCAAACGTGGTGCTGTGAAGGTCAATTTGAAATTTTTGGTTTGTCGCCTTGTGGATCTTTATCGTTTTGGAGAAGACCAGGTTTGTTATTTGCTCAAATGTCATTTCGACCATATTTTACGTTTTTCTTTACATTACAGTCAAGCTAGTTTGAATTCTAGATGCATTGATAGCAACGACGAAGCGGTGTTGAATATTCCCGTTACTTAAATTTCCATCAGTTCGCGTCAGGTTGAACTTTACAAAGTGAAACTGCATTTATTGCTTCGGTCTGTGATTTGGTGATACCATTTGGAAGAGCAAGGAAAAATTGTTTCCTCAGTGTAACCTTTATTTCGTTAAGTTTGTTCGTGGGCGATTTATTCTGTTTGGAATGTTTTTTCTTTTGTGAAAAGTTATTCATTGTTCAGCATGCGAAAATGATGTCGAATTTTCTCAGGAACTCGAATAGCGAAAGTCGAAGATAAAAAAATAAGTCACTGGTAACGTTTTCACAGTATTCACTAAGAAGTCTATAAAACTAACTCATGTTTTTTATTTCGAACAGTTTATTCCGTTGGAACGTCTCAAAGCCAACCTGAAACTGCTTGAGAATCACGTACGCGTCCTCTGTGGCTTGGACGAAGCTTTATTCGGTTTCATCAGTTCCTAGCAGGTATGGCGGCTTAATTATTTTGACTTGAGATATAACCGACTTGATTTTCGCCAAATTATCTGCCAATTTTTATTGCACGAGCAAGGTGTACGACGTGCGGTTTATTTAGTTTTTTTGCCACTTCTAAAAGTACACAGGAAAAGCCAAAAATTAGTTTTCTATTCGAAATTTGAATTTTTTTTTAAAATTTAATTGACGAATTTGGTTAACTTATTAGTCGCAGCCGGTAAACTGATGTTGAAAGTAATTTAACCCTCGGTTCGGTCAAACAAGAGGGGTGGGGGTGGGGGTGGGGGTGGGGGTGGGGGTGGGGGTGGGGGTGGGGGGGGTGTATTTCTCCCATATTTTCAAGACCATTTTAGATTAGTACATGCTGTTATCAGTAGCTGTTCGTTTATCCTTGAGACACATTTGGTAAAGTTTGGCGACAACCGGTTGCTATGGTAACGAGATATGATGTCATAAGTAACATGTGGTCAAGCCATTTTTGAATATAAATGCGTGTTTTTTCCTTTTTTCAGTGAAAAAAAAACCGTATAAAATGCTACCAAAAGCATCAAAATGTTTAATTGAATGTTATTTTGCAACTCTAGCAAACAATATTTGTAATTTCCGCATCATTCCAAAAATTATGAATTTTTAGTAAAATCCAAGATGGCGCCCATTTTGGATGACGTCACGGACCTCCAGCAGTGACACAACCCATAATATTTACCTTATCTTTTAGGGCACATCGCAGGCTATCTATTAGATGTAAAATATTTCCGAAATATTACAACGTCTCAAAAACCCAAGGCAACACCCCCCTCTCCCCCCTTGTACCACGGTGGGGGTATAAGTTTGCGTGTACGTCCCAGTGGCTAAGTATGTTGCATTTTAACGTTAATTGATTCATGTTTACTGCTCTGTTTCTTTAGGTTGAACAGAGTTTTATAAAATTATCAGGAAGGATCTGAAGTGTTCTGCTGAAATCATCCGTTCAACTCAAAGAAAGCGTAACAACAACGAAAGAAAGAATAAAAGAAGCACAGATAAGTACACCATATTATTTTTAAATTTTGCCATTGCCTTCTTTACAAGAAGATAGTGCTCAGTAGCTTTTATTTGAATCGTCACACTTTAGGTCCACAGAATCAAAACTAATAAACATCACCACACGAAAGTACTGCTCAATAGCTTTCATTTGAATGGTCACGCAATAGGTTTCACCCACAGACTCACTAGTGTGCAGATTTTACATGAATGGTCACACTATTATTTCATCCACGGATTGAAAAGTATTTAAAGAGCCAGTACAACAGGGAAACAACACTTTGTAGCTTTCATTTGAATGGTGAAAACATTAGCATTTCATCCACAAACTCAAAGTAAGAACTGGTATCACAGGACAACACTACTTTGGAGCTGTCATTTGGATGGTCACACACTTAGAATTACATTACATTCACCGACAACAAAATAAAAGCCTGAACAGGTCACACAATCAGGATCATCCACGACCCAAAAGGTAGAACCGATTCAACAGGGAAACACTACATGGTAGCCTTTCAGATTTGAATGATCACACCATTAGGATTAAATCCAAGGGCTCAAACGTTAGACCCGGTACCCCAGGGAACAGAACTTTGCAGTTTTCATTTGAATTGTCACATGATTAGGATTACATGGAGGATAACATCCACAGAATAAAACGTTATAGATCTTGTATCACAGGGAAATACTATTCTACAGTTGTCACTTTAATGCACGCACCATCGAGATACACTACTTTGTCATACTTGGCCATACGATTACGATTACATCCACAGGATAAAACGCTGGAACTTCTACCACAGGAAAATACTACTCTACAGCCGTTACTTTAATGCACGCACCATCAGGATTTCATCCACATATTCAAACGTGAACAGGATATAGCGCTACTTTGCAGCTTTCATTGGAATTGCCACGCGATTACGATTACATCCACAGAATTAAACGTTAGAACTTCTACAACTTACAGGAAAATAATACTCTACAGCTGCCATTGTGACACCATTAGGATGGAATCCAGATATTCAAAAGTTAGAACCAGTACCATAGGTTAACACTTTCATTGGAAATGTTACGCCTTTAGAAATTCAAAAAAGAAGTGACTTAGAAAAACATTTAACTATGAAAAATTGCGACAAAACATTTCTTAAAAACATTACAATTTTTTTAAAAAAAAAAAAGCTAAAAAGCTGACATTTCGACGTTAACGTAACATCATTATCAAGTCAAAAATGTATAAAAACTAGGTTGTATAAATACTAAGACGAACAATACATGATGAAAATAATTGCGAAAATTGCAAGTTAAACAAAAAGTTTCGCACGTATGGAGTCCGTTTGGACGTTCAAATTACATATGATGCCCGATTTAGGGTGTTCGCTCTATTGTACTTGTACATTGTACACATTCATTGTATTAGGTAAAATTATGTATTCTAATATATTCTAGGGTATTGTATTCTATTGTATTGTCGTTCTTTTGTGCTCTAATATTCTATTGTTTTAACAAAAGAATAAGTGTTACCCCTAAATCGCGCATGGTATATCAAATTAGGTTTGAATTTCTTGATGTAAAGCATTTCAAACACTAAACAATCAAATTTACCTTGACACCTTCTCAGAATCTTAAAAAGGCTCTCATTCAAAAGATCGCTCCCACCGTGCTCAGCAACACGTTGAAAAAGGTGCCGGGCTGTGTTGCCGACGCTGATTTCCCTTTCGTAAACGGTCGATGCCATTTTTAACGGTCGATGCCATTATTAGCATTCATTAGTAACCAAGCCTTTTTGTAATGGTCGATGCTATTTCTCTCTAGTTTATGCCTGGATTGGGACGAAAATAGGCTATCATTATTAGATAAAATTGGGCCTAGGTAAAGCGATTATTGGATCTAAGCTAGATTCGCGGTTAGGTAAGATTTAGGGTTAGGGTGACCCGTTATTGATATATATTAAGAAAAGCACCATTTATAATTAAATTTTTCTTGGATTTGCCGGATCAACCCAGTGGTCTAGTGGTAAGAGAGAGATGTTACAACAACAACAAGTAGCTTTATTTGCATGACTATAAATCCTTACAGTATTGCAAAAGCATTACAACATAAAATGAAATAACAGTAATATAATAAAGAAAGGGAAAGTTCAATTGAGATACATTAGTCTGGATTGATAATTTGATTATTGCGGAGATCAAAGCATGAAATAATGAATTTTACTAATTAAATATTTACAAAATAATTACGAGAGTTCATTAATTCATTCGTAACTTCTGAAGGAGATAACTGTTTCATATTTGGTAGGTGATACCCTATTTTCCTGTAAAATTCGTCCCTAAGAATTGAGTATTTATAACAGTGAAAAAGGAAGTGAATTTCATCTTCAATTTCATTAGTTCCTCAAGTAGGGCACAATCTACCATCTCTCGAGATTTGTTCATATCTACCAATTTCAATCATTAACTTATGATTACTTATACGAAATTTTACTAATTGTTTTCTGTCTTTTGATTTCTTTGTAAGGTCTAAGTAATGAGAAGGCGCGTATTCGTTCTTAAAGATATTATAGAATTCGAGTTTCTTAGAGTGTTGAATGGTATGTCGCCAATATAGGATATATTTTTGTTGCATTGAGTTTACATAATGTTTGATTTTAGTTTCAGTTAAGAGAATAGGATCAAAATCGGGCAAATTATAGAATTCGGATATCCTGATCAGATTAGAGTAGAAACTATTTTTGCCAGAAGAGTGAAGATCTGCAGACATTAAAAAGATCTGTTTAACAATAGAGTTATTGTCCTTACTTTCAAGGTATAAGGTGTAGTTAATTATTTTCTGATTAATAGCTATAATAAGAGGAAACCTACCAAGTTCAGCTCTACATGCCACATTTGATGCCTTATTGCTTACTTCTAGATAACGTTTGCAGAATTGTAAATGGATTTTTTCAATCTGCGAACTGTCCCAAGACTTAAAATCCGGTTTTGCGTACACACCCCAGACTTCGCTATTATATGTCAAAATTGGGGAGATCATCGTGTCAAAGATTTTACTTGCTTGGAATGGGGACAATTTACTGAAATTTGTATGTTTTCTTAGACTGAAAAGAGCGTGAAGGGCCTTCTCTTTTAACTGGTCAAGTGCCATTGACAAGTTACCCGTTGAAGAGATTACTGACCCTAGATAAGTGTAATTTTGAACGATTTCAATCATTTTATTGCCTATGTGAGAACTAGACTCAGTACATTTCTTAGCACGTTTAGCATGCAGAGGTTCCGGGTTCGATTCCAGGTAATTATATTCTATTTTTCTTTTTCTGATAGAAAAAATAATTCTAAAATTGGTGAAAATTTTTCTAAGTGTCGCTAAAATGGCAACGGCCGTTTACGAAAGGGAAATGCGCGTCGCCGACATCGATAAACAACGCATTGCTGATTGACAATTGACGGCTTGGCTTAGGAAGACTAATGGATGGAAGATGGAGCTTCCTGTAGATGATAGGATTCCTTTCATCGGCATTGAAATCGTCAAGAATGGAACAAAACTTGAAACTCAAGTCAAAAGAAAGCCAACCAATATTGGCTCGCTCTTGCATTTTCATAGTCATACTGATAAACGCTATAAAGACTCTTTGTTAAAGACAATGCTACATCGCGCTTATGCCCTATCTTCTACAACAGATCCTTTTAATGAAGAATGCGCCAAATTGCGCTCCATTTTTAGTCGTCTTGATTACCCGTTGAGTCTTATAGATTCTGCTATTTCCAATTTCAATTCTCGAAACCCTTCAGTAAGCATAGCGGAAAATACTGATGAGAGCAACATCGTCAGAATTAGTTTACCATTTAAAGATCAAGTTTCTCCTAATGCCGTTCGGAGGCAGTTGCGTGATCTTAGTCATAAGATTGGCCTTACTTTGCAGCCAGTTTTTACTAGCAGGAAATTAGAACAAGATCTCAAACCTAAAGAAGCCAAGCCGTCAATTGTCAATCAGAATACGTTGTTCACAGGGAGCAGAGGAGCCAAATTTGACCAAATACGCGTTCGATCTTTGAGCTTTATACGCGCGCTGTGTCTTGCGTTATTCGATCTGTTGTTTTCGAGTTTTTTCCCCAGCGGGACCCCAAGCGTGATCGGCGCTTTCCGGAAAGCGTAAGCTTTCCGAGCGAGGCACGAAGTGCCGAGAAGAAAAAGAGACAAGGGAAGAAACATAGTACCACGTGATTCGTTGGATGTGGACCGCAACATACTGGTGACGGAAGTAAAAACTCCGAAAGTGACATGCCGTCAATAAAACGGAAGTTACGCCAACCGTTTAAAATTCAAAACAACACGGTAGCTGATCGGAGCGCAGGGAGATTTAAAATGAAACGCGTTGCGAATGAGGAAAATCTTATAATGTCGTCTAGTGAAGCTCATTGCATGCGAAGAAACTCAGAACGTATACAGTGCTAGTCACAGATAATATTTTTCTTAAGTGTCAACGCAAGAAGTGGCCCTGAATTCATCTACAGCTTAGCCTAAACAATCATATGGGTTTTAACAGAAGTTTCAATCAGCTTGACATTAAAAGCTAAGACGGACCACAAGAGCATGGACCACAAGAGGCGTGGAAACTTCTCACCTTGCATCAGACATACCTTGATTCCACAAGGATTCGAATTCCACCACGTCCTTACATTTTATCGAGCTTGCCTGTTTCCTTCGCAGACCTTTATAATATTCACATTATTCGCAATATTCACCTAGCGGACAAAAACAATCACCGAATGGCACTGATCGAAGATATTCCGGAAAAGATGGCATGTTTTCGTGGAAAAGACGCTAACATGTTTAGATGAATAAACTCATGCCAAAGGCTTCCGGTCATGCGCACACCTCTCGTATGACGTATTTCCGTCACCAGCATGTTGCGGTCCACATCCTCCGAAAGTCAACTTTGAACGCCATAAAGAGCGATCACCGAAAGGAGTGTTTAATGGATCTCTTCATCGAAATTGTTGAAGAGCTGTCCAGAGATTGTCCATATAAAGCTACATGCCGAAAATCAGAACTTTTTATTGTATTATAAGCGTGTGATCGGGGATAAAAAATTAGGCTCAAATCTGTTTCCTCCCTTGTCTCTCTTATTACTGCGTAACGATTTTGTGGCGCCCACAGTCAGCAATCTGCGGTTACCCAACGGAAAGCTCCGATTACGCTTGGGGTCCCGCTGGGGCGAAAAACAGACTCGTAAACAACAGATCGAAGATCGAACGCGTAAAGGTCAAATTTGGCTCCTCTGCTCCCTGTGCGTTGTTGTGATCTGTACAGCTCCCGAAATGATCCCGACCCCGAAATGATCCCCAAATCGACCCCGAAATGATCCCGACCCCGAAATGATCCCCAAGTAATTTTTGGAATGGAATAGCCTTCCATCTAGAGAAAGCTGGAATGAATAAAATAAAGGCAGTTAAGGAAATTTCGATTCTCATTATATGCAGTATTCACTTATTTATTTATTTTGGACAATTCTTAAAATAAATAATTATAACTAATTTTTTAACGATTTATCAAGAAACTATATCATTTCTTATTTTTGCGAGTGTAGCGTTTTCAACTGTAACTAATAACAAATACAAACTTATCCGCTTCTTATAGCAGACGGGCATGATTTAAAAGAGGAAACAAACATGATCGAACGTGAACATCAACAACCATATTATTTCAGTAACGAGAAATACAACACAATTATACCATCAAAAACTTAAATGGTAACAATACAGCTAGTCTATCAAAACAATACGAAAGAATCGTTATTAAGTTTAATACTGAATGCGTGTTTGTCGCGGTTCGCGACATCTCACTGATCTTCTGGTCAGAAGTCGCGGATGAAACAAAAGACTGGGACGAGACACTGAAGTTTCCTCAACTGCCTTTATTTTATTCATTCCAGCTTTCTCTGGATGGAAGGCCATTCCATTCCAAAAATTACTTGGGGATCATTTCGGGGTCGGGATCATTTCGGGGTCGGGATCATTTCGAAGGCTGTACAGATCTGTGTGATGCAGATTATGTCGGCTACACAGCCCGGCACCTTTTTCAACGTGTTGCTGAGCAAAAAAATTCGGCAATCGGCAAACATTTCCATGAAGCGCACGGTGGGAGCGATCTTTTGAATGACAGCCTTTTTAAGATTCTGAGAAGGTGTCAAGGTAAATTCGATTGTTTAGTGTTTGAAATGCTTTACATCAAGAAATTCAAACCTAATTTGAATGTCCAAACGTCGTCAGCTTTTTAAAATTTTATGTTTTTAGAAATTCATCCAGTAATTAAAAAGGTTAGAACTTGTACCACGGGGAAACAGTATTGTGCAGCTTTCGTGTTAATAAGCACACCCTTAGAATTCGTACGGCAGGGAACACTTCTTTGCAACTTCATTTTGAATGGTCACACCATTAGGATTACATACACAGAATCAAACGTTAGCACCCGCACCACAGAAAAACAATACTTTGCAGCTTACAATAAAATTATCACACCTTTAGTATTTCATCCAGGTATTAAAACTTTAGGACGTATCCCACAGGGACATGCTACTTTACAGCATTCATTTGATGCTACAATTAGCTGCAAAAGTAGTTGAGACACTTTCATTCACACGTGCTTTTTTGGAAGAAGTGCACCATTGCTACCTTTCCTTACCCCTCCCCCCTCAGCAATGTTGTTTTGTGACCGGCGCCATGTCCAAAACTTTGGCTAACAACATTGAACGGGGGAAGGGGGGTTGTGAGGGAAATATATTGTTCTTTTGTTTTTCGAGGCATCATTTTTTATAAAAGTGAGTGTTTTTTGTGAGAGTGTCTCAACAGTTTTGCAGCTAATTGTCTGAGGCGTTCACTGCTTAATAACTTACAACGGACAAGGCTATTCATGTTGAAATTGTGTAAGTTTTGCATGACTGCAGGGTGTTTGAAAAAATCCAGCTCTAATATTCACCATGCTACGAATTCTAAAATGGCAAGAGAATAACTGGGTTTTTTTGTGTTTGCATTCGACACAAATTGCACTAATTAATGCATTCGAAATGGTATATGCTTCAATATACGCTTGACGTTTTGTGTTGCATTCAAATTCACAGGTTTCAGATGTTTTTGTAGCCTTATAGCAACATAGGTGAAACATTTTGAGAATAAATTCGCGTTTAAGGTGTTGCAATTGAGCGGAATGGACTCGAAAAGTAGAGAAAAAGTGCTCAATTATGCGATACCTAACATAGTGATCGGGTACTGAAAATTTACTAATTTACATATCACCATGCCAAACACAGAAATGCATACCTCTATAAATTTACTACTGCTGATTAGTAGTGATATTTAACACTAATGACAAAAATGAAACCCTTTCGGGAATTGCTCTTGCGGTGGCAAAATTTGTATATGGTGCACTGCAGCCTATAAGGTGAACTTGCATTAATTTGAATGCAAAGTGCGGGATATAATAATTTTTGTTGTGCATTTCCATATTGTACTCTGGCTTTAGCTTTACACTAAGCTATATGACAATATATGATGATATATAACGATCTACCCCGGACTACCACGGTCTACCAACAGAAATATATAGAGTATAAAACATATCCTTTATACTTTCGATGGTAGACCGTCTCACACGGGTATACCGTCAGCAAATTACAACAATACAATATATCACAATTTAATTGAGATCGTTTATTAGTTACACATGTTGTTTAAGGATGGATGCTTGTGAGTTGGTCATAAGAAGAAAATTGAACCAACAGAAACATAGATTAGTATTTTACGCGGGCACAAAGAACAGTCACGCCAGTGTGATTTTTCGAGGTCTCCCTGGCCTTTTTGATTTTTTCTCGGCATTCAAGCATCTGTAAACCGTCGCGCGAGACACGGAGCATTTTTGTGTGATTTCTTTTACTGTAAGATAACTGTTTTCTTTTAAACATTTTATATATACCCTCGTAGTGGCATCTATTTGGCTGGTAAAAAACATAACTTTGAAATCACCGTTGATATCAACTTCTATTGTTGTGTTACTGACGAACTTCGATTTTCGAACATTTTTGCGTTCTCATTTTTAATGATATTCGAATATATTTTTACCCCCTCACGCGACAAATATAAAAAAACGGTCTTTTCTCAATCTATTGCTGCTACTCGCATACCTGTAGGCCTGGAGAGCTTGCGGCAATCGTTTACAGAAGTTAGTATATATTCAGACAATTAGCTGCAAAAGTAGTTGGGACACTTTCATTCACACGTGCTTTTTTGAAAGAAGTGCACCATTGCTACCTTTCCTTACCCCTCCCCCCTCAGCAATGTTGTTTTGTGACCGGCGCCATGTCCAAAACTTTGGCTAACAACATTGAACGGGGGAAGGGGGGTTGTGAGGGAAATATATTGTTCTTTTGTTTTTCGAGGCATCATTTTTTATAAAAGTGAGTGTTTTTTGTGAGAGTGTCTCAACAGTTTTGCAGCTAATTGTAGCTAATGATCACACCGTTAGGGTTTCATCCACGGAATCAAAAGTTGGAACTGGTAACTTTGCAACCTTTATTTGAATGGTCACACCCTTTGGATTAAATCCACGGACTCGTAAGTTAGAACATAGTAAGGTAAACAATACCTTGCAGCCTTATTTTTAAAAATCGACACACGATTAAGATTACCGACCACCGACTCAAAAAATAGAACTTGTATAACAGGGAAATACACTTTGCAGCTTTCATTTGACAGGTCACACAGTTAGATTCATCCACCGACCCAAAAGGTAGTACCGTTACCACTGGGAAACACTACACGGTAGCCTTTATTTGAATGATCACACCACTAGGATCCACGGGCTCAAAAGTTAGACCCGGTACCCCAAGAAACAATGCTTTGAAGCTTTCATTTGACTGATTTGAATTGTCACACGATAAGGATTACATCCACAGAATAAAACGTTGGAACTTGTACCACAGGAAAACAGTTGTATTTTACAGCTGTCATTGTAACGCTCACATGATAAGGATAACATCAACATATTCAAAAGTTACAACTTGTACAACAGCCAACACCACAACTTTACAGCTTCCACTTCATTACGGTTACAAGCGCAGATTTCAAAAATAAGAACCAGTAACACTGGGGAACACTACTTTGCAACTTTTAGTGAAATTGTCACCCTTCAGGATCTCATCCAGGGATTGAAAAATTAGAACTTATTCAGCCACAGGGACATGCTACTTTACAGCATTCATTTGAATGATAGCTAAATGATCACACTGTTGGGGTTTCACCCACAGAATCAAAAGTTAGAACTTGATGCACAAGGAAGCAGTATTTTGCAGCTTTCATCTTAATTGTCACACCTTTAGGATTTCATGCATCCTCAGAATTAAAAGTTGGAATCCCTACGGCAGGGAAGACTACTTTGCAGCCTTCATTTGAATGGTCACAACATTTGAATTAAATACACGGACTCATAAGTTAGAACATATACAGTACATTGGGCAAACAATACTTTGCAGCTTTGATTTGAATGGTCACACCATTTGAATTAAATCCACGGACTCATAAGTTAGAACATATACAGTACACTGGGCAAACAATACTTGGCAGCTTTGATTTGAATGGTCACACCATTTGAATTAAATCCACGGACTCATAAGTTAGAACATATACTACAGGCAAACAATACTTTGCAGCTTTTATTTGAATGGTAAAAACATTTGGATTAAATCCACGGACTCATAAGTTAGAACATATACTAAAGGCAAACAATACTTTGCAGCTTTTACTTGAATGGTCACAACATTTGGATTAAATCCACGGACTCATGAGTTAGAACATGTACAGTACAGGTAAACAATACTTTGCAGTTTTCATTCGAATTGTTACACGATTAGGATTTAATTACCGACTCAAAAGATAGACTGACTTGTACAACAGGGAAATACACTATGCAGCTTTCATTTGACAGGTCACACAATTAGATTTATCCACCGACCCAAAAGGTAGTTAGGGGCGTAGCTACCTGTACGCACGTATGCACGTGCGTACCTGAAAAAGTAAAAAAAAAAAGAGAAGGATTTGGGACTTAAGGATGGTGGGAGCAGGTAGAGAGTGTATGAAAACAGTGATTGTACGTACCTCTGAAAAAGTCCTGGCTACGCCCCTGTAATAAGTAGTACCGTTACCACTGAGAAACACTAAACGGTAGCCTTTATTTGAATGATCACACCACTCAGGATTAAATCTACTGACTCGTAAGTTAGAACATATACTACAGGTAAACAATACTTTGCAGCTTTTATTTGAATGGTCACTGAACATTTGGATTAAATCCACGGACTCGTAAGTTAGAACATATACAGTACAGGCAAACAATACTTTGCAGCTTTTGTTTGAATGGTCACTGAACATTTGGATTAAATCCACGGACTCGTAAGTTGGAACATACACAGTACAGGTAAACAATACTTTGCAGCTTTTATTTGAATGGTCACACCATTTGGACTACAGCTCCAGAATCAAAAGTTACAACTACAATCACAGGGAAATACAATTTTGCAGCTTTGACCAGCTTTTATTGGAATGGTCAAACCACTGATAAGGATTTCCCCATCCAGGAATTTAAACGTTAGAACTTAATTTTACGACAGGAACATAATATTTTGCAGCTTTCATTTGAATGATTACACCACAAAATCAAAGGTAAGAACCACAACCATAGGAAAATGCAATTTTGCAGCTTTCAAAGGAATTGTCAAACCATAAGGATTTCATCCAGGGATTAAAACGTTTTAAACGTTTACTACAGGAACATAATACTTTACAGCTTTCATTTGAATGATCACACCATTAGGGCTTCATCCACAGAATCAAAACTCAGAACTTAAACCACAGGTATACAGTATTGTGCAACCAGTTAGGATTTCATCCACGTAATTTGAAGTTAAAATCCCTACGGCAGGTCCGAGGCAGGGAACACTATCTTTGCAGCTTTTATTTGAATGGTCGCACCATTTGGACAACATCCAACATTAATTCATTGGTAACTTCTGAAGGAGATAACTGTTTTATATTTGGTAGGTGATACCCTATTTTCCTATAAAATCTGTTCCTAAGAATTGAGTATTTAGGACAGTGAAAAAGAAAGTGAATTTCATCTTCAATTTCATTTCCACCACAAGTAGGGCACAATCTATCATCTCTCGTGATTTGTTCATATCTACCAATTTCAATCATTAATTTATGATTACTTATACGAAATTTTACTAATTGTTTTCTGTCATCTGATTTCCTTGTAAGGTCTAAGTAATGAGAATGCGTATATTCGTTCTTAAAGATATTATAGAATTCGAGTTTCTTAGAGTGTTGAATGGTGTGTCACCAATATAGGATATATTTTTGTTGCATTAAGTTTACATAATGTTTGATTTTAGTGTCAGTTAAGAAAAAAGGGTCAAAATCAGGCAAATTATAGAATTCGGATATCCTTATAAGATTAGAGTAGAAGCTATTTTTACCAGAAGAGTGAAGATCTGCTGACATTAAAAAGATCTGTTTAACAATAGAGTTATTGTCCTTACTTTGAAGGTATATGGTATAATTAATTATTTTCTGATTAATAGCTATAATAAGAGGAAACCTTCCAAGTTCAGCTCTGCATACCACATTTGATGACTAATTGCTTACTTCTAGATAACGCTTGCAGAATTGTAAAATATTTTTTCAATCTGCGAACTATCTTAACATCCACGAGTTGCAATAGGAAGATAACTTATCAAGACAAGTTTGCAGTCCTGTTTTGGATCTTGAAAGTATGACTAAATCATCTGCATATAAAAGTGAATTTAATTTTGTGCCATTTGGTAGAACAAAAGGATCCGATAAAATATTTTCGATGTAGAACCCGTACCACAGTTGTAGCCTTTATTTGAATGATCACACCATCAGTATCATCCACGGACCCATGCCAAAAGAAAGAACTGATACAACAGGACACTACCTGGCAGCTTTCCTTTGAATGTTCACTACATTAGGATTTCAGTAATACTTGCACGGACTCGAACTTTAGAAGTTGTACCACAGAGAAATACTACTTTGCAGCTCTCATTTGAATTGTCACATAATTAGGATTACATCCACAGAATCAATAGATAAAACCGATCCGACAGGAAAACACTACTTTACCACTGCCTTTGTGTAATAGTGAGACGATTGGAATTTCATCCACGAAATCAAAAGTTAGAACTTGTACCACATGGAAACACTGTTTTGCAACGTACATTTCAATGGTCACACTGTTAGGATTTCATCCACAGAGAATTTGTACCAAAGGAAACAGTACTTTGCCGCTTTTATTTGAATAGTTACTGTAACGTTAAGTCATGCAATCGCTTATATCACGTGACTTGAGTTAGCCAATCATGTTGGACAAATTCCATGTGCTTCGGGGTTTCACTTCACTTGTAAGTTGATGCAGCTATGATGACGTCGCCTTCTTAAAGTCTTGGATTTCAACTACCTTTGTGCTAGTTTACAGTTTATCAGAAACAGTTCCTACAGGATTCCATCACAGAATCAAAAGTATAAACTTATACCACAGGAAAACACCACTTCATAGCTTTCATTTGAATTGTCAAACCTTAAGAATTTCATCCAGGAATTAAAACGTTAAAACTTGTACCACCGGGACATACTACTTTACAGCTTTTCAGTTGAATGATCACACCGTTAAGGTTTCATCCACAGAATCAAAAGTTAGAGCTTGTAGCACAGAGAAACAATACGTTGCAGGTGTCATTTTAATGGTCGCACCATTAGGATTCCATTCACCGACTTAAAAGTTTGAACGTGTACTACAGGAAAACACTAATTTGCACCATGCATTAATTTAAATGGTCACACCTTTCGGATGCGATCCACGGACTCAAAACTTAGAAGACCCTTAGAACTTGTACCACAGGGAAAGACATTCTGCGGCTTTAATTTGGCACTTCGTACAATTAAAATGATCGACAGACCCAAAAGATAGAACCAGTACTACGGGGAAATACTACAGTGTAGCCTTTAGTACATTCAGGGTAAGCATATTTAGGATATTGCACACTTTATGTGAATTGTCACAATTTAGGATTTATGATCCACGGACTCAAAACTTACAACACGAACCATTGGAAATTGCAACTTAGGAAGTTTTTTTTGTATGATCAAACCCTTTGGGTCGTTATTGAATAAATCAAAAGGTAAAAATAACACCACAAGAAAGTAGGACTTTTTTTTTTGGGAAAATATTTTATTGATAACACATAGACCAAGATTTACATGCATGTAAGGAGAAATAAATAGAAAAGAAACTAGTAATTAATGAACTAGTAAAATGACAATATGGATAACAAAACAATAAATCTTACAATCACACTAATATAAAGGGAAAGAGAGGGGCTGGATTACAGTGGGTAAATAGGTTGAGGCACACTATCGCAATAAACAATAAACAGTCGCAAATTATACACAGAGTGTAGTCCATTTGGATACATATTTCCCGTGTTTGTTATTTTTCACGGCAATTTCTTTTTCACTACAAATTGTCATTAAGAATGACACAGAAGAAAGTAGGACTTTGTAGCTTTCATTTGAATGAGCACACTTCAGAATTTAATTCACGGAATAAAAATTAAGAACAAGTACAAATATGTATGTTATTTCTCAACAACATGAAAGCTACATTTAATTGTAAATATTTCTGTTAATTTTTAATATTACGCAATTGGCGTCCGAGGTTTATAAACGGAGCATTGCTTATAACATGATTTATAATAGAAGCTTTTGTAGACTACATAAAAGTACGCAATTGATGTTGGTGTTTTTTCTTTCAAACACCAGATTCTAGTAGACTGTCTGAAAACAATATTGGTTTCTGGCTTGGAAAGTTCACAGACTTCAGTGCTAGTTGGAAATCTCTTAAACATTTGCTCATTGAGAAGAGTGATGATGAGAAAGGTACGCATTCCGAGTCCAAGGCCCAAACAGAACTCTGTGGCAGAGGAGAAAAGACATTTTTTGTAAATTAACTAAGCTAAAGACGAATAAGACAACACAATATTAAAAATATGAACCAGTAGGGAAAAAGTTTGAAACCTGTTAACTGATGAACACAGGCATTAAAGAGTGAAATAAAAAAAATAAAGAAAAAAACTGCTTTTAAAAGCCTTTCAGTAAATGTACTAGACAGCCGTTATTTATAATAGATAGTAATAAACTGTCGCTAAACCTTTCATGGTATGTGCGGCCAATCATTGTGTCTGACAACTTCAATGACTAATGTGGATGGGTGGTGGGAGGGACTTGCATCCAGCCCTCTCCCACTGCCGTGGGGAGTGGGGGATGGGTGGTGGGAGGGACTTGCATCCAGCCCTCTCCCACTGCCGTGGGGAGTGGGGGATGGGTGGTGGGAGGGACTTGCATCCAGCCCTCTCCCACTGCCGTGGGGAGTGGGGGATGGGTGGTGGGAGGGACTTGCATCCAGCCCTCTCCCACTGCCGTGGGGAGTGGGGGATGGGTGGTGGGAGGGACTTGCATCCAGCCCTCTCCCACTGCCGTGGGGAGTGGGGGATGGGTGGTGGGAGGGACTTGCATCCAGCCCTCTCCCACTGCCGTGGGGAGTGGGGGATGGGTGGTGGGAGGGACTTGCATCCAGCCCTCTCCCACTGCCGTGGGGAGTGGGGGATGGGTGGTGGGAGGGACTTGCATCCAGCCCTCTCCCACTGCCGTGGGGAGTGGGGGATGGGTGGTGGGAGGGACTTGCATCCAGCCCTCTCCCACTGCCGTGGGGAGTGGGGGATGGGTGGTGGGAGGGACTTGCATCCAGCCCTCTCCCACTGCCGTGGGGAGTGGGGGATGGGTGGTGGGAGGGACTTGCATCCAGCCCTCTCCCACTGCCGTGGGGAGTGCGGGATGGGTGGTGGGAGGGACTTGCATCCAGCCCTCTCCCACTGCCGTGGGGAGTGCGGGATGGGTGGTGGGAGGGACTTGCATCCACCCTTCCAGGTGTTAATTTATTCATATTTCAGATTTATGATCTGATGGGAGGAGCCCAGTACCTTGCGTGCACTTCATTGTCTTTAACAATAGACTTAATTGTTGTCAGTGCTAGGTACGTTGTTTAGCTCCTTTATTTGTTTATTTTATCAGGAAATAGTTTTCCGGCTCTAGAGAGGGACCATTTAATTTTGGTGGTGGGGGGTTCCGTCCCTTAGTGAGGTGCTCTTTGCCCCCTGATCGGACATTGACGAAACTGCTAGTTTAAAGGGAGACGGTGGTTGGGATTCCAAGCCGTCTTTATGATGGCGGGATGCGAGCAACGTTACAAATGGAATTCTCCCTTTGAAGTGATGTTTTTCTGGGAGCGGTACCGTTTTTTAATCAGTTGCATACAGGAGCATGGAATTTTTGTTTCGCTTCGTTAACTATATTTAGCAACGTAAAAGCAAACTTCTGCAGAACTCGTTCAATGCGCACGAGAGTATTCATGAGTTAAAAAGTAGAACCCATTCTCCCAGATACCACGCAGCTCTTTACAACCTCGATTTCTTTGGACCTGTGTATCACGCAGGTCTATTATTTACAGGGCAAGGGTCCATTGTTATGTTGTTTGTTCTATTGATTTCTCAGCAAATCATATAAGATCTCGTAAGAGCTGCGTACTGCCCCTATTCTCGACACCAAAGATCTTCTCTTTTATGCATGCCTAAGGGCGAAGGTAACTCTGGGTAAACCTGTGTCAGATTTAATTTCGCTCTGATTAGATCTCGGGTTAAACGTTAAAATTCATCTGATCGTTTTATTATTGTACGAAGTGACTTTTCCCGTAAAGTAAAAAAGTAAAGTAAATTTTTTCTTCAGTTTGTGTTGATTTTGTTAGTTAGGCTTGTTTAATAGAAAAAGAAATTATTTTGGAAAAGCTGAATGGATATGCGTAATAAGAGAAGCTTTTTTACATTAAGCATGCGCTGTGAGGTCCAGAAAACTAGCCTTTGGTCTTACGCGGTCAAGAAAACCGAGGGCACTGGGGTCGAGAATGGGATGTATCTGTAGTGGTTCAATTTTATCCTTGGTTCAAATTTTATTTTTTATTGTTCCATGAGTTTTAAACAAAGAAAAATAAAATTTGAACCAAGGATAAAATTGAACCACAACATATTCTTTCCTGCAAAGTTAGCGGTTTTCTAGAAAAAAGAAGCATATGGACAACAAATTATTCATTGTTTTTAATATTATCCTACAAAAACGAAAAAAAAAACCCTTCGATATCCTTTTTTAGACTTTCAGTTGGCTCGGGGCGCGTTCAGACATGGTTGGACATGAAGCGGGGCTCAGACGGAACACAAATGTGAACGTTACTTTTTGTTGGTACTCCTGTGATAAACCAACCTTTGCGTGGGATGGGCACAGCATTCAAGGGTGATACTTGGGCACGATTTGCTGGGTACACAAATTTTACTCCTGTCTCGGAATACTCTAATAGAACGTTACAAAATATTGCCTAATATCTCACGCCCAAATTGCAATAAGATGCTGATTTTGGAAATTTCTCATGAAATCCTTTTGTGACGTCACCACTTAATGGTCCACGATCTACCATCAAAAGTCCAACTCCGAGACGTTCTGTTCAAACTGGCATATTTTGTCAAGATTTCTTTGACTTTTAATAAGAGACAAAGAAAACAAGACTAAGGGCCCGATTATATGAGCCGGGCTGGCCCGGTTAGCCGAGATGGCCCATTTTGCCGAGATGACTTTCAGTCCGGTATTACATGAAGCGAGCCAGCCCGGGCGACAACTAAATTTAGCATCAACGGTTTTGGCTGAAAGTTGTTGTTTTGAAAATGGCGCAAAGTGTAGAATGTTTCAATTAACGATTTTTTATGCATTTTAGCTCATTTACTTCGTGCTTACGCACTCTTGTGTACCTCTTTATCATTTAAAGAGAAAAAGGGCCATTTACAAGCGAGCAGGTTTGCTCAGAGACAAATTTTTGTGCTGTCTCGGTTAGCCGGGCTGGCCCGGTAAACGCGATTATATGGAAAATTTTCAGCCCGGTTAGCCGGGATCCCGGCATCGTGATACCGGGATCCCGGCTAACCGGGCTGGCCCGGTTGTCATATAATCGCAAAGTTGATTTTTGTTGCATTTAACAGGCGTGCCGAGATCTCGGCAAACCGGGCCAGCTCGGCTAACCGGGCCAGCCCGGCTCATATAATCGGCCCCTAAATATATATGTTTTGCAGGAAGCCTCGAAGCCATGTTATTATAAACAGATGAAATAAAGTTAATATTAAAAAAATATGGGTGTGGCTTTCAGCACTGGGCGCCAGCATAATTCACCAGAAGGATTTTCATACAGAACTACATGGAATTCAAGAAAATTTACACTAATGAATTTAAAAAATCACTATTATTCCTCGTCTTGAGTCGTATGTTATTTGCATTCGTCACTAACGACAGTTTTGATCAATGAACAAAACTTTATTTAAATGATGAAAAACTACCCTAAACGGTTTTTAAAAGCTCTTAAATTATCCTAGCATCTGCAACTATCCTAGCATCTGAAATTTTGCCAAATGATCTTCAAGCCGCTGCCACATTACGCTGTTAATCATGAATTGTTCACGAAGCCAGCAATTAGAAGTACATGTAGCAGCGTACAAATATCAGGCTAATTGTTTCAAAAGGAAACACAACCAATGATCTTTTTGTTTTTCCCTCCAATATACTCTGCCATCAAAATCGCAAATGTTTTTCACACTATGATCGGCAAAAAATACTAGAAAACCAACATAAAGATGTAAACAACTTGACGCATTTACTGCAAACTGCTTTAAACCCAGGAGTCAGTTTGAGGACCTTGAGCTCCTTGCAATTTACACATTTTCTTTCTGTTCTTATCCACCTCAACATACTGTGGTTCCTCTTGTAGCTGCTTACTGTCATACACCGGCGGTAACACTTGGACACCATCAGTACGCTCGAGATCTGACAACCGAACATATCCTCCTTTTCTATCTCATCTGGTGCACCCCTCGGCGCCCTTCGTCGGTGTGCATCATTGTATGCTTTGTCACCATCTTTGGCAAACCTCGGTAGATGGCCGCTCTGTTCGGATTCGTATCATTGAGGTTCGGGAAGCGATGTTTCGTCAGATCTTACCAGTCGAGGCTCTCTTATGAAAGACGCGGGAGGTTGCTGTCTTCCTCATGGTATAGTTATGTCTTCGTAGGGGCGAGGTGTTCGAGACACATGTCCAAACTCGTCGCCTATTTCTTTCGCAAATTCCCAGCCCTCTTTTTCCAGTGAACTTCTAAGAGGCACTAGATTCCAAATAGTTTTTAAACCTGCGTTGTACAAACAAAAAAGCACTGTTAGCTATTTTAGCCTCGGGTTCTTCCCCTTCTCCGCCAGGTTTTGTTGTGATCGTTCACAAGAATGACGTCACAAATACATTGTTTGTACCTTTTTGGCCGCGCTCAAAATTTCACATTTCAGGCCCCGGCGGGAGTTTTTAAACCGCTGAAATAGTGGATCCTCTTCGCGCTAGAGGAAAGCGACTGAAAATGAAATAAAGGTGATATAAACAACATCAAACCCTAAAACAAAACAGTAGTGAAATTTCACTTCATGTGCACTTTAAATGAGCTATAAAATAAATAAATAAATCGTCTTTATTTAACGAGGGTGACACTAAATAGTCAAAAGACTAACAAACCTGTGGCCCTCGGATTCCAGATCGAATTGGAATTTGGAAGTGTTGGTATGTTATGTGTATTTTAGCATTTGGGGGTCAAAACTGCCACAAATTAAAACTAAGTACTTTGTTATACTTCAAAAGAAACATTAAGAAATATTTATCCCAGAAGAGTGAAATTTTCAGAGCTAATACAGAATTGTATCTAGATTGTAAAAATAATTTCAGTTATTCGAAATAATTCAAGGAATTCGTGGAATTTAAGGAATTTAAAGGGATGGTGTGACTGTCCTTTTTTAAGGGATCAGCCACCACTGAAAGGGGTCTTTAACTGTTTGCAATAAAAATTGTCCCAAAGATATAACATGCAAAGAGACAAATTTTCACCAGAGTGTGTCACTGGAAAGCAAAAAGGAACAATTTAAAGATAAGTATAGGTAATCATACGGTTTCGAGTTCAATTTGGGATTAATTTGCACGAGTGAGTTTTTCAAAAAGCTCAAATTTGCAAAAATGTTTTTTTTGGAATTTTTTTCCTTTTTTTTTTGGCAAAAAAAAAAGAAAAAAAAAATTCTTTTTTTCGATTTGTAATTTGCACTGGTGTTACACTTTTTGCACCGGTGTTACACGTTTTGCACTGGTGTTACACTTGAACTGCACTGCTCTTAGCCAATCAGAATCGAGTAATTTTTTCATGTATATTATTAATAATATAATCTCGCCTTTAGATGAAGTTTGTCACCTTGTCCTGTCCTCGATATCTCGAGAAATGTGACGCACTCCGGTGAAAAATTTCGTAAACACATCTAGTTTCTTTCCTCCAAATTTCATATCCTTCTGATTCATTGTTCACACAAATTCACATTTACTGCGTACTAATACGGAAATTCAAAGCAAATTTTCCCGGGAAAATCGAGCATAACTTGAAGAAATTCACCGCAATCTTTCTATTTCTTTCTCACACACTTGGCGGCCATGTTGTTGATGCCTGCAATACCGTTTTCCAGCGGAAAAACATGAAAATTGTCCCAAATTTGGTTATTATGCCCTTATTCGTGACTCCATTATTCCCGCGAAACCAATCATAGATTGCCATTATAAATAATGACGCCGTGCATTATGGCGTTATATCCCCGCCAAAATTCAAGCTTGTGTTTGCAACATTGTTGCTTTGAATTTATGCTCGTTTTTACAATGCAATATTCAACGTCTATAATTCAACATTGCGCATTCACGAATCAACATCCATATTTCAAATTCAAGCTTGTGTTTGCAACATTGTTGCTTTGAATTTATGCTCGTTTTTACAATGCAATATTCGACGTCTATAATTCAACATTGCGCATTCACGAATCAACATCCATATTTCAAATTCAGTGTGCTTCGTTTGCATGCGACATTCGTCTGTGTATGTTGCGGTGTATAGTGCGATATGCTTGTATCGCAATCCAACATTCTTGTTTTCCGTATTCACACACCAACATCCATATTTTAAATTCACCTTCCCTTCGTTTTAATGCGACGTTCATGTCTTTAATTGCTATGTTGATGCTCGGTATGTGTGTTGCGGTGCAGAGTGCGATATGCTTGCAGCACACTGCAACATTCTTGTTGGACGTTGAACTACACGCTTGAGTGACCTGCGCCTGCTGAGCAGACTAACACAACACACCTGCCATAATTATAAGGTCAGCTACAAGTCTATGAAAGCGCAAAGGATATGTCCAAATAACCGCGTGATTTGGACATTTACTATACACCTGCCATAATTATAAGGTCAGCTACAAGTCTATGAAAGCGCAAAGGATATGTCCAAATAACCGCGTGATTTGGACATTTACTATACACCTGCCATAATTATAAGGTCAGCTACAAGTCTATGAAAGCGCAAAGGATACAGTGTATGTCCAAATAACCGCGTGATTTGGACATTTACTATACACCTGCCATAATTATAAGGTCAGCTACAAGTCTATGAAAGCGCAAAGGATATGTCCAAATAACCGCGTGATTTGGACATTTACTATACACCTGCCATAATTATAAGGTCAGCTACAAGTCTATGAAAGCGCAAAGGACATGTCCAAATAACCGCGTGATTTGGACATTTACTATACACCTGCAATAATTATAAGGTCAGCTACAAGTCTACGTAAGCGCAAAGGATATGTCCAAATAACCGCGTGATTTGGACATTTACTTTACACCTGCAATAATTATAAGGTCAGCTACAAGTCTACGTAAGCGCAAAGGATATGTCCAAATAACCGCGTGATTTGGACATTTACTATACACCTGCCATAATTATAAGGTCAGCTACAAGTCTATGAAAGCGCAAAGGATATGTCCAAATAACTGCGTGATTTGGACATTTACTATACGCCTGCCATAATTATAAGGTCAGCTACAAGTCTATGAAAGCGCAAAGGATATGTCCAAATAACCGCGTGATTTGGACATTTACTATACACCTGCCATAATAATAAGGTCAGCTACGGGTCTATGAAAGCGCAAAGGATATGTCCAAATAACCGCGTGATTTGGACATAGCCCATTTACGATACTCTTTTTTACCGACCCATGAATCGCATACAGAGTGACCCCGACTTTCGTTTAACCTGTACTATCCCTGTCAAACCGGTAATAGCCTGGACTGGCCAGTTCTAACCTATGCATATCCTACACTGTACCTTCCATTCTGAATACTATTATTCGCCACCTGATAAATGGACTGGTACACAACATGGCGCTGACTTTTTTTAACCTGTGCTATCCCGTTATAACCTGTCAACCCAGTAATAACTTGGACTAGCCAGATCTTACCTTCCATTCTCAATACTCTTATTTGCCACATGATGAATGGCACACAATATGGTGCCGACTGTATTCTCTTCTACTCTTGTATTCTGTGTTTGACGATCGGGAAGAAGGTGAACAAGATCCTTCATGGCGTATTTACCTGCCGTCAAAAGCAATAACATCAAACATTAAAACTAACTATACACTGTAAACAGCTAGAGGTATATGAAAGCCGCCAACGTGGTAACTGGTTTCAACTCAGGAGTATCAATAGTCTGTCGAGTGTGATCGCCTGTGTTATTAACTGTTGTTGTTGACATTGCCATGCAGAAAGAAAGACGCCAAATAATCTAGTCTAATTTGCATGGCTTTTTCTTCACTTTCAATTCGCATTCATTTTCATTTGCCTTGGCTTGTAGTCCACACAAACCATACCAACATAACATTGCCTGTCTACAATTGCCCCCTACCCTCAATATTTCTTGACGGGAGGGTGCGGCTGTACAAAGTGACTGAACAAATGTTAGATTTAACCCTGTAAGTAATTTTATAGCAAAAGGTCAGGAATTTTTTTTATCAGTTTTGAAACCAGTAGAAAAACTGACCCATTTAATTGCGCCTGATTGACACATGCACAACGCAGGTGTCCAATGACAGGTAAATGACTATAAAAAGTTGTAATTGGACACTCGCTTGACCGCGGGCCAATTATGTAAGAAATAGGCGCGTGAAAGACCAATCACCATCGAGAATTTTGTTATTGACACAATTAATATAATACAATTCCAAGTTTTTACACATCTAAAAAAAAAAAAAAAGTTTTTACACATCTATGAGGTCTTTGTTCCTTGGGAATCTCTTAAAAAGTCTGAAAAGTTGAACCTGTTTTCTCTTGGGGTAAAACCACAAATAAGTTAAAACTTTCTAATCTTTGGATGAATACTTAACGTGTGACCATTCTAATTGGTATGAAGTGTCAGCCGCCTTCTCATCCCACCGATTGAGCAAGTAAACCGCGGCTGACATTTCAGATGACCTTCTGTTGAAAGGAAGAGAAAATGAGGTAAGAGAACAGATCTCTGTGTACCTTGATCATAATTTGAAATATATTATTATATTAGTTTGCACCCATGCTATAGACCTTATTCATCATTTATATTCATGCTAATCAGCCTACCTTGCCTCATTTTAGAGCAAAAATTATTTTGATTTTTGCATACATGTATGCTAATGACGCTTGGTAGGCTTATTAGCATGAACATAAAAGAATAATAAATCGGGCCGCCATTTATGAATAAGGTCTATGAGGAGGTCCATGTAAGGGGGATCTGTACTATTACCTCATTTTCTCTTGGATGACAGCAATTGAGCAAAACAGTTTTCTGTCGATGAATGTTTCTGGTCAGAGACAGACAAAATGAGCTAGAACAGACCATGAATTGTTCCTCTTTCAAGTATTGGTTGATTGCTTTCTTTTGGTGTTTCATATTATTGTGTAAATAAGTAATGATATTGTAGCATGGTTTTGACCAAAATGGTTCACAATCCCTGTGACACTGCCCCTTTAAGAAAGTGAAAACGTTTCCTAATCAAATCCTGTAGCACTAATAGACACCATTTGGCCTTACCTGCCATCCACACGCAGTCAGACTAAGTATGTATAGTGCCCGCTAAACCCTCTACTGTCTCGGTATTGGATGCTTCTGCCATTATTGACAAGTAGGACTTCACTATATCTGGTTGCCATAGTAACTCTACTCCTTCCACCGGGTCTTGTCTTATTTGGGCTGGTCTGATTGTTTAAATGTTCCTTCCTTTTTGTTATTCTTCTATCCCTGGATCAGGTTTTTCGGGTCCCTTGTGGGTTGGGTCAGTTGTAGGAGCATCCTTGTATTTTTCTCTGTCAACTTTGTTTTCCAGGCGAAATGACAAGTTACGGAGGATACAGATAGTGTTTTCTAGAGACTAAAAACGACAACCACCAATTATTGAGTAATAATTGCAAGCTGTTATCGGCATCAAAATTAGTTGAGACACTTTGTCCTTAAACTTTCTCAAACTTATACCATAAGGTTATCTGAAAAAAGTGATCTTGTCTACTTAGGCAGGTACAAAAGTGATCTTGTCTACTTAGGCAGGTACAAAAGTGATCTTGTCTACTTAGGCAGGTACAAAAGTGATCTTGTCTACTTAGGCAGGTACAAAAGTGATCTTGTCTACTTAGGCAGGTACAAAAGTGATCTTGTCTACTTAGGCAGGTACAAAAGTGATCTTGTCTACTTAGGCAGGTACAAAAGTGATCTTGTCTACTTAGGCAGGTACAAAAGTCGGAACGGATCAACTCGGATCGGATCGGACCGGATCCAGTCCGGGTCGGATCAACTCGGATCGACCCGGATCGACTCGGATCATTAAAAAAAAATGAAATGAGAAAAGAATTAAAATTTTACCTAATTGTAGGTTAAAAACCCCTTTCTGAAATAGGCCAAATCAAGTAAGCTTTGCAACGTTTAGAGCTCTGTGGCATTCTCCGTGGCGTTCACCTGCCATTTTGTTTACTAGTGCCAGTTCCTCTCGGATCAGGTTGCGAACTCATGGTTTCGTAAGATGCTGAAGGTAAAATCTAGGCCATCCTTCTCAATGAATTTGCTTAATTCCAAGCAAATGATATATTCAGTCATTCAGAATGTACATATTTGCTTATTTTTTACAGCAGGCGATTTTGCAGTTGGAAATAGCAAGGGTTGACAGGCCGCACAATCTCTACCGGTGTGAAACATATGAGAACCTTTTATATTTTTGCTCTGACGAGTGTATCTTTTAAAGATTTTCCTTTTTTAAAGTATATAATAGGTGTTCTTTAAAAGGCAAAATGGTTGAAACCGAAAATGGTTGTAAAGTGTTCTATTGGGACACCTCAGCCAAATCAACCAAAACCGGTTTGGTTGAAACGGTTGTTCCCAATAGAACACGACCTTAGTTGCATGTTGCAAACAACATTTTGGCCAGTTTGGTTGCAATTGCTAAAAAAAAAAAACAGCATTAATGACTAAAAATTGCCCCTAAAACTCTGAAATTTTGAAGTGCAAAATCCAAACTTCTTGCTCACTTTCATACAGAATTTACTATTTCATAACCGGTCAGTGTAAAACGCAGACTGCAGACTGCAGACTGCAGACCGGGGGTAAAATGCAGACTGAGGGTAAAATAAAATATTAATAATAATAATAGCAATAACCCGTTAAAGTAATGACCCATTAAAGTATAAGAGCTGGGAAGTGCTGGAAACTGTTGCTAGCGTCCTTAAGTATTTGTCAATTGCTTGCTTTGGAATGGTTTATGAAAATCAGTCACTGATGTTTTGCTTGATTAAATGAAGTTGAATTTTGCACACGTCGAGTTTTGGCATCTCCTCTATCAAAATGGTCATAGTAACGATTATTTGAGAACGCCGAAATGTTATAATTTTTCGTGTTTGGATAGCCCACTGTCACCTTTCAGCAAATATCAATTCACAAACCTCTTGATACATTGAAGTCGAGTACAAAGATTGAATGTCTTTCACAAACTATGCTCGATACCTACAAGTTTACCTTGCCTTGTTGTTGTGCTGTCGCGTTTTGCTTGCCTTGTGTTCCGAACAATTCCAAGGCCATATGAAGAATATGAACACTGAAAGAGTTACTCGGTCCCAGACCTAATCGCGTAAGCACAATTCAAAATGGCCGACACGTAAACAAAGGTAAGATGCATAGAATTACGATTAGTTTGGGCGCTTGTGGGAAACTTGGTTTAACAAAATGGGGAGTTCAAGAACTCGAGGTTGATAATATGTTTGACTAAGGCGAATAAACACCTTTTGGTTTGAGTTTTCGGGATTTTGAAAAAAAAAATTACGGGTACGCGTAGGAACACTCCCAAGTCTTGTTTTTTTATTATTAATATTTTATTTCACCCTCAGTCTGCATTTTACCTCTGGTCTGCAGTCTGCAGTCTGCAGTCTGCATTTTACCCTCAGTCTGCATTTTATCCCCGGTCTGCAGTCTGCAGTCTACGTTTTACACTGACCGATTTCATAACTCATCTCGGACAGTTTTGTGCCACCACTATAACTTGGGAGTTTTTGGAATAACACTGTACACCATTGAAATGAAAGCTTCTGAGCAGGTTGTTCCTGTGACACAGTACCGTATACAATGAAGAAGAGAGTTATAACTTGTAAGTATGTGAGTGGAAATACAAATGAAATCAAACAGTACATGTACATGTATGTTCCTGCACAGACTTTAGTTTGGAGAAAATGTAAAGATTCCCAGGGGCTGAAAGGTACAGGGTGATGGAGAGTTGAGATTGGAGAAACATACAAAAATGTATGAGCATAGTTTATTATACAAGAACTGACCTGCATATACATGTAGATCCCTCTCTTTTTCCATTGTCTTTATAATCAACCAGCCAGCAGTTACAAGGGAAAATCCAGCACTCATCATGAATAATAATCACTTCATGTATCTCCTCAAGGTACCGACCTGTACCCAGTTCTCGTCCGTCATGGCCGATACAAACCTTCTGAAGCTGAATCAGGGAGAGAATGGATAACAACAGTGAGACCAAAAGTGGTACACCTGTAATGTCAATGCAGTAGTTATACAGCACAAAATCCACTGCCAAATAAAATTAGAAGGGGATTTGAACCATGGAAGGGTGGAAAAATAACCATAACCCAATATCAAGTTCTAGTTACTTTCAAGAACGTTCAACTTTCTGTATTTAAAAATGGCCAGAGACCTAACAGCATTCCCGCTTTAGAATTAACTCTCTCTTACTTCCCTCCTTTCTGATCAAACAAATGTTAAGTTCTAATATCAATAGTTTGCTTGAGCTACAAATGTATCTATCAACATACACTGTAAGTGGGAACAACACAGCAATCAAAACTTGGAAAACACTAGGACGCCAATGATCAGGTTCTCTTTTTCTCTGGAAAATTCAGCAACTTTCGTATGTGAAATCTCAAGGTAAATCAACAGGAGAAAGACTTATTTTTTCTGTGTCTCACTTTGAGTTTCAATGCGGGCAAAGATTGGCAACTATATGGCAAAAGAGGGTAAAAGACATTACTGACAGGAGAATCCTGTCACTCCGCAACAAACTGAAATAAAAGATAGAAGAACTAGACTCTAATGTCAACTCGCATTTCCAACATCTATGGTTTGCAAGTTAATCTTGGTGTTTGCGCCGCACTTAAACTTGTCTTTTGTGTGACAAATCTGTTTCAATTCAATGACACCAGGGCAGTGTCCCCTTTATCTCCAAATATTTGAAATTAAATGTTTGAATCTGTTCCAGCATTCTTCACATTGCCTGTCTTTATCCTTACACTGTAACCAGCAACTGTAACGAAAATAACATTTACATGTCTGAATAGTCGCTAATGCAGCTGAGATACAGGCTTCATTCGCACCCTTCAGCTTCCTGAAACAAAACGAAGACCTGTTCCAAATGGCGGGTAACTGCTGCGCAGAACACAAGACAAGTCAGGAATTACATATGTAGCCATTTAATTAGATGTAAAAACATTACATGGATTGTAGTTTACTATTAACCACACTGGTACCAATTATTTTACTGGTCTCAAATAGCATGCCAAGATGCTGAACCAACAACTTAATAAATAAATGCTATGAATGTATTTTAATGAGCTGTATGAAATATCTGCTTTTAAAGAAGCTTTTATAAACATTTCACTGAAAGGTAGACATATTTTCACATAACATGTCTCTTACCGTCCAGTTAAAATTCTCTGCAAATCAAATTTAGTAGAAAAACAAATACCCAAGAGAGTTGTTTCTTGCATTTTATCATTTTGGTAAGTTAACTTGATGCTTGTGCAACAATTTGCATTTATTTCACAGCAGGCTTCAGATTGTAAGCTAGCAATGCAAACTCCCTCTTCTGTTCGTATCAGGCTTAATGCTGTAAACACGCACTCCACATTCCTAACCTGCAGGAGTAAATACCCTACCAGGATAAAGTTCTTTGTGGGGAGATCCCATGCCCTGCTCCCTTGCTCTCCAAACGTGGAACAGAAAGATGTCAGGTGCTCCCCCTGTACAGCACTGTTTAGTATCACCTCCTCCACATACCAGTCTACCTCGGGACCACACCCATCATGACCCATACGCAGCTTTTCGATCTGAAAACAATTAAAACAAATTTGTCAAAATAAGTGTTGGTCTTTGCACATGAGGTTCTCCAGGGGTAAAATAGCTTTAAAATGCTTCAGACATTCACTTCTTCTGGCACCAAAGCAAATAAAAAACAAACATTAGTCATTAGCTTGTTTTATTTGTAACCACGCATTCCTGACGTCACAGGCTCTCCATTACACACTACATGTATGCATGACAAAGTGCATGAATATGATTTCATAAAAGTGACAAACACGTGAAAAAGCCCACTCAAGAGAAGCTGTTCACAGTTGTTCAGTAACAGTAAGGTATTCTGATCTGCAGTTGGAGAAACTGTTCACTTGAAACCAGTCATCAGCAAAATAATCATCGTTGGTGCATTACTGACTGAAAGCTTGCTACATGAGAACACCAACCAGGCATGATTTTTGTATTAAATAATTGAAGACTTTTATGATATTGTCATGCAGTGGTCATTCAGTCATCTCAAGAAAGTTATGGATTTTAGATCTACATGTACAGTATCATGCAGCCTTTAGAAGCAGCTACTTGACAGCTTTCAACAGTCTAGCAAACAGCTACCAAACACTGCAAAACCACCGCCGAGGGCTTCAAAGAACTACACTGTACACGGCGTTTTTGCAGCACATTTCAACTTGACTTTAGCTGATGTATAGCTTCTAAAACGCTGCATATCGGCTGCATATATGCTGTACAGCTATTTTGAAGCGCTTTTGAGGCGCTGCACAGTGCTCCTCATTTCATATGGGTACATACATGCAAGCATGCATACACTTTATTCTACTTTGTATTTTTTAAGCAGCACATAAACAAAATTGCTAGCATCTAACTCAGAAGAACAAAAAGTTAATCAACATTACAAACCTGACAACAGATCTCTAAATCTATTTTACTGTCATCTTCATTTTTGTCAAGCCATCAGTGACAAAGGAAGACAAAATTCATTGTGTGTTGGCACATCCACAGCAACTTCCTTAAGGAACCAACCTAGAGCAGACCCATTGTTGTCATGTCTTATACTAAGCTTCTGGACTTGCTATTTAACCATGAACTAGAGCATGAGGTGGTTTCATTTAAATAATAACTGGTTCACTAATTTTGCATCTGTGGGTACTGAAAAAAATGATAACTAACGTACCATCCCAACATCAACAGTTTCCACAATAAACTGGTCAAGTCGCTCTTCTCAAATCCCTTTTCAGTTTTACCACCTTGCCTTAGCTGGATCTTTTCTCCTTCACTGCCAATCAGCTGAAAATACATTTATTTAGCATCTGTATGAGCTGTCATCATCTCCTCTGTCTTCAATCCTAAATGATACGATCTGCCAAGAAAATCAAAATGTCCCAAGAGCCAACCCGTGAATAAGAAATGCTAAAGCATAATGCAATATTACAGTATAAAGCTGATGTTTTCACACTGACAGGGTTCAATATTTTTTAAAATGTCAGAATTTTTGACAAACGCAAAAAAAAACTACATCACTTTCATAATGCCCAGTCTAAAGAAGAAAGAAAAAAGGAGAAAAAAAAATTGACGGTCCTAAGCTGGACTTGAACTCATGCCTCCCCCGACTCCAAGTCGCGACACTAAACCACTCAACCACCGAGGAACACATGCTTAATAAAGACTAAATTAATTTTGTTATTTCAAGGTAGACACGCATTAAAATGCGTGTCTTGGTTGAAAAATCCTTTTAGATCGATTTTAATGTTGCGTTAAAGACTCCAAATGTGAAACATCTATAAGCTTATTGTTGTTTATGTACGTTTACAACAAATTAGCTATTGTTATCGCTGGATTCACATTGTTCTTGTTATGAAACACATTTGTGATAGTCCAGTAAACTTACCGGTCAAAATGAAACAAATTGCAACAGAAGGTTTTTCTTCTTAATATTGTTCCAAAGAGTCCGTAGAGTTACCACAAAAAAATCTAAAAAAATTGGAGCACGGGAACACCTTCAAAATTGCATTTCTTTAAGGGGCTTCAAACGCGCGCTATGATGTAACATGGAAACGAGGCTGAAACAGAAAGTTGCTTTATTTCTTTCATAAATGGCCGTATTCTTGCAATTTTTTTCATGTATATTACTACAATGGCATCAGACATCATTCCTATCTTGTCTCTCTAAATAAGAGATGCCACGTGCCATTCTTGGAATTCTCAAACAGCGGCGGTCATTTTCAAGTTAGAAAAAGGTACATGTATATTCTCTCTACTCGTAATTTCTACAACATGCATGTTCGTTTCCTCAATGAAAAGCTATTTTTCAGTTGGTTGACGTTGGACAGTTTCTATTTACAACAACAGCAATTTATTTGTACTCTCAAGCCCCGTTGTTTAATTCGGGAAAATGCTTTTCGCCATTTTGCCAAGTTACTTAATTAATCTGAGAAGAAATTCGAATGAATTCGTTTTTAGGGAGCGATACTGAAGCAGCAATCAAAGCGCCAATTGAAGGGCTCCCTGCAATAACGTCCTGAGTGAGTTTTTGGAAAATTTTCACAGAAATCTTGGATTTTTGGCCTCCAAAGTGACTCACTTGCCAAAATTATGACTGGATCATGTAAATATGACTGAAAGGATTTAAACCAGGTCAACAAATCTTCTATCTTCGAACAGAATAATTTTTTATTTTGAAAAGATACATAGGGTATCCTGGGAGCCATATGGTGTCATAGGGGCCCAAAATATTTTCTCAAAGATGTGGATTTTCTTCCCCATTTTGGAGCTGTTTTAAGTACCTTAACAATAATAAATCAGTAATTTGACAAAACTGTACTTTTAAAGGCCTAAAACATACAATTTTAGTGAAAGTTACCAAAAACACACTCAGGACGTTGTTGCAGGGAGCCCTTCAATTATTGGTCGTCATCTTCAACCTCGTCCACAGTAGAATTGGTACAGCTACCACCCTTGCACTGGCCACAGGCGGGAGAACACTCAAGGCCGTTATTGCGGCAGGTGCACCTGAGGCTGCTGCAATCGCCGCTGCAATCAGACGAACAGTTGCATCTTATAATGCGCAGGAGGGACTAGGGTGCGGCAGGTTTGTCCGTTATGACGGGACGCATTTGCTCTTGCTCCACAATCCAGCCACATTGCCTTGCCTCAGTCATACCGCAATGTTCTCCTTTCCACTACCTCACCTGCAGATAGACTCTCATGCTGTGATACTTCGCCGCAGCAGATGTACCATTGAATACTGAAGCTTGCTCCCGGAAGTATGAGCAGTCGATGAATTTCTTAAGAACGGCACCCTTACCAATGCCAGGATGCGGGAAGTGATGTCACACCCAAGAAGTGCATGAATGAAGAAAATGTTGGCGCAAACCTCCTCTCCTAGTTTGGTCTTCACTCGCTTCATCGCCCAGACACATCGTCTTGCGTTAGCCTTCGGCTCTGGCTCTGAGTTCATCACACTGTAGTAATAACAGAGCAATACGATAAGATCTGTATCATCACCTACGAGTGCCGTAATTTGCATAAATGCTGTTCATATAATTGTTATACTGACGTTTCGGCAATGCTGCCTTCTTCAGGGTACAAAACTATCAAGAGAAAACCGTTCTTTAATTTCGGCATTGCCGAAACGTCGGTATAACAATTATATGAACAGCGTCGAAATTTATCATTATATTTTTCATTTAGCATTTAGTATCTACGCTGCGCAGGTTATTTCAATCTTCAACTAATTTCCATATGCATGGGCTTTTGTGTTAGAATTTATTTTAAGAGATGCGTGACCTCACTAACTGCTGAAAAATATATTCAATACAGGAATTGGATTGAATGAACACATGCAAAGATATTGACCAGTTGTTGGAATTACCTAAATGTAAATTATTTTATTTGCGGTGTCTTCTATAATTATCTCAAACTACATGAACAACTACTACTACAAATTGCAGTTTTATCTCTTGGGTTTTAGATTTTAGGGATTCTAAATTAAATGAAAATAGCAAAGTTCCATTGAACTGCACTTACCTTCTCAAGATCTTGAGCATTTTACAAGTGGTGAAGGAAAATATGTCTTCACTATTGCAGTTGCGCCGAGAACATTGCACACCTTCTTCGAAGTGAAATTGACGTCCCAAAAAATGTCTAGTCTCTGTCTAGCCACCTAGCCTTCATGTGATGATCAAGTGTTGCTAGAAACTCTGTTGCGTTTGTTAAAAGCTATTTGAATTCCATCCAAGAAAGCATAGATCTATTATCGAGCAAATCCATCCTTTTATTATTGGTTTTGCTGGTTTAATTTTGCACACGCCAACCTAACCAGCCAGATTCTCTTGAAAATCGTTAATTTTTTTTATTTTATAAATAAGATTTTTTCTTTAGTTTGTTCAGAAAAATAATAAATTCATACGTTTATCTCTTTTCGTAATGGGTATTGAGAGATGCAAGTAATATGTTTAGGTTTTCCGAAAAAAAACTTTGAAATTTTAGGCTGAGCCTCGTTTTCACGCTGCAAAAAAATTGTGTCTTTTTAAAGAGTTTTTAAAGTGCAAATTCTAGCACTTTCCCTTTAAGGGATTTTTTGCAATTTTGGATAGTTATTCACAATAACATTTTCTGTCTAAAACCGTCAAAACATCTTCTGTTGCAATTTGTTTCATATTGAGCCCATTTTTTGTCTAACATTACTGGACTATGACGTCATATCAAAATTCAGCAGCATTAAACAATAGATTTCGATTCCAAAATGTGTATAGAATTGTAGAGTTTAAAACTACAAATCTTGGCCAAATTTTGAAGTGCAAAAGCATTTCATTGAAGAGTCATAGGCGAACGAGTATTAGACATTATTTTTTTAGTAAGAAATGTACAGTGTATGGAGTGGCCATCTTTGTGCCCCATTCGGGCACAAACATGGCGGCCTAAAATTCCAAGTCTTGATTACACCAGAAATCAAATAAAATATTGCATTTGCTAAGCTCCATTAACTTGACTTATAAGCACTTTATACATGTACTTAATGCAAACAATAACTTTCAGCTGATTCAATTTTGTTTATTTTCACGGCTTATCTGAAATAGTGTGACGAATTGCGTGACACATTTAAAACCTTTGTCAATCGGAAGCAAAACATTCTGTTAAAACCTGAAACTTTTTGTGAAAGATTATAACACTGGCTTTGGAGGATTTTAGAATTTTTATGACGTCATGTGAAAACCAAGAATAGTCAAACCACCCACTGTGAGAAAGGCACTGTGAGCAAGGCTCTAAATGTTAACTCTTTAACTCCTGCGGGTGCCAAACATTAATATACAAGAAAAATTGCCAAATTTCACTTTGTAAAAAAGCTTATTGAAAAACAAATGGCACATGTATCGTATATTTCACGAAATCACAACTCAAGTGATAAGCTTAACTTCATGAGCTTAATCATAATTTGTCGCATAATGTCCATACTTTCATACTAGTGGTTTCTAGAACATAAAGTTAAGTACAAATTTGCTGTTGCAATATGTGAAGAAAGAAAACGAAAGAAACGCGATATTAATATGTACCTGGCATTGAAGATCCTGGCTACAAAATGCAACAGGCGAACCGCAACGAAGAAATGTGCGGCTAGTACTTGGTGTAAGACTGCACATAATTTTAAAACGATTTTAGTTTATTCATGAATACAGGCCACTTCGAAAATACCATAATAATCTTTTATGTGCAGGCTCATTCTCACCCAACCTCGTTCCCAGGGTCTCTCTTCTTTCCCCCCCCCCCCCCCCCCCCGCTTGGGCTCCAGGGGGCGGGAAGAAGAGAGACCCTGGGAACGAGGTTGATCCTCACCGGGGTGTAGTTATTCAAGTCTCCTTTGTTAGAATGGCACAATGGCATTCAGAGTACATGTAGGAACGCTAGGACATAGCATTGTGCGTTCGTATTCGTATACAAATGTGCACCGTATGCAAATTGTCAAGAAGTTGAAGCATAGCACGTGTAGTTCGTGCTGAAAACAAAACAAATTGGAAAAATCAGGCCTCCCTCAAACGGCTGAAAATCGAGCCTGGTAGCCTGCGAACAGGCTCCTGGCTCGGAGGGGCGCTAGGGGAGCCTGCACGCGAGATTTTGGACGCAAAGCGCTAGTGAATGATTCATGGGCTAAAATAACCTTAAAGCCATCACTTTTTCATTTAATTTTCTTTTCTATGTTTCGGATACAAAGGGGAAAAAATGGATATATATTTTCGTGGTGTCTGATCGCAACATGTTTTATGAAATAGCTGGGTTATGCGTTACTCAGGGAAAGGTTTCAAATTACTTTTGACATATGCAAATTGCAACAATTTTACCTCAACTGAAAAAATATATTTCAAAGGGCTAAATTTGTTTCTCTCCTCCTAAATTATCACTTCTGTCGTTACAGTCAAACCGGATGTTCCGGTTTTGCGGGCAACTTCGCAAACTTCCGCCGCAACATTGGTATTTTGATTGACAGTTTGCTTCGAGCAAGTTGGAAGTTTCGCGAGCAAGTTCCTATTTCAAACTTGTTGTCAGTTGCAAATTGCGAATATTGTGAAAACACGTCCTTCTTCAGTTATGGCTCACGTACATCGCAATAATACCACCTCGGTTGCGAAAAGAGAAAGAATAATGGTCGTCTGGTGTAAAACAAGAACAAATCGCAAGCATTATTGGATTATCAAGGCAAACTGTATCCAATATTGTAAACAGATTTTTACAACACGAGATGTATTTTCCCGGTAAACCTGGCTGGAAGGAACGAACAGTTTCTACTCCTGACATCGTAGAGTTTGTGAAATACTGCAAGGTAACCAAACCAAGTACTTTCAATTCAGAAATCCGGCAACTGACAGCAAGTTTGAAATAGGAACTTGCTCGCGAAAGTTGCAACTTGCTCGCACAACTTCCAACTTGCTTGAAGCAAACTGTCAATCAAAATACCAATGTTGCGGCGGAAATTTGCAAAGTTGCCCGCAAAAGAACATCCGGTTTGACTGTAACTTACTCAGTAAATTAACGACAGAAGGCTAAGCAGGCTAAGCCTGCGAACGGTTAAAATTTGACAGTTGACAAGCTGAGGAATCCGCGGTTTCTTGTGGGCGGCAGCCGCGATTTTGAAGGATGCGTGCAGGCTTCGACCCCGCCGTCCGACTGGAAGTCTGTCCGCAGGCTAAGCATCCGGCAGCAAATCTCATTCCCAGAGTCCGCGCCGTCGCCCGTTCCGCTGCACAAGGGTAACGCGGACTCTGGGAATGAGATTGGATCAGAAACATCGCCGTGGGCCGCTACATCGACGGATTGCATTGGCGCTACCTCTTCCAGTAAATAGGAACTTAATCAATTCATAACTTCTGTCAATACTTTTTATACAGCTCTAAAATATACCTGGGAAATTTCCGAAACCTCAGTCGCTTTCCTTAACATCAATAGGGACCTTAAGCATAGACGACGAAGAGGAAGACGACGACGAATAGAAACGCGTGAGGACTGGGACGGAACGGTCCGTTCACGGCTTGAAAACGGCGGGAAAATCGAAACTTAAGCTTCGCTCGACGAGAACGTGAACGTAAACAAAAAACCACAGCACAGTAAACCGATTTTTCGTTGAGATGGTTTCTTTTCACCAGCTTCAAGAACTTTTTCTCTTTAGTCACGCTCATGGTATTTTGGATGATGAAGAACTGTTGTTGTTGTATGAAGAATACGCGCCAAAAAATCCTGACTTTTGTTATGAGAATTTTGAAAGATTTTCTCTGGACGATATAAACGATGCAGAGTGCTTGGCAGAGTTCAGGTTCAGGAAGCAAGACCTTCCACTTCTCGCCGAGGTCCTTCAAATACCAGACTACTTTACGTGTTACCAAAGAACCATATCAAGTGGAATGGAAGCGCTTTGTATACTTCTGAGAAGATTGTCTTACCCCTGCAGATTCAGTGATATCATTCCACGATTTGGTAGGCCGGTTCCAGTGTTAAGCATGATTAGCAACCAAGTGCTTGACTACATATACGACACACACTGCCACAGAATCACTCAGTGGAATCACCAAATTCTCTCTCAGCCCTTGCTGCAACTGTATAGTGACACTATTGCTGCCCAGGGTTCTGCCTTGGACAATTGTTTTGGATTTGTTGACGGGACGGTTCGTCCAATTTGCAGACCTGCAGAACATCAGAGAGCGGTCTATAACGGCCACAAAAGAGTACATGCTTTAAAGTTCCAGTGTGTTGCCCTTCCCAATGGTCTGATAGGTCATCTATATGGCCCAATAGGTAAGAAATGTGAAAAAATGTAAGAAATGCGCATGTGTATGCGTGTGGTGCGTGCGTGCGTGCGTGGATGTGTGTATTTTGCTGAGAAGGACTGTTGTTAATAACTCATTGTTGTCTGTATAAAACAAAACAAAAAAAAAAGAAATGGCTATAATAATTATTTGTTTTCTCAATAATTTTCATGTCATTCATGAAAAAAGTTTTGAATATTTTTCTTATTTTCAGAAGGAAGGAGGCATGATGCAGGTATGCTGGCAGACTCAAGACTCCTTAATGACCTTCAAGCTTTTGCAAACTCTCCTTTAGGGAATCCATACTGCATTTATGGTGATCCAGCATACCCTCTAAGGGTACACATTCAAGCCCCTTTTAGGAATAGAGCCTTGACCCCTCAAATGATGGATTTCAACCAGTCAATGAGCAGTGTTAGAGAATCGGTAGAGTGGCTATTCAATGATGTCACTAACTACTTCAAGTTTTTGGACTTTAAGAAGAACTTAAAAATTGGTCTTAGTAGTGTGGGTAAAATGTATGTGGTCAGTGCCCTACTTAGAAATGCCCTCACATGCCTCTATGGAAATCAGACATCCAGTTTTTTTCAACTGGAACCTCCTTCCTTAGAAGACTACTTTTCTTAATAACTTTGTAACATATGATATCTTAACATTGATTTTCCAAATTGTGGACATGGCTGGGGCGGATCCAGGTTTTTAGCAGAATTTCAAGTCCTCGGAAACGCGATTTCCGTCATTCTGAGGCCAAGTCAGCGCGTTTTAATATCTCATTTTTTAAAGTTAAAATGCCATTCTGTATTTATTTTATATTTTTACAAGTTTTTGACGTTAGCTGTTTTAATTTAGGGGGTTCGATCGAACCCCCCGAACCCCCCCTCATCCTCCTTTTCTAAAATATTGAATAGCAATTTGCGGAGAGCTTTTTTGAAAGCATTAGTAGTATAGGAGTTGGGGGTACCAAAGCATTTTTGTAAAAATGCGTTGTTACCAAAACCCAACTCATATCCTACTTTTCCATTTAATGGAAAAACTATATGTTTTCAATTTCTGATTTCCACTTTTTGGTTTTCAGTTTTTTGAAAATTATATGTTTTCAGATTTCTGGTTTCCACTTTCCGATTTCTGGTTTTTGGAAATCTATATGTTGATTAAAACAAAGTGCGTTTATTTCATTGCGTGATACAATTCTCGGAAACACAGGATGTAATACCCAGAAACAGAGAACGGGGAATCCCCCGCTTACAAGTCTGAACATGTTTTGATAAAAAGGAAATGAGTCATCACTAATAGTTATTGTTTCAGATCACGAGACGGTCGTGTGATATTTTTAACCAATCAGAGGCTTCACACTTTGATTCACAATTGTGAACTTTTTCAGTGAAAAAGTTCACAATTGTGAAGTTGCTTGTGAAGTTAAGATGCCTTACTCTCTAAAACAGCTCGATCAGCGATATGAGAATGTTTGCCACAATATAAAGAATGCCAAGGATTACACCTTAGAACACCTGAAGACAACTATTGGAATTGATTTGAAAGATTTTTTCAATAATCTTGGTACTCAAAACTTGGAGGAATGCGAAGGGGAGTTTGATGCAATTGAAGAGAGCATTCATCAATGTCGAGTGGCTATACGAAATGAAAAGTCTCGACGCTTACTGCAGAATGATATTACGAGGTTGACTGAGCAAGATACTAAGAAAATGATGCGGAAACATGTATTTAAGCTAAAGAGGAGAAAGTCAGTTTTGGATTCTGCTACACCTTATGCCATGAAGTCGGAGGGGTCAATTGAACATTAAAATGGAAAATGCAGCACTACCATGGAACTGTGAACTGAACTTTTTAGTTTTATATTGTTTAAATTTTGTAGTGGCCATAAGCGAAAGTTGTACTACCATTCTCATGAATATACCGCTTGTCATCGAAACAACTGAGTGAAACTTTATTAATCTCATAACTGCCTAAAAAATTACAGACAAATGTATTGGAAACAAAAACATTAATTCTGACCATCTATGATGACTCATTTCCTGTTATTAAAACATGTTCGCTATTTTTGTTTTCTGGGAATTTAGACACGCACCGCTTATAGCTATTGTTTTAAAAATATAATCTCATAAAATAGTATAGAATGAATTGTAATTTGGAAATTCATGATGAATTTGAGAATATGGGAGAGTTGACCTGTCCCTTTTGTGATGAGCAATTGGCAGAAGTTGACAGAAGTGTGATAGTGGTCAAGTCATGCTGTAGTGAACAAGATATAAATAGTATAGATGGCATGAGTGTTTGTCTAGATTGTGGTTCCGTACATGGATATAATTATGTTAAAGAGTATGTTAATTTTTATGAGAGTATGTATAAAATACGGCGAAAATCGGTATATCATCGGAAATATCATATCCAAAACACAATAAATAACATCTGTAGCCAACACAAATTACAGATATCAAACAATTACAATAATAGAACTAAAATCATGAAAATTTTTGAGGAGATAGATAAAATTTTGCCACAGATAAATGGAAACCGAAAACGTATGATAAATATTGATTACATTTTAAAACAATTATTTAAGATGTTAAAATTACCAATTGAAAATGATATACCTTTATCTAAATCGAAAAGAACATTAACTTGCTATAAACAATATTGGGATAATATCCTATTGTTAATAGGTGATCAAATACAAACAATTATTAATAAATGATCCAATATCGTCATGCAAAGGGGGTTTTCCCTATGAATGAGTTATTGAATGAAAAGTTTGTTAGTAAAATTTACTCTAAAAGTTTACTCGGAAGTGAATTTTTTATCATATTGTTTCTCAAATTTTTCATCAAGAGTACAAAGATCAATTATCGTTTCGTCTAGCAACCTCATATTATTGATAAAATTGATATGGTTAAATTGCATTCCTCTTAAAAAAGACCGTAAATCAACGAGTACCTTCTCATATGTTGTGTATGCAAATTTAGACATTTCTATTTTTCTTTTATAGTTTTTAATTTCGCTGTATGTCTTAATCAATAAACCACTACCACTAATTACTCCTAAAATAATAGGGTTCAATGTTATTGAACCAGCTATTGTACCAATGGATATTAAAGAAACTGATGATAAATTAATAGCTAAATTCAATCTCTTGAAATATTTGAAAGCCTTCTTATAGCACCAAAAACGCTTGTGATAAAATCGATATAATGCTTTGATTTCAGATAGTTTTTCTTTGCTGATGCTTTTATCAATATGATTAAAATTGAAGATGTCTGTTTCAGTCATTTATATTATATATTTGGATAATAATAATTAAATTTTAGGATTTGAAAGAAGACAATAAATTACACCACTTATTTGACCCATTATTGGAGATCTTTTTAATTTCTTCGGCATTGAAAGGAAGCAATATGTGTATCCAGGCCCCTTTTCATAGTCATTGTAAAATCTTCCAAATGCATCATGAAAAATAGCATGTTTAATTAAAAATTGGTAATTGGTATTTAGAGTACAAGAACCTGGTCCTATTAATCCAATGTCAGAGTGTTTTTCTAATATTTGGTTAAATGATATTGGCTTATTCAAATAGTTAACGTACAAAAATTGATATATTAAAGCCGATTTTAATATTTCATCTTTAGTATTTGGATGTAAGTTTTGTTGGGTTGTGAAAAATTTATTACAAAAATTAATTGACTGTGTGAGAATTGACATTTATATATATCAATATATTAGATAATTATGTATTAAAACTCTTCAAAAAGTGCACTGATATGGCAATTATAAGGTGCAAATGTAATATCATGATCAAATGATATTAATTTGATTTGTACAACTGTATCTTCCATGAAATTGATAACTGATGATAATATATTGAAAGTGTAATAAATTTTATTTGATGTTTTATTCCATTGTTGAGGTGCAAATGAAGTGTTATGAATTAATATAAACATTTTTTCATATCCTTCAGGCGGTTTATCGTCCAATATCATCAACCATAATTTTACTAATTTCAAATTAACTAATGCAATAAATGATGATGAACCGTTGAACATTATATCATGACTGTTCTTATTTTTCATATAATTGCCTAAAAATATGAATTTATTTTTCAGTTTTGGTAAACCAATTATGTTTCTACCATTTAAATCAATATCAGCCTCCATTGTCATTTTACCGTTTTCAATTACAAAAACAGTATCAAATACATCTGGATCGACACTCGAAACATGTCCTTTAACACCATAAACGATTAGATGTGCTTTCTTTGTATTCCCTTTTGTTATTCTTCCATGAAGATCTGTCATTATATATTCAGGTGGAGAGACCTGCCATTTGTGTAAATGAACAATGCTTTTCGTATATCCTTCAGTGTTAAATATCTTTGTAGTTTGCTGCCCAATATTAATGACTGTTGATACAACACTGACAGTTGTTGAACTAATATAAGCTTTATCTGGAACGAAAAACTCAATCACCATAGTGTACTCACCTTGAGAAAGATTTAGTGCATTAAAACCTATCCTTGACGCGAAGTCATCGTTATTGTCTGTCGTAAGAGTTATATCATAGGCTTTCTTGTTAATTTTGTGTGGACTGGATACAAAATCGATAATACCATTAACAACAATATTACTCTCCGACGAGCTCTGATTAACATCTTCCATCATGTATCTAAAAACATCTTTTTTAGCTGTAGAGGTATTTATATGTGACTTGTTTACATAACTCTTATAATCATCCGTTATTCGTGTGTACAAGTTTGTATTGGAATCATTGAGTTCGGTGTTGAAGAATGAAACATTTATAGCAGCGTCATTCTCATTTGGTTCAGGAGTTGCTAGATTAACAATCTTTTTATCTCCCATATCAAGATCGCTGGAAATAGTTTTATCAAGTTTGAGTGTTTCTAAATTATTTATTGCATTCGTATTTTGATTTATTCTTGTGTTGTTATCACCAGTTTTTGTGTCAACATATCCTTTATTTGTAGCGTGATCAATTGCTATTGGATCTTTTACATTGAAGATCGTATTTTTATTCATATCAAGACCAGTTTCCATAGAAAGCATTTCTTTACGAGAAAGAAAAATGTTTTTTACATCATTATAACTAACAAGATTGTTGTAATTTGCAGCTAAATCCAAGTATGTCTGTTGTTTCGACTTAACAATATTAAAAAGTTCTTTCAAATCAATGTTTTTAGTAACTTCATGAGTGTGATCAGGAACATCGGGATGATATTTTTTTAGAGTTATCATATTCACAGCTGAAAGATCTTGGTTTTCATCTGTGTTGATATTTATGATTTTCTTATTCTTCGCATCATATTGTTGACCGTCATAATTTAAAAAATGTGTCTTCCCATGGTAAAAAGGGAAAGCATCATTATCCCCAGCTGCTTGAACATTTAATAAAGAATGATAATTAGCATCTAAATGATCATTAAATACTATTCTTTTGTTTTTCATATATGCATCTGTAATATTAGCTTTTTTATTATTATGATTTTTAAGAGTTATCATATTAACAGCTGACAAATCATTGTTTTCATCTGTATCCATATTTGTAATCAATTTTCGGTCCATATCAATTTCACCAGGAAGAATTAATTTATGTCCCCGCATATCAAGATCCCCCACCATATGAGTTGTTCCATCTAATTTTAAATAATGCGTGTCTCCATACTCTTTATTAACAGCATCTTTTTCTGAAATTGGTGTTTTTAAATTTCTTATATTATTGTTTTTCATATCAAGATTTGCTGTAACTAATGGTAAATGCTTACTAACAAATGTATTTCTAATAAATTTGAAATCAACTACATCATTCAAACCAGTAACTGTTCCTATATTTACTATTTTTTTATTTTGCATATCATAATTACCATCATCTGTCAATTTGAAGCCAACGCCTGGCGGGCCTGGTGGCCCTTGTGATGTTGTTGTTGTTGTTGTTGTTGATGGTAGTAATCCGTTTGAATAACTCATTATATATAATATGAGTATATTATATTTTTTCATTGAAATTCTTGGTTGTGAATTTCCTTGGTTTATCAATATATATGAAGCAATATGAATCATTAGTGGCTTTTTCATAGTCAGATTTTTTTATACCAAGCTCTCTACTAATCCTGTTTTGTTCGTTTGGAGAAGGAAATTCAAAAATGCAGTAATGTGTAGAGTTAAGACGGATACATTTGTCAGTGTCATAAAACGATTGACTAAGATATATGCAACTGCAATTTTTGTTTCTTGAGTTAGTGTAGTAGTTTCTTATTTCTGCATCATTTTTACTACCAGTATTAAGATAGTCATCAAAAATAACCAACTTTTGGTTATCACAATTTAATTCGGACAAAGGCAATATTTGATCATTACTTGCTTCAATAATTGGGTAACCCACCTCTTCACTGATTGGTTTCAATGTTTCCAGTAAATGTTGATATTTTGATTGTTCCAAGTTTTTAGCATATAGATAAATTTTATCGAAATAGAGTAGCCTATAGATCATGTCTAGCAGAACGTTTGTTTTTCCTGACCCAGATGGGCCGCAAATTAGCATCCGGAAGCATCGGTCAGGCATGAAAGGATATAACTGTTTATAATTTGAGGTTACATCATCATCGGCATCGTAATTTGGTATTATCATTTATATTATATGGGTATATTATTTCAATATAACATGGTGTATAACACGGTGTACAACACAGTGTACAACACGGTGTAAAATGCTCTTTTTTATATATGATTTCCAAATTTTATGTAACGTAATAATATAACAATAAATGAGTTTACTTAAATGGAAAGAACTTGCAAAGAGTAAATCTCTATTAGGTAATAAGATTAATCTTGTACATGATGCAATCACAAAACATAATCTTAGTCATAAGATAAGTCAAGAGTCATTGGCTAAGGTATTCAAACCTGTGACTAGTAAATTAGATGATGTTATCGACAGTAATGTAGATTTAAGGGTACCCATAAGAAAGAAAAGAGCACCTAAAAAAGCTGATCAAGGTATTGATTATATGCCTGAAGTTGACCCTTTCGAAGACATGCAAGTTGATGATTTATTTGGTGATTATGTCCCACCAAATCAAAATAAGCAAATTGTACCAAAACCACCAACATATGAAGAATCTTTACAAGATCTTATGGAAGGAAATAAGAATATTTATGTTGATCCTCAGTACTTTGGTGATGAACTTGATGAATTACCACCAAAATATGATGACGACGATGAGATCGATTATGGATTAGATAATGAAGATATAAGTAATGAGATTTTGAATGATATTGGTATTACGGATTATGAAAATGTGGAAATGAGGTTAAATCAACCAGAAATGACACCCCAAAAGACTAAGGCCTATCTTAATAAGATTATAAATGATGCAAAATCAAAAAGGAGTCAATTAAGTGGTTATAAGTCACATGTTACAAAACAGTTCAAAAGTGGGGCTATATCAGAAGCTGAGAGACAAATGCGAAACAAAAGAATAGACAATGCAAGAGTTACTTTAAATGAATACATAAAACATTATAATACTAAATTGGAAACAATAAAAGGTTCTGGAATCCAGAGTCGGGGAAAAAAACAGAGAGGTGGAAATATTATGTTTTTTAATGATGTAAAGCAGCTTTTAAAAAAATTGGAATTGATTATTGGTGAAAGATTGGCAGGGAATACCAGCATTGAGATGCGAAATATGGGAGTAACTATATTGGACACATTATTGAAAATATCGAAAATCAATAGATCGCAGTATAATAAATTGTATGGTCAATATTTTAAAAATATAATGTAACTTTATTATATATGGAACGAGAGATAGTATTATCCTCCTATAGTGTGAAGTCCCAATTAAATAATAAACCTGAAGATTTCACAACAAAATTTACTAGACAAATGATATTGGATAGTAATTCTCAATATGTTATCGGTCTTAACAGAATTATCAATATGAGTTTCACATGGTTCAATGTTAACGCAGGATACAACAATCAATTAATAAAATATAGCTCTAATAATGGTACAACTTATCACAACATACAATTTCCATCAGGAGTATGGAATTATACTGATTTCGATGAATATATAAAAGATATAACAAAGAACGGTGATGAATATCCAATCACTCTTGAATTTGATCAGACAACATTTAGGGTTACGATTACATTGGCTCAGAATTATCAGCTTGATTTAACGCATTCCAATTTTAATGATCTAATCGGGTTTGATAAGACAGTATTGACAAGTGGAACAAATATTGGTCCTAGAGTACCAAATCTAAGTCAAGACACCGATATTTTGAATATCCATTGTGACCTAATTAATGATTCACTTGTCGACGGTCAAGATACAGACATCATTTATAGCTTCTCTACCAGTGTACTCCAACCTAGTTATAGCTTCACTTTAGAACCTAAACGGGTTACATATAACCCAGTTAATAAAAATACTATCAGTAGTATCCGAATATACATCACAGATGGAAAAAGAAGATTAGTTAACTTGAATGGCGCAGATACAGCTTTCTCACTGATTCTGAAAAGTATAGAATAATATAACATAATAGTATAATGAAACCGTATGAATTCAAAAGATTTTACCATCCAAAACTTGGTAAATTTGTATACAGACACAAAGGATCGGGAATTATCGTTGATAATATTTTCAAACCGTTGAAGAGTGTTGCATCATCTGTTTTCAAGAAATTTGCTAAGCCAATAGCAAAGAAGGCGTTAGAATCGGGGATATCCCATGCAGGTGAGCGACTGGGTAAGGCGGTATCTCAAAAATCTGGTGATTTGATAATGAAAAGATTGACAAATTTGAGAAAAGGAGCTACAAGACAAACAGCAATTGTTCCATCCTCACCCATTAAACAGCTGCAGCAACATTATCAGCCAAAACTAGATCAAGAAAGTACTGATATGATACTGAATAGACTCATTTCTGGAGATGGTTTGAGGAGAAGACGTAGAGTTAGATTTGTATAGAATCAATGAATATATTTTTTAATTGTTAAAATTATATAACATAATAATATATGTCTTTTAGAACAGATAATTTTCTACAAAGAAATGAGTTGGTGCGATTCCAACTCGATGATGTAATCAGGTCTCCAGCTAACGGTCAACACCAAACGAAAAATGGTTATAAATTTACAATTAATGATCGATCGAGTTTCTACGATTGGTACAATGCCTATATTGAAGTCCAATTCCAACTACAGAAATTAGCAGACGGAGCAGGATATGCTGCTGCTGATCGAATAACGGTAATTAATGGAGGGCATTCCTTAATTGACCACATAATGATTAAATCTGCAGGAAAAATAGTTTATGACACTGACAATCTCCATAAAGTCACTTTTGTTAAAAACCTGCTAGAGTATTCTGATGATTACAGTAGATCAGTTGCTAAAAACAGTTTCTGGTATTTGGACACGAATGCTACAACAGCTGCGAATAACACAGGATTTGAAGCTCGCAGGTTGCAAACTCAAGCTCTGCGCGATAATGGTACAGGTGGTCCTAAAAACATTAATGTGATCATACCATTGAACAGGTTCTCATTTTTTGAAGAACTTGAAGATAAGATGCTTGTACCAATGCAAATACAATTTAACATTGAGCTACAAAACGATGGTGAACTCATTCACATGGCTAATGGAACTGATGCTGGAAGAATTGTTGTTAACAGGTTTTTGCTCTGGGTGCCAAAACTAACTCCAAAAGATTTATTGTATGACAATTTCGTTAGTTCATTTCTTAAAGAAACTCAGTGGAAATATTTAAGGGAAATGTACGAAGCATCAGCTCCTACACAATCATCAGGATTTTTCCAGATTTCAAGCAGTATTGACAATGTCAAACACATTTTTGTTTACTTGAAAAGAACAAACCCGCCTAATGATGCAGTTGAAGAAGACAGTCCTTATCTAATGGACACTTTTAAACTTAATGCTGCTAATAATAACTCTTCCCTTTTAAACTGTAGACTAGAATATGGAAATGGAGTCTTTTATCCAGAAACAGAGTATGATACAGAATCAAAAGTGAGAATCTTTAACGATTTGATGTCATATACTATGCGGAAAAATGACTATAACAGCGGAACTCAGCTGAACTTAGCAAACTATAGTTCTCTGTATGGGTTGATTTACTTTAATCTTACGTATCAAACTGAAAAAATAACAAGAGATCCGAAACAGCTAATCTTCAGGTATAGACTAAGCCAGAATGCAGCTGCAAACTTCAATGTTCATGCTGTAGTCCTATATGAAGAATCTGTTGTCATTGACAAGGTGGGTAATGAATTGGTTATAGTGTAAAATTGTATAATAAGTAATGTATTACTAATAAAAATAAATATCCTTATTTCATATATGTTTTATAACTGGAAAAAATTATATAACATATATTATATACAGCAAATGACTCAGCTTTTTGAAATCAAAGTAAATTTGTCTGACAATCAAAAGAAGAATCTTAGCAATGCTTTCAAAAAAAGGGAAACTATTGTTCTCAGACTATCAAATGAATCTCTGAACGGAAATGATATTCTATATGTACCAGCAATGGTAAAGAAGAGATTGGAGAAGAATCGTATGATGAATAAGGGTATGGATATCAAACTTGTTAAAAGTAATATCAGAAAACAGGTTGGAGGTAGTCTACTAACTTCTATCTTAAGTATTGGAAAGACACTAGCACCAACTATAGGTAAAACCCTTGGGCTATCAGCTCTTGCTGGATTGGCTTCAGAAGGTGCTTCTCAGATTGTGAAATCAATATCTGGCAAAGGCGTACAGTCGGGTGGTTTTCTCGTACCACAAGACAAAATTAATAAGCTGATAGAATATAAGCATCTTTTATCGACGAAACAAAAACAGGATATATTGAATGCCCTTCAATCAGGTTCAGGTGTTCATGTAAAACCAACAAAAACACAATCAGGTGGATTTTTAGGCACTCTGTTGGCAAGCATTGGTGTTCCACTCCTTCTAAATGCTTTGACTGGTAAAACTGGTAGTGGGGCTCCACGAATGGGAATTAGTAAGAAAAAAGGGGGTAAGGGAGCTCCGAGGATTGGAGTATATAGACCACCTCCATTTATAGGTTCATGGGATAATCCAATTGGTATGGGTATTAAAAAAAAAACTACCAAAAAAAACAAGTCGGGAGAAGGCATACTATTAGGGAAAAACAGCCCATTCAATGGCATCCCACTACTAGGGGCAATACTGTAAAACCAAAATTCCATAAAGATATCCCGTTAAGTAATCATGATCTAATAAAATGGTGTAGATATTTGAACATCCCAATCAAAGATGTTCTATCGAGGGATGAGAAAGTTCCACATAAGCATAAACAGGCGTTATTCATATACAATCTTGAACCCTCATATATGAGTGGAAGCCATTGGGTGGCCACATATGTCAAAGACAACGTGATAAATTATTTTGATAGTTTCGGTATGCCTCCATTTCAAGAGATCGTAAATCATACAAAAAGAAAGAATTTGATTCTGTTACATCAAAACAACCAAATCCAGAACATAAAAACGACTACATGTGGTTACTTCTGTTTATACTTTCTGAATGAAATGAATAAAGGGAATTCATATTACAATCTATTGGAAGTGTTCGACATATATGACACAATGAAGAATGAGAGATTCCTCGAACATTATTTCAAAAATATCTAACTTATATATATAATGGTTAAATCATATTGTGTAAAACAGAAGAAGCAAACAAAATCGGTACCTGGTACTGAAAAACTTGTTAAAACAAAAAATAATCGTCTTATGCTAAAATCTCAATGTAGCGAATGTGGGGCTACTAAAACACGTTTTGTATCCAATAAAGATTTAAAATAAATAGCCAGTCAGAGATGGCTGGCGGATTTTTAGATATAGAAGGTAGTCACAGTCTTGGTGAAATAGCAGCTAAAAGCGCTTTAAAAGGTTTGTATAATTTAGGTAGAATCGGAGCATCAAAGGCAATTAGATCTGATTTTGCAAAACGAAAGATTAAAGGTACTGTAAACAAATACCTTGATCAAGCGCTTAACAGTTTCACATCGGATTTATCGAAAAAACTAGACCCTATTCATGGTGTGCTGTTGATATTCATAAGGCTATCGGTAAATTACCAAAACCCAAAGGCGGTTGGACATTACCCGGTCATAAATATACTGGGCCTTATAATGATTTAGAGAGTCAAGTGAAATATGACCCAACAACTGGCCAAATATTAGAAATATATGACCAACCTACAGGAAGAACGGATGCCATTGCCATGCAGCACGATGTTGATTATAGTGTTTGTAAAGACGACAGAAAGTGCAAGAATAGAGCAGACAGAAAAATGGTCAAAGCTTTAGATGAAGTACCATATGATGAGAGACAATGGGGTCATTGGTTGGCTAGAAACACGATTGATATAAAACAGAAATTAGGCCTTGGTGTTAAACAAAAAAGGAAGCCAAAAAACGGAAAGCGGCGTTGAGTAAAAATGATTGGGCTCAACAATTAGCCGATGAATTACATAAGCCAATCAAACGAAAATTTAAAACAAGAAGAGTTATTGTTAATGGAATAGATGATATTTGGAGCGCTGACCTTGTAGAAATGCAGAAGTTTTCAAAATGGAATAAAGGATATAGATATTTGTTAAACATCATTGATGTGTTTTCAAAATTTGCTTGGAGCATTCCCATTAAAAATAAAACCGGTAATACAATTACTGAATCATTTGATGATGTTATTAAAAAGTATAAAAGAAAACCGAAATATTTATGGGTAGATCAAGGATCTGAATTCTATAATAAAACTTTCAAAGACTGGCTAAAGAAAAATAATATTGAGATGTATTCTACTTTCAATGAAGGTAAAGCTGTTGTTATTGAGAGATTTAACAGAACATTAAAATCTAAAATGTGGAAACAATTTACAGCTCAAAATACAACACAATATTTAGACATGTTACCAAAACTATTAAATGAATACAACAGTACAAAGCATTCAAGCATCAAAATGAAACCGGCAGAAGTAAATAAAAAGAACGAGGGAAGTGTATATCTCACTTTATATGGTGATATGGAACCATCATCATCAAAAGTAAAATTCAAAGTTGGTGATAAGGTTAGAATTTCAAAGTATAAAAGAAAGGTATTTGATAAAGGATATACAAGTAATTGGACTGAAGAGGTATTCAAAGTTGATAAAATCCAATACACAAACCCTATTACATATAAGTTAAAGGATCTTAATAATGAATCAATAGAAGGGTCATTTTATGAACCTGAATTACAATTAGCAAAACAGGATGTATTCAGAATTGGCAAAGTCATTAGGAGGGATTACAAGAAAAAACAAGCTTTGGTATCATGGTCTGGTTATCCAAAAGAATTTAATTCATGGATACCGTTAAAAGATGTCAAAAATATCTAACATATATGTATCATGAGTGGCATTGAGAAATATATCAAAAAAATAAATTTTCAAATTCAGGAATGTGAAGATGAAATAGACAATCTTCATGATAAAATATATGATAATGAGCGTAGATTGGATCTGTTACAATATAAAAAGAAATTATTGAAACTTTATCATAAAAAAATACATGAAATTGATGAAGATATAACATTGAAACAGTTATTGAATATTATCTGCAATGAGATAGAAAACAATAGATACGATGATGAATGTAATGTGTTGAAACAAACCAAAGTTGATAATGTCGAATATCTCAAACGTGAAAATAATATTTTTACACCTGTGAATACAACAAGTAATGCAAATTTGATTAATGAGACTTGGCTTTAAAAAAGGTTTAAAGAGATGTTACTATTTACAAGTATCCCAGAAATATCATTGCATTGAATGTAATAAATATTTTCATCCTGCAAGTAAATATAAACACAATAAAACTATGGTGCATAAATTGAATGCACAAAAATACAACAGCGAATAACGCAAGGCGATCATAAAAAGATAATCATATATGACCAATCATATATAACTATCTCAAATTATTTCAAAAATGATGCCAAAATAAACGCACTATAAAAGGTACTTAAAGAAATATTATATAATTATATATATATAGATAATGGGAACATCAGACTTAACAAAATTGAGTAAGTCTCAACTAATCCAAATGATATTAAAGCTACAGAAGAAAAAACCTGCATTTATGGTGGTAGATGATACCAAACCAGTTCCAACACCAAGGACTGTCAAACCAGTTCCAACACCAGGGACTGTAAAACCAATCCCAGCACCTCGTAAGAGTGTAAATCAAATGGTTCAGGATTATGAAAACAAGATAATTGTTCCACCAGTGCCAGCACCAAGGACTAAAAAACCAGTCCCATTACCAAGAACTAAGATAGAGCAAACAGATAAAGCTCTGAAAGGCTATACTAAGTCTTTTGAAATTAATATAAAAAACAACAAAGACCCGCTAGTGCAACTACAAAACACAAGAAAGGCTATTGAATATCATATTATAAGTACACTAAAATCCATGAAAGGACTGAAATTTGTTGAAACACTAAAGGTAATATTTACAAAAATATCAAATGGAGAAACAGTGTACAAAACTGCCTATTTCAACAGTCTAGTTCAAACAATCATAAATAATCTAGAGATCGCTGAATCACTACAAGTGTCAAAGCAAAACATATTAAACAAGATTGCAGTTTGGATTTCAGAGGGATCTGGTTGGACTGTTCAATCAGTGGACAATCATTATCTCAATATTGTAAAATATCAACCAATGAGAGGCTCTTCATATATTAAACTACCTCAAGAACTCAGAAACAGTGCGAAAGGATTGATCAACATAAAAAATGAGGATAATGAATGCTTTAGGTGGTGTCACATCAGACATATAAATCCTCAAGACAAAGACCCACAGAGAATTAAAAAAGTTGACAAACCATTCATTGAAAATTTAAATTATTCGGGGATTGAATTCCCAGTCACCACCAAACAGTACAACAAGATTGAAAAACAAAATAAGATCAACATCAATGTTTTCGGTTATGAAGACAAACAACCATACCCAGTTTATGTATCAAAAGAAAAATATGAAGACCGCATGAATCTTCTTCTGATAACAGAAAATGAAAACAAGCACTATGTCTTAATTAAAGATTTTAACAAGTTAATGTACAATCAGACAAAACACAAAGAAAGAAAACATTTCTGCATGTATTGTCTTCAATGCTTCAGCTCTGAAAGAGTATTAACTGATCATAAAGAAAACTGCATGCAAGTAAATGGCACACAAGCGATAAAAATGCCTGACAAAGACAATAATATACTAAAATTCAACAATTTCCATAAACAACTACCAGTACCATTTGTTGTTATGCAGATTTCGAAGCAATTACTGAAAAAATACATGGTTGTCAACCTAATAATGATAAATCATACACAGAGGCTTATCAGAAGCATACAGACTGTAGTTATGGTTATAAGGTCGTTTGTTGCTATGATGATAAATATAGCAAACCTGTAACAATATATAGAGGTGAAAAAGCTGTATATAAATTTATGGAAGCTATGCTGGGGGAAGTTAAATATTGTAAGAAGGTAATGAAAAAAGAATTCAATAAACCATTGAGAATGGCGAAAGAAGATGAAGAAGAATTTCAAAAAGCTAAAGAATGTCATATATGTGATATAAAATATACTGACAAAGACATTCGAGTTCGAGACCATTGTCACATCACTGGTAAATACAGAGGCTCTGCTCATCAAGAATGTAATCTGAAACTCAGAGTAAATCCAACAGAGATAAAAATTCCTGTTATATTCCATAATCTAAGAGGTTATGATAGTCATTTTATAATGCAAGAGATTGGTGAAATAGTCAAGAAGTATACATACACAAATAAGAAAGGAGAAGAGAAACAGATGAATATAAATGCTATACCAAACAACATGGAAAAGTATATGGCTTTCATGCTTGGCAATCATCTTACCTTCATTGATAGTTTCCAGTTTATGAGCTCTAGTTTAGAAAAACTAGTGAGTAATCTAGAAAGAAAATCATTAAAATACACCTCGGAAAAATTCGAAGGTAAAAAGCTTGATTTGATGACTCGAAAAGGAGTATACCCTTACGATTACATGGACAGTTTTGATAAATTTGATGAAAAACTACCACTGAAAGAAGAATTTTACAGCATATTAAATGATCAACATATATCAGATGAAGACTATAAACATGCTCAAAATGTATGGGATACATTCTCTCTTAAAAACATGGGAGAATACCATGATTTATATCTGAAATCTGACATCCTTCTATTAGCTGATGTTTTTGAAAACTTTAGAAAGACTTGTTTGCAATACTACAAACTTGACCCCTGTCACTATTTCACATCTCCCGGTTTATCTTGGGATGCTATGTTAAAAATGACTAATATAAAACTTGAATTAATGGTTGATGTTGACATGTTTCAATTCATTGAAAAAGGTATGAGAGGTGGTGTTTCTTATATTGCCAATCGATATAGTATAGCTAATAACAAATACATGAAAAATTATGATGAGAAGGCGCCCTCAAAGTATGTCATGTATCTCGATGCTAACAATCTGTATGGTTGGGCAATGAGTCAATACCTACCTACTGGTGGTTTTAAATGGATGACAGAAAAACAGATTGACAATATAGATTTAGCTAAGTATGAAGAAGAAAGTAAAAAAGGTTTAATACTAGAAGTTGATTTAGAATACCCAAAAGAACTACACAACCTACATAATGACTATCCATTAGCTGCTGAGAGGGTATGTGTGAAAAAAGATATGTTATCTAATTATTGTAAAGAAATAGCTACCAAATATAATATATCAACAGGTTTAGTCCATAAACTCATCCCAACATTAAATAACAAAGAAAAGTATGTGCTACATTATAGAAACCTAGAATTATACATTGATCTAGGTTTGAAAGTAACAAAAGTACACAGAGTATTAGAATTTGATCAATCTCCTTGGTTAAAACAATACATTGACTTCAACACAAACAAACGAAAAAATGCCAAAAATGCTTTTGAGAAAGATTTCTTCAAACTTATGAATAATTCAGTATTTGGAAAAACTATGGAAAATATTAGAAAGAGAGTAGATGTTAGATTAGTGACTGATGAAAAGAAACTTTTAAAAATTACAGCTAAACCAACATATGTAAGCAGTAAGATCTTCAATGAAAATTTAGTAGCAGTGCATAAGATTAAAGAAACACTAACCCTAAACAGGCCGGCATATGTGGGTATGTGTATTCTTGATATTAGTAAGACATTAATGTATGATTTTCATTATAACTACATCAAAAATAAATATGGAGATAGAGCTAGACTACTATTCACAGACACAGACAGTCTAACATATGAAATTAAAACTAAAGACGTATATCAAGATTTTTGGAATGATAAAGAAAAATTTGATAATAGTGACTATCCAGAAAACTCAAAGTATTATAATTCAACAAATAAAAAAACAATTGGTAAATTCAAAGATGAAGCCGCAGGAGTTCCCATTCGTGAATTCGTTGGATTGAGAAGTAAAATGTATTCATATATAAAAGACAACCAATCAGGAGGAAAGACTGCTAAAGGTATTAAAAAGAATGTTATTAATAATAATATTAAACATGAAAACTATAAAGATACATTATTAAACAATAAACAAATGCATCATAAAATGAAAACAATCAGAAGTATAAATCATAAATTGGGTAGTTATGAGATTAACAAAGTATCACTAAGCTGTTTTGATGACAAAAGATATATACTAAAAGATGGTATAAATTCATATGCTTATGGACATTATAAAATCAAAAATTAAATCAAATTTGAAAACATATAGTTTAATTATTTTATTGAAAACATATAGTTTAATCATAAATCGAGATCATAAGTCAATATCAGAAAATTTATGGAAAACATATAGTTTAATCAGAAGTAAATATCAAAAGCTGATATAAATTTATTCCATCTGATGGAAAGTAGGATATGAGTTGGGTTTGGTAACAACGCATTTTTACAAAAATGCTTTGGTACCCCCAACTCCTATACTACTAGCATTCTTAGGAAGATCCGTTATATAGCGTGGTATCTTATTCCACAGCTTTACTCCGAGCCGAGAGAAAGAATTGTTTAGTATTATTTCTAGTCTGGAACATTTAACATAGAATTTTCCAGATGTAGACGATCGTGTATTGTATGAGTGAATATTAGACGTTTTCTGAAATAAATTGAGCATGTTTATTGGGGCTTTATCATAATTGATATCATGCATTAAGGTTGATACGGCCTCATAATAAAGAAAAGTTATTGGAAGCACGTTAAGCTTCGAGAAATAAAGGAATTGCATGATCATGCCAGTCTGCAAAGTACAGTAATCTAAGAGCTCTTTTCTGAAGAATTAGAATTTTATTGACATAGGTCTTGCAAGCCTGACCCCAGGCAGCAAGACCATAGGTTAAATAAGGATGAATTAGTGACTTATAGATATTGAGTAGTATTGGTCGAGGTACAGAGTGGCGTAGCTTTGCAATTAGTCCAATATTTTTACTAATTTTTGTAACAATAGAATCAATGTGGTATTTCCAGGAGAGATTCTGATCAATAAGAACGCCCAGGTATTTTATATAAACTTTAGACTCGAGATGAACAAATTTGTTCTTTTCATTATCAAATATGCAAAGTTTTGGTTGGTAAGCAAGACGTTTTTGATAAGGACGGAAAATTACAAAGTTGGATTTATTAATATTAAGAGTTAGTTTATTGGCTGTCAGCCAATTACAAACGTTTTGTAGCTCATTGTTGACAGTTGACTCAAGATCTTTCAAATTTTTGTTCGCATACAGAATGTTAGTATCGTCTGCAAAGAGGTAAAATCTAAATTTATTCGAGCATCTGTGAATATCATTGACATATACCAAGAAAAGCAGAGGTCCAAGAATTGATCCTTGAGGAACACCACATCCAACGACAGCTTTATCTGATATATGATGGTCTACTTGCGTTCTTTGCGTGCGATTTTTAAGATATGAGGAGAACCAATCATTAATTATTCCACGAAAGCCATAGTGATTGAGCTTATCAAGCAAAATATCGTGATCGACGGTGTCAAAGGCTTTTTTAAGATCAATGAATACTCCACAAGATATTAATCGCTGATTCATGTTTGTCTGTATATCATTAACAATGTCCAGTATTGCGTGTTGGGTTGAATGCTCCTTACGAAAGCCGTATTGTGAGGAATATAAAAGTTCGTGTTTCTTTACATAGCTCATCAATCTGTTGTAGATTATTTTCTCAAATACTCTATTAAAATTAGAAAGTAAAGAGATAGGTCTGTAGTTGTTTGCGTCCGTATCATCACCACTGTTAAATACTGGCGTAATTTTAGCAATTTTGAGCTTTGATGGATAAGTCCCTAATCTGATAGATGTATTAAGTATCTCTGTGAGAACAGGAGCTATGACGGCACTTGAACATTTCAGTAATTTGGTAGGTGAGGAGTATAAGCCATAGGATTTATCATTTGGTACAAGTAATATTTCTGACCATACTTCTTCGGGTAAGACAGGTTGGAAGAAGAAGGATGAAGTTGAAGATTTGCACTTATCAGCATAGTCTAGATGATGTTTTTGGGGAATGGGCAGCTTATTAGCAAGTCTGTTTCCGACCGTTGCAAAGTGTTCATTAATAATGTTAGGTATCCGCGAACTGTCTTTAACAATTTTGTTACGATCATTAAAATCCTTAAGCGCAGATATGACTTTTAAATTTTTTTTCCTTCTGTGTAAAAGTTCATTAATTCCTTGCCAGGTTTTTTTCATGTTGGCCATATGATTTTCGAAAAACGTATCATAATATTTTCTTTTGCTTAAGCGTATCAGTGTACAAATTTTATTTCTATAGTGTTTGTACCTAACTTCATCTCCAGATGCATATAATTTATTTTTAACCTTAATCGCCGCCATAATTCCATTAGTTATCCAGGGTTTAGATAGCTGCTTTACTTTGCGATTCGATAGTTTTTTCATGGGGGCGTGTTTGCTAACAATTGTATTGTACTTATTGTAAAACGATGAAAACAGTTTGTTTACACAATTTGTTCCATTTGCAATTATTCGATTCCAGTCAACCTCAGACAACTCATCATTAAAGCGATCAGCGGAGAATCTTGAATAGTCGCGTATTTTTGTATTTTTAACTTGTTGAAGTTTGTCTTTCGCTGACGTTGTGATACAGAACTGTGAAAAATGATCACTAATATCAGAAATAATATTTCCGCTAGCAAGGATTTGGTTAGGATTGTTAACAAAGATGTTATCAATCAACGTAGCAGAAGTTCTATGAACGCGCGTCGGTTTGTCCACTGTTGGAATAAGATAACAACTTCGAAGAGAGAGCAAAAAATCCTGGCTTATTTGAGATGATTCACTTTTGAGTAGATCTATATTAAAATCACCCATAATGTAAACGTCCTTGTTATCTGACACCATTTGTTCTATTGTCTTATCTAGATACGTTAGGAAACAATCGGGAGAATTGTGTTGGCGATAAATTATTCCACAAACATTAATGTTTTTATGGTTGACAAAAGAGATTTCAACCCAGAGGGATTGGAATGCCTCATTTGAAGTTTTTTCAAGGACTTTTTAATTAAGTGATTGATCAACAAAGAGACCAACGCCTCCAGAGGCCAGTGGCGTTGGTACATGCTCAAAAATATAACCTGGAATGCTCGGATGAGCGTTACAGTATGTTGCCCAGTTTCCGGCCACTTTAGTTTGTAATCGCTATAACTCCTTTGTTTTGCACGGAAAATTTCTCAATTTCCTTTCAAAGACAGTTCATTTACTTACCTTTAAAACGTTAAATGGTTGGCGACCTTCCCCAAGTATTAAAGAAATTATACCATTTTTCGCAAAACTAGTAAGTTGCCCAGTTTCCGGCCAGCTAGCCCAGTTTCCGGCCACCGACTTAAAGTAAATTTTCCTTGAAACCGCTCGACGTAAACCGACTTGTAAGTCCCTTGATAATAGTGGTCGCCTAGTTATAAATATCAGGTAAGTTTCAATATTAAGCTTTGTCGCCTACTGTTTTACTATTCAAAATACGTATGACCTTAGTGACCCGGAAGCGTGTCTTCCGCAGTTTGTTGACAGACTACTACAATAACAAATCATGACTTACGTACTTTTAGTCACGCTATACATGCATAAGCTGTTGTTAATTCGTAATCTTTGTTACACTAACACATGTATCTTTAATTTCTCGACCAGGAAATTTTAATATTCGGTTCTTTCACTTAATAAGAAATAGGTTTTGAGCAATGTGTCTTTTAGTGGCCGGAAACTGGCACACTAGGTCGAAATCTTCGCTGAGAGTTGACTGCTAAAATTTCAGGAACAGCCCTATTCCAGCTGACGATGATAGATTCCCTAATCACTTTCATCTTTAATCTAATATTTGTCCAAAAATTATGAAGCTCCTTGAGATATTTCCTGTGAAACGAGCTATTTGTTTATCTACGGTAGTTTTGATGTGCAGTGAAACGAGCCAAAATTAATCGCTAAACGTTCAATCACCTGGACAAAACATTTCCTTCCTCAGCCGTTCCTTGTTCAAAAAGAACGCCAAAACCACCAATGTGTAGCGGAAATGTTCGTCTTTCTTTCGGAACGCTTCGGTGGACGAAAATTTAAAACTCCGACGAACATAACCGACGTAATTGTTTTTTGGCCGGAAACTGGTACTGGCCGGAAACTGGGCAACACACTGTACCCTCATTAGAATTTGTGATTTTTGTTTCCGAGATACCAATAACATCAAAGTGGAAATCAAGTTCATCTAATAACAATTCTACATTTTCTAAATTGCGGTTAATGCTCACAATATTGTTATGAAAGATAGAAAAACTAGGATTCACCGTGTTTTCAGGAAATTTTTCCTTAAACAATTTAAAACTATGCGGGGAAAAGTATCGGCTTTGGATGCGTTGGTTAGGGAGGTTATACTCAATATTCAAATAAGCATCCAGATTAGAGTTTAGATTGAAAATATCTAAATCATATAAACTGTTTAATTTTTCTAAATTACGCCTTGGCCACCAATCAACAGAAATCGAATTATTAAACTGCCCATGATAGAGAGCCAGATTACCTCTGAAGTTACAGTAAGGTAATTCGCGCAATAATAATTTACTGGCTCTCTCTTCCGTTTTATTTCTACGCAACTTCATTGTTACCTGTTTCTAGTGATCGTATCATCTAAACAAGAGTACTAAGCTCAACTTTGTGATGCCACTCCTTGCAGGTCTTCTAAACTACTCAGTCTTACTGTGGTTGAGGAATCCGTCTTCCGCAGATAAACGAAACCATTCTTCGCCCAACAATATTTGTAGCTATTAGCATCCTTGAATTTTTTACTCTCAAATAGTAGCTCTTGCAGCCTTGGTGTAAGATGATCATAAAAGTTGATGTGGCTAACATCAACCGTGCCACTAAAGCCCAAATCTTCTGCATTTAGGTTAGACACGTCTCTCCTGGCTGCCATGACTTTCTCTCTGGCTAACCTACGCACGAATTTACAAATGATGGCGTTAGGTCTGTTGGAAGCCACGCGAGATGGTACTCGATGTGCAGTATCGATGTCACTCAATGATACTTCCTCAACTCCCAAGGCAGTGAACAGCGCCATACAGAGATCGGCTGTTTGCTGAGATGTTTCACGTTCGGCTACAGTTGGTACACCAACGATTTTAATGTTAAATTGATAACTGTATGCTTCTGAGGCTTCGATAGATTTCCTAATATGATCGCACAAAACTGAAATTTCGTTAACTCTTGAGATGAGCTCCTGAATTTGCTTCTCAGCTACAACTTTGAAGCGGATGAAGTCGTCATATTGGCTTGACATAAATTCAACTGAATGCGCTTTTTCTGATGACAATTCCCGCTCAGCGTGTCGGCCATCTTGATTCTTTGCCAGGTCGTCGGAAACTTTCTGTAGTTCATTCTTTAATACTTCAATTTCATTACGCAAAGCTTGATTTTCCTTTCGTAGCTTGTCGTTACCCGTCATACTGAATGATTTTCAGGATATGTAGGTTCAGGATAAGAGAAGAATTTGTAAATTAGGATCGGAGCTCATAAGACACGTCTGCACAGCTCAGTGCACATGGTCACTGTCATGGTACATGGCACATGGTCACTGTCATGGTCACAAAGCCATTAATGACTGATTCTGTTGTTGTACCATCTTCATCATTTCTAATTGCTGTTTCTGCATTTGACTCTGCTGATCCATCAACATCTGCTGTTCATTTTTCTTGAACTCCATCTCCTCCATCCTCAGTTTACTTTCTAATTCAAATTTCTCCTTGAGGTATTCAACAGCATCTGAACTACTTCTCTTCCCCCTTTTACTGGGTTTTCCTTCCTCTGAATCTGCATTTCTTTTCTGGGTTTTGCCTAGACGTTCCATAGCTCGGCGCCTAACCTCCTCAGCACTTGCCTTCTCACTCTCGTTTTTTTTGGTGAGAGTGCCAGCTTGCTCATTCCTTTCCACATCAGCTGCCTTTTCTTTGTCAAGAATCTCTTCAACTGCTGCATCTAGCTGGGTTTCCTCACAGTGTATGCCTGATGCTCCTTCTTCTTCTCTTATTTTCTCCTTGTACTTAGTCTGCAATAGGGTTAGTCTGTCTCTCACTGATCTTTTAGACACTTTGAATTTGGGACTTGCAAGACTGTTAAGATTAAGAGCTATCTGCCCCCATATTTCACCCCTTTCTTTGCTGTTTTTGGGATGCTTGAAAGGCTCCTGGAGTAGAACTTCTCCACAGAGGGTTAGATCATGTTCCTCTGTCCATTTCATAGAGTTGTTTCTAGACAATAAAAGTGCGACTGTGTTAAAATTCTGAGCAGGTCTGCTGGATTCAAGTAAGACTAATTCTGGATTAACTGCTTATCATATCTTTAATAATAGCATACCATTGTCCATGACAGTTTAATTTAAATTAGTGTTAATCAGGCTTGAAACAACTCTGCTCTGTATTGCAGTTTAGCTATATTCCTGGACATAATTATTTAATGAGATCGACAATCGATGAATCCCTGTGTTTATACAAGCAATCCCTAAATTTAAAATTATGGACCTATGTTGCAAGTCTGCGATCTACAGGTCTCTTGGAATTCCAGCTTGCTTTTACGACGTGACTTTTATGTTTCTGGCATTAATCTCTGTATATTATAAACAGCCTTATCAGTATCATGACTCGGAAATATATTCAGACAGATCGAGCGACCCCACAAGCCGTGTCATGTGTCGTGTCATGTGTCGTGACGTGCCACAAGCTGTGTCACGACCCCACAAGCAAGGTTTTTGCTTTACCTTTTTATCGTGCATAAATAAAGGATGTTGTTGTTGTTGCATAAAGTTCAACTTGATTAGAGTCAGTAAATATTTAGCTTATAGATTTAAAACTGCAGATGCTCTGCTTTTATTCTCGAGGAACGCTGCTGAAAGATAGACTGACCCAGTAACTTAAGTGTTTCGAAGCGACTGTTATTTTTCACAAGGAAATGAAGCTCATGAACCATTCAATTTGATCTTACCCTGACGCGGGAGTTTGACACGCCATGCCTGTAACACTGTGCAGCTCCTACAAAACAATTTTACAGAGACTAATTACTTTAAGTTAAAGCTAAAAACAAAAAGAAACTTTCGCATACTAAATTTAAATCCATGATTGATTGGCTTTTGCTCGATTAAACCTGTAAAAGGAGAAGAAATATTTGACAAGTACTTACGTACAGCAGAGGACGCCAAAACAGCTTTTCTCACGTTCTCGACGTTGGGTGGACGACGAATGCCGTCAGCGAAGACAAAACATGACATGCGCAGTATCACCTTTTCGTTCAAACTGACTTCCGGTTCGTCCTCGTCCTCTGTTCTTGTCGTCTATGCTTAAGGTCCCTAATATTTCAATCAACGGCAACAGTTCAGACTGGGTTTATCCATAAGTGTGCACTACAAACCTACAGATTCCCACAGTTACTTGTTACATTCATCCTCACATCCATCGCACGTTAAAAACGCCATTCCGTATTCTCAATTTCTCAGACTTCGACGTCTATGTAATGATGACTCCAATTTTTTCAACAAATCGGAAGAAATGTGCCAGTTTTTCAAGAAACGTGGGTAGCCCGACTCTGTTGTTAATACGGGCCAACAACGTGCACAACAGATCGAAAGACAATCAGCACTACAAACGTCACAGTAGAAAGAGAACGAGAGAATTCCATTCACCCTTACTTTCCACCCACACAACAACACAGTCAAAAGCATCATTTAAAAAAAAATTAAAATTACTCCAAAACGACCCCGAAACTGGCAGAATTTTTTCACCAACCCCCGCACATAGGCAACTTTCTAGTTACGAGCGCACTGAAATCTGCCGATGAACCGGGAACTTTCAAATGCACACGCATATGATGTAACACTTGTCCTTTCATTCACAACGCGGACAAAATAACGGGACCCAAACGATCTGTTAAAATCACTGATCGTTTCACCTGCATGCACCTCCGTAAATGTTAACTACTGCATAACATGTACTTTTTGCAAAAAGATATAAATTGGCGAAACAGGGAGGAGACTGGGCGACCGTTTTCGTGAACATCTCCGAGACGTTGAAAGAAATGACAACTTAGACGCATTCATACCAGTTGTGCGTCATTTCAATCTTACCAACCATTCTAAACAACACACGACAATCTGCGGCCTTAATTTCCCAACACCAGGGTAACACAGATAGCCGTAAAAACATAGAACAAAAAATCTTCTTTCAAATCGGCACTCTCAAACCCCACGGAATCAAAGAACGCTTTTCATTCAACTAATTTACATTTGTTTATCACGTCACCATATTTCCACCAATAGCGTAGCTCCACCACTTACTATATAAAACCACACACTACCCACAATTCCTTGATTCGCTCCGACGAAGGGCTAGCGCTCGAAACGTCTGCTATTTGTATCTTTTTACGGTGGTCAATTTACCTTATCGACTCAGTCGATAAAACTAAATCCTCGTGTTTCACCCCCACCCCAACCAACGCAGCACCACAGTTTTTGTAGAAACTACATGTAACCCAATTCATTGGATCAGAAAGGTCATGCTTCGGCACAGGTTTAACATCCTCTTTTTTCATCCTCTGTGTGGTTTACTGGGTTTACTGTGCATCTGTCATGCAATCAGGGACGTATATGTACACTGTAAGTTTTACTGCAAACTTTAACTAGCCTTACTAAACTGTGAAATTTGGGACTCCTCACTAATGAAAATAAATAAAAACTCTTAAAATCACTGCCATGTTGTTTGGCTTAAATTAGATTGTTAAATTAAAATGTGTGTGTGTGTGTATGCGTGTGTGTGTGTGTGTGTGTGTGTGTGTGTGTGTGTGTGTGTGTGTGAGAAAGAGAAAATCTATGGTCAAATTTAGCTATCATAAGCCCATATTGTAATTATTATATTAAGACTCTGAGTTTATTTTTAAGTGAGGAAACCTGACTCATTATAAGCCTCGTGGTTTCTTTCAGGTCTCCTCGCCATTCACTTTTTTCTCTAATTCTTTTATTATTTTCATCTTGCTCTGTAACATGTTGTATATATGGCAAATAAAGAATGAATGAATGAATGAATGAATGAATGAATGAATAACTTTGGTTTTTTTTGTGTTTGTTTTTGGTAATTTTGAGGCTGTCCACTTTTAAGCGAGTCGAACCACTATTTTGAAAATAGTGCAGCATCAAATTTGTGCGGGTTTTAATTTTTTGCGGTTTCTGCGGATTGCCGTCGATCCGCAAATATAAGTTCCCGCAGAAAAAAAAAACTCTCGAAGAATAATACCCCGCAAAAAAAGAGCTCTGCTTTTTAAGGTTAAACTCGCGTCACTGGGACGATATCGGACGCTAACAACAATAGTATAAAAGCAAAGACCGATACAACGTAGGTAAAATTTTTAAAGGTGTACTATATTTCGGCTGGCCAAACCAGCCTTCTTCAGGTACAATGAGGTAAAATTTACATTAGCTTTTTATATATACAACTATGAACATTGATTTTTAATAAAAACAAACCAGTTTTTACAACAGTTATAACAGTTTTTTCTTGAGCATGGCAGAGGGCAGGGGTAGGTTTTTTGTTTGATTTTGTTGTTGAGTCAGTCCTTTAGGTCCAGTACTGTATCACCCTCAAAGATTAAGGGCTGAACTGATAGAATTCAGTAAGATGTCTCTAAGTAGAGCGTTAGTCCTTTAGAACAGTACTGTATCACCCTCAAAGATTTAGGGCTGAACTGATAAATTCTAAGTAGAGCGTACGGTAACTCAACAAGTAAGTTGACTATCATTCAGTTTCTTTTTTTGTTAATAATTATTCTGCTGCTTGATTTGAAAATCGAAAAAATTAGTTCCTGGCAGAAATTTCAGTCATCTCGAACCGCAAAAAATTGTTCCCGCAAGACACAAAATCCGTCAATTCGCAAAATAAAACTCCCGCAAAAAAAAATCGTGCTACACCGGTACCGCGTCTACACCGGTACCGCGTCTGCACCGGTACCGCGTTTACACCAGGACCGCGTCTACACCGGTACCGCGTCTGCGAGCCTTAAATCGCCAAGAATAAACATTCATTCATTCATTCATTCTTTATTTGCCAAACACAAGGGGAAATGCCATATTTACGTAAAGTTTAAGCAATATTTCACAGACATTAAATCTAATGAATAATTGAAGTCATGTTTAGGCAACTTAAAGAGCGTTATTTAGGTTTCCTTAAATGCGTCCATTTTCATCAGTGTAAAGAACCTAAAATCCCCTGGAGGGGAGGGAAGGAGAGGGGAGGGGAGGGGAGGGGAGGGGAGGGGACTCCCGACATATAAGAGGTACGAGGATACTCAATGGAAATTTTGTATTAACCTCTAAACTGGGAGACTAATCCAGTTGTGGGGGTAAAGTTTTATTTGACTCAGCCGGAAATCAAAGAAATAATAACTAGAGTTTAGAAAATGACTGTATTGACGATGAAGACTTTGTCGTTGATCGCTTTCATATATTAATATATCAGTTAAGGCATTTGCTATCCTTCGCGTGCACCCTAAACGACACCCTAATGGCTAAAAATATCGGCGTTCTTTCGTGAACACCATGTGATACCAAAAACCGTAGTTTACACCCCTAAACAAGACAACGAGCAGAGGCGACATTTAATGGTCTCGTAAGCGACCACCTCGGGAATTCGAAAAGTGGTCGTAACGAAAACTGGTCGGTTACGAGCATGCCCTCTCGACAGAGTGACTTTTTCACGAATTTCAACTTTTCTCTATGGAGTAACATAAACGCGACCTTTTTTTATAAATGTACAAGAGAACATAACGAAGTTGAAATGTACCATTAGCGCTAAGTTATGTTGCTGTAAATTTGATCAAGAATTAAGCGTAGTCCGGCTTCGTGTCATTAAATTGTTAACTAATACTAATAAAGGAAAAGATCAGTCGACAGTTCACAAAGTGGTCGCGTACGAGAGCTGTTAATTACAGAGTTGAGACAATTCAAACGGGGTTTTTAATTTCACAACTGGCTGGTCGCAACTTGAGCTATGATTGTTTTAAGATTTTATGCCTGCAAATTAAACTCAGCCTAGCCATTTAACAAGCTTCCGGAGTGCAGTGAAATAATTCCCACAAGCTTCTTTCATCTGTTTTAGGCTAGCCAAACAGTGATCCTAATGTCCTTTCTAAAAAGTACAACATGCCATTCCTATTTTATGCTCAGGAACAGAACAACTGACAGAATGAATGCTTGTGCTGACTTCATTTTGTAAACTGATATTGAAAAACAAACGGTATCATGCTAAAGTACTGCTGAAGAGGTTTTATTTGAATGGTCACACCATAGGATTTAGTTGAAATTCTCAAAAGTTAGACAAAAAAAGGCCTAAGGACCAAGTTTGGAAGGTTGCGTTTACGCTACACTTTTTAGGGGACCGGACCAATTTCTAGTCGATCCCCAGGGCCACGCGGATTTTTTCTGCACATGCGATCAGCGAAGTTATTATGCAAACTGACGTAAGAAATGTAGAAAATGGTCTGGATCCGTGTTTTTCAGGTTTGGGGGCCATAGACGTCTATGGCCCCAAAACCTGAAAAAACACGGGTCCGTACCAATCCCGAAAGACATGGTACGCATAGTTTACACGGGCGAAAATGTGACCCTTGTCGACGGGTCCGTACCCATTTTTTTCTGTCGTGTAAAGGGCCTTTTAGGTTGGTCTAGGCTGACATTTGTCGAAGCTTTAAGGCCTTGAGACTCACATAAGCCGAACTCAATTAATTGAGTGAAGTTCGACGTTTGACTTAAGTTCGACTCATTGTATTTGAATCGCCGGGCTAGCTGTTCTGAAGTTGGGTTTGGTTGAATTAAGTTCGACGTTTGACGACTTTGACTGACTCACCACGCGACTTTACTGGTGTCGACCTAAACTGTAATTAGTTTCGGCTCATGTGAAGTACGGCGTTTGACCCGGGCCGAGCAGAACATCAGAACCTGATCAGAACTTATGCTATTTTTTGCCTCTCCAAGACTGATAGAGCGTAAATCAAATTACCATGAAGTCGTTCCTTTGTTTTAATTATTGGCGCTCCAATTAAAAATAGAATCGGCTGCCATCAAAAAGTAATTATATGCCATTCCAAACTTATGCTCAGGAGCAGAACATCAGAACTGGTTTTGACTTCCCATGTTATGCTTCGGAGCTGCAGAACAACAAAATCTATTGTGTCTCAGTGTTTAAAACTGACAGAGCGCAAAACAAATACACCTCTGTTTGCTTACGTTTGAATCACGGGATCGGGCATTAGCCTACCTTTAAGTGTCCACGGCCACGGAGCATTAGACATCCTCGTGTTTTCCACCTCAAAGAATCCTGGCCCGATTAATTCTGATGAGAAATTTGTTGTGAACTTGCTCCAATTGGTCACTAGAGGAGTTAGTTTGCTTTCGAATAACTTTTGGACGGGTCTAGATTCGAAGAGGTTTTCTTCTTTTTTGTCTACAATACCCCAGGGTATTTGCACATCGATCTTTGTTGTCCCCACCATGGGCATTTGTGATTTTTTTTTTTACAAAATGCTAACGCCCGACGGTTGTCCCAGGGGAGGGACTGATGGAATTACTGCACTGCAATTAAAAAAAGAATCTGCATCAAAAAATATTGATAAGATGCTATTCCAAACTTATAGAACTTATGCTCGGAAGCAGGACATCAGAACTGGTATTGTGTCTTTTGTTTAAGGCGAGACCTTAATTTGAATGAGATTTTAAGAGGTTTAAAAAGGGGGTAGAATAAAAAATGTTTTTTGGAACACCAACAGACAGTTGATACCCACGCAAGAGATTTTAAGGCCTCAGGACCTCAGAACTTACAGAGCGTAAATCAAATTACAATCTGGCCTCTCCATTACTATCACTGCAATTAAAAGTAGATTTCTAGAAAGTAGACGACACATATATTTTAATTTTGTAAAACATATTTCAACCGGTAAAACGAGAACAATTTGCAAGTTAATTTAATTTAGATAGCCGGCAATTTGCATATAAATTCGCTTCTTTAAAACAACAAGCTTTAAACATGTTAAAACAGATCCGCTTCCATACAAAAGTAATTATAACCATGATGCTGTTCCAAACATATGCTTCAAAGCAGAACATCGTAACAGGAGTATAAATAATCAACGATGACTTGAGGTTAGACGAAAAGGTACAGTCCTACACCGGACACTGATATGGAACAGCATTGCGTAGAAATGATGCAACGCCTCAACAATCAGCGGAGGAACGAACATTTCTGTGATGTAATTCTAGTAGTTGGCTCCGGTGACGATCAAGCTCGCTTGAAAGCTCACAGAAACGTGCTATGTGCAGCAAGTCCTTTCTTTTACAACGCTCTTAACAGTGACATGAAAGAAAAGAAAGAAGGAGTGATCCGGTTGGAAGAAACGAGCAAATCTGTGATGGAAGAAGTGTTGGGATATCTATACACAGGACATGTTGATTTCAACGAACACAATGCCATTGATCTAATGGTAGCGGCAGATTATTTAATCATTCCATGTCTAAAAGAGTCGTTATGTAAGTTCCTTACACGAACATTGTCTCCCTTAAACTGCATGATGGCTTATTATTCCGCTGCGACTTTTCTAAACTGCCATCATTTACAGACACAAGCAAGGGAATATATTTTTGCAAACTTAATGAGTGTGACGGCATCGGAAGATTTTCAGAAGTTGGACGTGGATCAAGTGGAGGAGTGGATTTCAAGCGATGAAATCAGAGTGAAAAGCGAGGAAGAAGTTTTCCAGGTGATTGTGAAGTGGATGGAAGGAAGAGAGAATCGAAAAGATGAAAGCTTTTTCCAGTTATTTCGTCACCTTCGTCTTATATACTTGTCACGCAGCTATGTTTTTAATATCATTTTGCCACATCCCTTGGTGAAAGATTCAGAAAACTGTACAGCATCTGTACTGGATGCAACGAAGGAAATTGCAAATGGCTCAGAAGAACGCTTCTTTGCCCAACCACCAAGGAGGTGCTTAAAGATGCGTGAAGATAGTCTTGTTTGCTGTGGAAGGAAGAAAACCTTGTGTTACCTTCCCTCAGAAAATAAGTGGTATGAAATGTCTGACAAGTTATCAATGATGGCGTTGAACCATTGCATGATTCCGTGTCATGGCAAACTGTACATCAGTGGAGGAAATGGTGCTATCCGCACAATTGAGCGATATGACCCATCAGTGAACTCTTGGGCACCCCTGAAATTTAACAGTTCTGCAACTGCATGCAGACTTACAGCTTTGGTTAATTTTCAGGGGTGTTTGTTCATGATTGGTGGAGTGGAGAATGGAATGACAGGAAATGAAGCAACCAACAATGTTCAAAAGTACAGTCCTGATACAAACCTCTGGCAGGAGGTGGCTCCTCTAAGTGTTGCAAGGTATGGTGTGTGTGCTGTGGCTGATGGAAACTGTCTCTATGCAACAGGTGGTGAGGTACACAATGGATCACTGGATGTGGTGGAACAATATGACCCTGAACGAAACTCTTGGAGTAGAGTTGCTTCCACCCTTGAAAGGAAAATGCTTTCTTGTGGTGTAATTGTCAATAGTAAAGTATTTTTGTTTGGAGGATTCATCAACAGAAGACCTGCTACACCTTCAAGTCTCATTGAAATGTATGACCCAGCATCAAATGTGTGGAGTGGTATTCGGAATATGTCGGCACCAAAGCTACTTTGTGGCGCTGTTAGGTTTAAAGGAGATGTTTTTGTTATCGGTTTGTGGGGAAACGATAGTTCCTCGAACTGCTCATTAAAGATTTATGATGTCGACACAAATGAATGGAAACCTTGTGCAAATGCTCCAAGTGGTATTCAGCTGTTTACCTTGGCTCCTCTACGAATTCCAAGAAACATTTTAGATACATGTCAGGTTGTATCATAGGACTCATAGGTGTAAATTCCCTCAATTCAAAGTGAATCTAAAATCAGGCTAATTTTCAGCATACTATACTTCTTTACTTCAGTCTTTAAATTTATTTATTTCTGAAAAAGGTGTTTGTTCGCCAAGAGCCAATTCAAAATAAAATTAAGTCTGATCAAACGTTGCATCAAAGTTGGAAAATTAAGTAATGTGTTTGTCTGCTTTGTATCAGAACACTTTCTTGTATCATATTATTAAACCTAATTGTTTCGCAAATCTGTGAATAGTTTATTGTAAACATGGTAAATAAGTTTTTTTTTGTAACTAGCTTGTATTTCTCCAAAGGATGTCTGAATAAAAATCTTTGCAAATCTAAGAAATACTGAGTCTTTATAGCTTGCATGCATGTCCCCTAGCATCTCAGAATAGACAGTAATACTTGGTTTTGTTATACAAGTTTGTTCACGTTATCTCAGTGGCCGAATCGGTAAACCTAAATGCTCCAATCGTGTTTCATTTGTTATGATGTACCGTTTAAAACCCTTATGGTCTATTGTAGCCATAAAATACACTGTACGAGGCTTTAAGTCACAATTGCATTCGATCAGCAATTTACTCACTGTTATAAATTACCCTTCCTGCCTTGAGCCGGGTTCGGTTAACGGTTAAAATTTTGGCGTTTTTACGGCTAACGGTTAATTTCTTCCCGTTACGGTTAACATTTCTGTGCGCCTAACGGTTAAAATTTTTCAATTTTTACCGCCTAATGACCAAATTTTGGGCTGTTTCACGGCTAACGGTTAACACCATTGAGACCCTCTGCCTTTGGGCTGCTTCATGGGGATTGCGTTCGACTTTCCAAGCTTAGTCACTAGTATATTTTACCAGTGTTATCGCTTACAAATTGTTCAGAATACATAAAGTTGCTCGAAATATGAGAAGTTGGCAAAACGTTTCCTAACAACTTATGCAAAACCCTATTATCTCTTTATCGCACAAAAATGTTCTTGATGCATAGCCATGACTCAATTCAAATAAAATGATAAGGATTAAAATTGTTTGTCAGGAGCGCTGTAAAAACAGTCAAAAACAGTCCCACGTTTCGATGATATTAAACCCTTTCATCAGTGTTTGTTTGTGTTTGTCTCTGTTATGAAACTGAGGCAAATTTTCAAGAGGCTAATTAAATTACTGAAATTAACTGTGTCCCCAAGGCCAATTTGTGCTCGGGTGACTATAAAGAGGGCAAAGGCGGCTCGGGAGGAGATGAAAAACTCCCAGAATTGTCGACACACGATGAAATGGCGTTTTCGGAGGTTATTACCGGCGATTGGCAGCCGTATTTGTTTTCCGGCAGTTCTGGAACCGTTGTTTAAACGGAAAGAATGTATTTCATCATGTTTTACGCGAAAATACGCTCAGGGTTCCCGCGCCGCTCCCGCCATTTTGAAAGCGGAGAAGGCCTGGAGACGAGCTTGGCGTTTCCAAGTTAACTCTCTGCAGTTCCGGCATGAGCCTTGTTTTCGACTTGTTTCCTCAGAGAGGTGGGACACGCGCGTTAACATCATTTCTTATTGATTTTCTTGAGACTCACGGAAGGAGAAGTATTTTCAAGTGTCAAACGAAAGCACTCCGCTGCTGAAATCCGCTGTCATGTTTTCCGAAAGATATTTCGACAACAAGGTAAGAAGAAACTGAGCAATACAAGAAGAAGTTTATAACTTTACAGTTCGGTCACACAACAACCGTTTACGTTTTAAAAGGCGAAAATCGATTTTTGCGCCATATTCATAGACACAAAAATAAATTGGTTTTATTTCTTATTTAAATCGAGTTTAGAACAATATACAGAAGGAAATGCTCAAAGTTTATTTTATTTTCGACGAGCGGCTATCTTGTTTTGTTTCACGCGTGACTTGTTTTACGGTCAAACCGGGCATGTAGGATTTTGAACTAAGAATTGGTCACCCAAAAAAACAAATTTTTCTTCCAGAGAAATTTCTTTTATAGTACACTCTATAAATAGGTTTACGGACAGCTTTCGCGCCCACAAACCTCATATATTCACGATATTTCTGGGTCACGCAATTTTTATCTTGAAAGCAATGTCCAGGATACTTCTTTGTTTAGGGAAAACAACACAGAGTTTAGCTGGACTTGTTTTATTAGTTTATCCTTATTCATGGACGTAAATTATGTCATGCACCGGCCCTCATCTACGGCAGAAGTGTGTCACGGTAATGTTCAGTTTACGACGACTAAGCATCAGAGAGATCTGAAGTCACGTATCCCCCTGCCGATGTTCTCCAGTTGAACTGGCGCGGAGAATGGAACATTAGCGGTGGGAGTTTCATTTTTACCTCGCGTTTGTTGTCAGCTAGACTGAAATTCTTTGACGTCGGCTATGTAAAATATTGTTTTAAAAAATCAATTTGTTCATACGTACGCTTATCCGTCAAGTCAATACAGGAGACTGAAATAGTCTTTTTCGGCGTCCGAGTGCTGTTTTGCGCAAACTGATCACTACCAGATGACTGAATGTTCTGAAAATACTGAAAGTACAGCTAGTGCAGCGACGATCTAAAATGTGTTTAACTCTAGGTGAAATTTGTGATAATCTTTTAGCATTTGCTTAACAGCCTCCGATTATTTGTTATGTAGGTATTGAATTTAATGAGATAAACACGATAGTGAATTTTAATGCTTTAAGACTTACAGATCGAGCGTCAATTAAATTCCAATTTAGCCGTTTCATTACTGTCACTTCAATTAAAAATAGAATCCACTTCCATAAAAAAATATTCTAACATGCCATTCCAAACTTCTGCTTGGGAGCAGAACATCAGAACTTGTCAGCTTTGTGTTCCTTTGTACGTCATGCTCAGGAACAAAACAGGAATGTATTGTGTCTTGTGTTTAAACCGCGACACACACAATGAACATAGTGTATTGTCTTGGGTCCAAGACTAACAGAGCATAAACTGAATTTCAATGAGGCCACACCAATATCCATCGTTGTCACAGTCTGCATTAAATGTAATTATAACATTCCATTCCAAACTTATGCTCGGGAGCAGGATATCAGAACTTGTGTTTTGTCTTGTGTCCAACACTAACAAATCGTAAATAAAGAAAACCTTCCTCATCTATTTTTTTTTATATATTTATACTGAACAGAGCATATTTAAAAATACAATTAAGCCTTTCCCATGATTATCCATATTTGTCACTGAAATTAAAAATAGAATCGACTTTCATCAAAAAGTAATTATATGCCATTCCAAACTTATGCTCGTGAGCAGGACATCAGAATTATTGATATTGTGTCCTCGTTACAAGACTAACAGAGCGTAGAAGCCACTCCATTATCTATCATTGTCATTGCGCGCATTTAAAAATGGAATCCGCTTCCATCAAAATGTAATTATAACATTCCATTCCAAACTTATGCTCGGGAGCAGGACATCAGAACTTGTGTTTTGTCTTGTGTCCAACACTAACAAAGCGTAAATAAAAAAACTTCCTTGTATTTTTTTTAAATTGACAACAGAGCATGTATTAAAAATTACAATGAAGCCGTTCCTTTACCCATGTCAGTTGTCACTGCAATTAAAAATAGAATCATCTTCCATCAAAAAGTAATTATATGCCATTCGAAACTTATGCTAGGAGCAGAACATCACAATTGGTGTTGTGTCTTGGGACGTAAATCAAATTTCAATGAAGCCACTCCATTATCTATTATTGGATGGGGTGTTTGTTGGAGTTGCGGAAGCCATTGTTGGTTAGCTTTTGTGTTGTGGTGTGGGTATTGTTCAGTGGCTTTTGAATCTTTTGTTTTACGTCATTTGGTGATCACACCATCCGCAACACCAAGAAACTACCTATTATTGTCACTGCAATTACAGTGCTGCTACTGTTACCGGGGCCACCTAGACAAAGTTAACCAATCACAAAGCAGAACGGGAAAACTATTAAATTTCAACTTTAAAATGTTGGAATCTGTTGTTCCCGTTCTGCTTTGTTATTGGTTAACTTTGTCGAGGTGGCCCCGGTAACAGTAACAGCACTGTAAAAATGGAGTCGACTCCCAACAACTGGTGAATGTAATTATAACATTCCATTCCAAACTTATGCTCGGGAGCAGGACATCAGAACTTGTGTTTTGTCTTGTGTCCAACACTAACAAAGCGTAAATAAGAAACGTCCTTTTTATATTTATGAACAGTGAGAGTGAAGTATGTCAAAATTTTGTCACTCACTTTTACAATGAGCTAAATCAAAAAATAAATAAGGTATAACGATTTGTTCTGAGTAAATTCACAGTCACCTTAGCCCAAAATGATAGAATCTGTTTCCTCCTAAGTTATAAAAGTAATTATAACATGCTGTTCATTCCTCAAATCCTATGCTCAGGAGCAGAACAATATTACAAATTATTTTCACGTCTTGACAAAACAGAAAAAAATCCTTCAGGGACCGGTCATTATTTAGCGGGGATGGGAGGTGGGGGGTGGGGGAGGGGTGGGGAGGGGTGAAACCATATTAGGGGGGAGGGTCGTACAATTGAGAGCGCCACTGTGGGGAGGGCCACTTGTTTAAATTGGATTGTGAATTGAATACGTCGCCAGAGTAGAAACTTTAGGAAGATTTTCGTTCTTTTCCTCATCAATATTGTTAATGTTACAAGTACGCTTTAAAGACTCTTAAAGGGGTAATCATTTCGACTGTTTTTCAGTGTTGATGACAAAGATGTTTACGAAACATACACTGTAATCCATTTCTTGCATAACTTGTCTGCTTTCATATATCTTTAACATGATTGTGAAGAATGAGGACCGTTCGTTTCGCTTAATCTTATTAAATGATGCAATGGAACCTGGCACAACTTAATTGTCACCATCTGAGTGTTCTTGGTGGTTCACTTAAATAGTGTTTTTAAACGCCGTTTGTTCCAGCCCAAAAGTTCCGAATTAGCCCTGAGTCCCAGAAGCTAGTAATTCCACCCTTTGATGGGCCATTTCGGACATTTACTGAGTGCCTAAGTCAGCCCACCTTGAAAGCGAGCTCTTGGGTGCATTTTAGCCCCTGTGTTTAGAACTGTTTTTGATTCATATAGGGCCATTTTTTCCGCTCACTGCTGTACAGTAAGACAGTTTGTATCACGGCTATTGAAAACTCCCATCTTCTGTTAGTTTTCAGGTGTATATCAGAGGGTTAGGCAATAACCAATTATTTTTCAACACTAGTCTTTTTTTGCGATTAAACCGGTTGTCAAGAGAAACTAATTCGACTTACATCAGTTAAACTCCAAGCGTACACCGTATTGACCGTATAAAGCGTACACCGTATTGACCGTATTCAGCGTACACCCTCCATTAACCGGACAGTACCTTAAGTCCCAAAATTTTATTTCCGGCCTTGTTTACTGTAAAGAATACCTGTATTAAACGGACACCTCTATTAAGCGGACTCAGACACCTAAAGTTGACTGAAATGGTTGTTTCTATTGTTCAAAACCTGTATTAAACGGACTATATATAAGAGTAGACTCAAGCCAATGAAGACAAAATCATATTTTTTCGGTCTGTTCAGGCGAACAGCAGGGGCACCCAACGCAATGTTTCGGTAAAATATCTGTTCGGATGGAAGGTTGGCTAAAAATTTCGAAAAATATCACTGAGCGATTCCCTAGACTTTTCGAGGTTTTTCGGAAAACCATGAAGTTGCCCTAGAATTTTCGGAAATAATGCGAAAACCATGAAGTTGCCCTAGAAATTTCGGAAATAATGCGTTCCCTTTTTTATGTCTCATAATTTTCGAATGTTTTTTTTTTGTCCGCTAAAATTTTCGTCTGTCGTTAAAAGCTGCTAAAAATTTCGGTGAGCACAGGCAAGGCTTTCATTAAGGGCCGGGCACCGGGCAAATTGACGGCACGCGAGAGCTCCGCTATAAACACGATCAAACAAACGGAACAAAGATGAATCCTGTATATGAATGCGGTAGAACAACTGAGTTTAGATCCTGCTGTTTGGAACCGTAAGGGAAGACTCAGTGCCATTCGTATAATTTACACCCCCTAACGTTTTCGGATGAATAGGTTTTACGCCTATAATATTCGGATGAGCATTTATATTGCCTAGTATTTTCGCTAAATTGCTATACGCACAAGTATATAAAAAATGACCCCTAAAATTTTCTTATGAAAGTATTGGCTACTCCATGTCCTCGAACTTTCGAAAATACCCATCAGGATAGCTAAAACTTCCGGATGAGGAAAAAAAGCCCCCTAGAACTTTCGAAGCGACCAAAGTTCCCCTAAGATATCCGACCAGATAAATATTTTTTAGGGCAGCTTCAAATTAACCAAACAGGCTTCTAAAGCATAGAAAAATACATATCAGACATTTCTGACGTATTTGGAAACATTCGGTCGTTGGGTGCCCCTGGAACAGTAACGTTGGTCCTAATTGGTGAGCAAAGAAAGCGCATACTAAACGGAAGAATATAATCAGTTACATGCAGACGAAGAGCATGATCCATTTAAGGAGCTACAATACAAGACAAAATTACTTGAAACACTTCACGAAAAGTCCAGATGTGTAGAGCACGTGCGAACCATCTCCTCTCCCCCCAATGTTGCTCCTCTCCCCCCAATGTTGCTCCTCTCCCCCCAATGTTGCTCCTCTCCCCCTTAATGTTGCTCCTCTCCCCCCAATGTTTCTCCTCTCCCCCCAATGTTGCTCCTCTCTCCCTAATGTTGCTCCTCTCCCCCCAATGTTGCTCCTCTCTCCCCAATGTTGCTCCTCTCCCCCCAATGTTGCTCCTCTCCCCCCAATGTTGCTCCTCTCCCCCCAATGTTGCTCCTCTTCCCCCAATGTTGCTCCTCTCCCCCCAATGTTGCTCCTCTTCCCCCAATGTTGCTCCTCTCTCCCCAATGTTGTTAATTTGATTTTGACTCTAGCATCTTGAACATCAACAATGAAGGGGAAAGAAGGGAAGAAAGCGGGCACCCGGTTCCAACAAATGTGACCGATATTGTAGTTTTAACCTTATCGATTGGTTGAGTTGTTGTTGAACTATTCTCATGCTATACCATGGATAGGAGAATTTCTCGTTGTCATCAAACTGCAAAGTTAATAACTTGCTCCAAACAAATCAGTGAAGTTGCCGGAATCCAAAGTGATAGCGAATCTGTTAAAATGATTAATGTAGTCCCCGCCCCTTCACGTTCTTGAACTGCAGTGAAATAGGAGACTGTCTTGATGTTTATTGAACTGACTTATTTGTCTTGTTTGGTTGTGCGAAATATAATCTTTCTACATAATAATTTGATCAGTATTTCACTTTCAATAAAAGGAATGAACAGAAACGCGCTGTTTAAGTTAACGATAACTTGCAACGTTCATTAGAATGTCATCCCTGGCATCAACTATGATGTTTTCTATGGGAACCTGTTTTAAGAGGTTTGACTTTATTTTGTCTTGATGTTGTGTATGAAAACAATACTTTTACTTGATATTTTTTTTATGTTGTTTCCCCGTGCATTATAGCTTTTCTTCTCCGAAACCTCTGCCGCAGAAATTTTCTTTTGGTAATTGCCCAACCACCCCGTCAACAAACCTATATAAATGTTTCGTCTTCGTCTCTTGGTCTTTATGGATTTATGGAACTTGCATCAGAATTGTGTTCATTACTGCGAGGATCATTTCATAATATTTAATTCCATTATTTCCGCATTTCATGTCATATGTCAATATTTTCACACTAAAAGAAGCGAGCCGTGAAAAAAAAAAAAGAATTGAATGAAAGCCTGAACAGAAAATGTCGTTTCCAGGTCTATGGACGGGCCTTTCCAAAACGAGGCTATAGTGACTCAGCACTACAAGGAACCAAAATAGCACGGGGCGTGAGAAGGGTTTTTTAGAAAGTGCCACATCACCTGATCACAGTGACTCAGCACTAAAAGGACCCAAAATAGCACTGCGCGTAAGAAGGGTTTATTAGAAAGTGCCACGTAGGTACACATTCAAACCGCACTCGCAGCCGTGTTCCCGAAGTTTATGAGCCTTGGTTCCTTGGGTATTTAAAAAACATTGCTAATCACAATCGAATCGTGGATACTATTTTTCGCTGGTAATTACAAGGACACGCGTTAACGTATTTTTTTATTGATTTCCTAGAAACGGAGGGAGAGAGGAGTATTTTCAAGCGTCAAACCAAAGCACTCGTTGTCCTCGCTGCTGAAATCTGCTGTCATGTTTTCTGAAAGATATTTCGACAAGGTAAGAAGAAACTGAGCAATACGAGAAAGAGTTTTATATTTTACAGTTCGGTCACACAACATCTACGTTTTAAAACGTGAAAATCGATTTTTCGTCCCATAGCCATAGATACAAAAATAAATTGGTTTTCTCGCTGATTTAAATCGGTTTTCGAACAATATACATGCACATCAGAGTCAATAATACGAGTCATATTTTCGACGAGCGGCTGCCTTGTTTTGTTTACGCGTGACTTGTTTTTTCAATCAAATGGCAGGCAAAAATATATTACAGATATTATAAAAAATTCTCTGATAAAAGGATTTTAGTACATCTTTCGCTAAAAAATATGAATTGACCAGCTAAAGAAACAAGTTTTATTCAAGAGAAATTCAGTATTTTATAGTACACTCTATAAATAGGTTTACGGACAGCTTTCGCGCCCACAAACCTCAAATACTCACGATATTTCTGGGTCACGCAATTTTTATCTTAAAAGCCAACGTCCAGGATTCTACTTTTCTTTAAAGGAAAATAGCACAGAAATAAAATGGATATAAATTCTGATCAGGTTTGCCGTAGGAGGTTAGAGTTAGTTAATCTTCTGCGGAAGTGAACTATGTTGTTATTCGTAGCGCGTAATTTGACTGCCAGTAGATATTCGGGAAGTCTCTTGTGCATGCAGTGATTGCGTATGAAAATAAAGTCGGCAGTATATTATTTTGGGTTCTTATATTGTATTCTTCCATTCTATTGAGAAAAAAAATGGCCGAAAAATCATTTTGCAACTCATAAACAAATAAATATAAATTTTTTAAACCCAATCTGTTGCCAGTCGGCCGCACCCAACTGTCCCCCAAAACAAATAACTTCTTTCAAATAAATAATTTGCTTTTTCGCATAGAAAAGAGGTCCACAATTTGGTGTATTATTGGCTTATTGGTCATATATAGAAGTCAGATGTTGGACTTCATTCAGTAATTTTTTCGTCATAAGGAAGTCCACTGGAATAGACGATATATTTTTTGATTGTCTGGGAGGGGAGGGTCGCTCGATATTTTCTTTCAAGTTACATAGTTCAAATTCGGTGCAATATTTAGTATTTCCTCTTATTTAATTCATAAAGTAACATCTAGTTAGAATATAATGTATGATATTCTTGGTCAGTCGAATAAACATCTGTAATTTTTTTTAACATTGTAAGAGGGACAAAAAAATTGTCCCGACCCCACATTGCTCGCTGTTGTTCCTTATCCTATCCCACGTGACTATGTGAAAGATGGCGGTCGTGCTGAGGCGCCGAGGGAAATTAAAAAAGCAAGTTCTTTACGTTTGCAGGCAGTTGCTTTTAACTTTTACGATTTGAGGAAGTCAATCTAAGTTATATCGCCTCGGTGGAATATCGTTTTTCGTCGTCAAATGTAGATCTGCGTGCGTAATCGCTTAATCGCTGCATTTTTGAAGTTTCATATTCACGATTTGGCGTTCTGACAATTTTCTTTCTTCGACTGTTCACTTTGACGAATTTCCTGCTGTGATATCAGTCCTTTTCCACAATGGATCCACAGGTGAAGTTTAATAGTTAGTCTTGATGGAATTTAACCAGGTTTTTAATTGATATTTCTTCACAATACAAAGCACTTTCTTGCTAGTATAAATTACACTTTTATTGAAATAAGCTTACAGTACGTAATTGTTTTAATCAGTTGAATAATTGTTTACGAGTATTTCGGTGTAAATAACCTTAGGGCTGTTGAATCTATAGATTTAGACTGGTGGGTTGTTTCACACATGAACTCTATAACAAACATCTTGTTCACTTGGTAAATGTCAAAATATGACTTAAGCTTAAGCTTACTATTTTATAAACTTCGGGTTGAATTTACGGATACAAATACACAAGAACACTGTTGTGACTAAATAGATAATGCAATGAATACATTACACCCGACCCCATATGCACTGTTATTATACTGAAATGTGCTTTTATTGTTCTTCCTTTCTGTGACACTGCATAAAGCAATAGAAAACAATTGAAAACACCTTACATGACGTACATGTACATGTAGCCTAGCATCATTTTCTTTTACACTTAGTTGCTTTTATGGCATCAGGGAACTTTAGATCTGACTGAGTATGAGAGAGTACAACTTTTCAGATCTGGTTCACATACTCTAGATATACCTAGAATCTCCTTATCTTCTGGTCACCAACAGGAAGTACCGACAGTTCTTGGGACATGAACGGCTTTAAATTCAAAAGTCATACTTGTACTGAATCTCATACTCGTACTCAAATCTAAAGCCCCCTATTATATAGCTTAGTTTTTTTAGTTCTGGGTTCACACTATCATGAACATAACAACATGGACATGAACATAAGAAAAGGTCAGTTTTGCTGTTATGTTGTGTTCACACCATGGTCAGTGACGTAGAACATCCACGTGACAGACCTTTTGGTATGGTGCAAAAAAATGGGAAATTATTTGGCATTTTTAGGGCAGATTGATGGCAAGCTATTATGCAGCATATCGTCGATTTTTCTACATCATTTTTTCTGCAATTTTTCTACATCAAATCACAGTATCAGAAGACCTGCATTTAAGAAAATCACTTGATAAGTTTGGGTCTCACTGATTCATATCAAGGGTGTAGCTACCTGTACATGTGTGTACCTGAAAAGGTCGAAGAAGAAAAAAAAAGAAAGATTTGGGACTTGAGGGTGGGAGGGGAGGTAGGGGTGTATTGTGTGTACCTCTGAAAAAGTCCTGGCTACACCCCTGCATATTAATATTTGTGTTTAAGATGTTCATATTTTGTGTAGACAATTTACATGTAGGTGTAGAATGTTGGCACTTTAATTTGATTTCAGTCGAATTTACTTTACGTTTGATGATATGAGCTTATCATCTAGTTTGGCAACCTTCAAGAATGGAGTGAAAAAGTTTTTAATACCATCATAATTTAATTTTTTTGGGGGGGTTGGATGTTTGAGCTATTTTTATTAATATTTAATTTTTATTACATATTTTAGAATCTGTCTTAGTATGGAGTGTCCTACTCTTTTACAGATTATCCCCAAGGTTTATGGCTTCTTATATTTTTATTCCCATTTTCTTATTTGTAAGTTTGTGCCATTAAATTGTAATAAAAAAAAATAATGTGAGATGCCAGTCAGAAAGAAATTATGAACCAAGGTAATAACAGAGTACAGGCTGTAGCTGTATTTCATACAGATTGGTGTTATTCAAAATATTTCAAAGCCATCCCTTGATTTTTCATTAAAAGATGTACTTAGGTTTGAAGATAGACTTTTCAGTAATTAAAAGAAATTCACATTTTCAATATAATAATTTTCCATGGATTAATTTCTTGTTGGAATCTTATACAGTTTCTTAGAAATGTAGAAATATATTAAAATAATATTAAATTATTATTAGTCAACAACCATTTTCTCTGACACACAATACTGGTCAAAATAATTGAGAACATAGCAAAAATAATAATAAAACAAAGACAAGCTCATCATAAGGAAAATTGCCTTTAAACCAATTTTGATATATTGCGGTCAGGTTTTAGGACACAAACAAGGAAATTATCAATGATAAATTGTATTGGGGTTTTGTTTGTTGTGAAAATGTGTGCCAAGACTTTGACTAAAGTTGTAACTGTGCTTCATGAAATGTATTAATTTTGTGAATTTAAACTTACCTCTTTCACAACTCATTATTTGAATTTTATACATTCTAAGAAAGCAGTTACCGGTAATTAAAGTTTCAACCTTGGGATAAAAGAAAAAATTCAATATTTCTTATAAAACTTTTCTAATTTAAGAATAATGTCTTGTACTATTCTACAATTTGCAATGATTTGACGTTTGCATTTGATATTATTCCTTTGATTTTGAAAACAGTTTTCTTTATCTGAATTAGTTACCACACAAGAGAAAGCGAGAGATGTTTGGGGCAAAACAATCTTTATTGATGACAGGCGAAAGAAGAAAATTACCCCCTGGGAGAGGGGGGAGGGTAAAACAATCAAGTGGAGACCGCAAATGACCTTTGAGACGAAAACACATGTATAGAACGCAGAAGAAACCTGACACTGCCGAAAACCATGCGAGGGGGTGTGTCCCTAATTACGTGCTTTGACAAGCCAAAGCCAGCAAATTAGTTACCACACAAGAGAAAGCGAGAGATGTTTGGGGCAAAACAATCTTTATTGATGACAGGCGAAAGAAGAAAATTACCCCAAACCCATATAAATGAAAAGAAAAAAAAAATATAGGGGAAAAAAAAAATCTATATAAAAACTGTGACTCACAACCGAATGTGAGATAGCCGAGAAGAGATGGAGCGAAGAATGTCAAGTTTCTTTTGCGTAGATAATTTGAGGTAGATTAAATAAGCGTCGCTCTGCCAATCACCTTGTGCTTTGATGAATTCAGTAGGCGCGCCGCAATTGAAAACAAAGGTTGCGCCACCTTGACGGAAACTGCGTGAGGAGAAATGATTGGGATCAAACCCCGTTGCGGACGCACAAGCTTTGAGAAACCTATTAAAATGAGCAGCAAAAAGAGGTTTGGCACTATTTGCCACGGGCACCATAAATAAAGGCGCGCTAAGTGGTGCTGGGACTAACGACAAATAAGCTCTTAGCGCAGCAACCGGGCACAAAATAGAATTAGGAATGACAGGCAACGGAATTTGTAACACGCGCTGACGAAACTGGATGGTCTTGGTCTTGAAAATGCGCAAAACCGCACCGTGAGCGGAGAAAGAGACATCTTCGCGCTTCAAAAAATATGTATTAACAGCAGCCATATCGGTTGCTTTGTAAGGCACTAAATTAGAAATTCTGAGAAAGGAGAAAAAAGCCACTAAAAAGGCAGCGTGCATACAAACATGCAAGGGATTAGACCAATCAAAAATATGGAAAATATTGAGAAGCATATCAACAGTTACTGGGTGAGTGATACGCACAGAGTCGCCCATGACGCGACGAAGGGCCCGTAATGTGAGGAATGCATCATAATCGTGCATGAAAGAAAAATCCTCCCCCAGCGACCTATTGATATGCTTAAGAATATTGATGTAATTAACAACTGAACGATAACAAGATAACAATTTTGATAGAAAGGCTAAATAAGCTAGAAAGGACTGCTTTGACACCGGAAATGGAGAGTAGTTAAAATGTTCACAAAACAAAATGTAAGCGTTCAATTGAGTTCTCATGTTCCTTTTAGTAGACTCTTGTTTTTTTTTTTTTTTTTTTTTTTTTTTTTTTTTTTTTTTTTTGAAAACAAAAAAAATCAATCAAAAAACAAAAAAAAACAATCAATCAATCAAGTGGAGACCGCAAATGACCTTTGAGACGAAAACACATGTATAGAACGCAGAAGAAACCTGACACTGCCGAAAACCATGCGAGGGGGTGTGTCCCTAATTACGTGCTTTGACAAGCCAAAGCCAGCATATTATTTACTGATCAATATCACATTTAAACCGATGCTTAAGAACAATTTAATTAGAATTTGTGATATATATTTGAATGTTAGCTTACAGTTTGGACAGAATAAACACTTCTTCTTTTGAATTCAACACCATGGATTTAAGCTTCAGTTTCATGCTTAAATATTAATATCTTATTGCGATATCTATATGTACATGTGTGTGTGGTGTCTTCTGTATCTAGATCATGGTGATAAAAGTCCCTGAAAAGAATGCCAAACACACATGAAAAATGGTGAGATGTCCTTATTGGCTCTCTTAATATTCTGTTTCAATACAGCTGCCACCTTCTCACCACAGATCTGAAACATGCATATTTAAGGCTAATTGTTATTCATTCAAAAGTGATATTTGTCAACTGTCAAAAGCCAATATTGAGTCTTTTTTCAGGCTAACAGAGAACACTGTCAATTGTAACATGTTGATTGAGTGCAGGGTGAAAAGAGAGCCAAGCATATATATATTCTGGATTTTAATTTACTTACTGTACATGTATTGATCAGAAAGCTTAATCCTTGAAGACTGGTACATTTTTCACTAGTGTGAGGTCAGTAATTCTTTTTCATTGTAATTAATTTTAAGAGACAATGCAGTTTTGCTTTGTTCTCAGCCAGATTTTTCACCAATACATAATATAATAGTTTGAAAAAAAATTAGATATAATTTTTTTTCTCAAATAGTTTAATTTTTTTGAGAAAGATGTAATGTTGATCGTGTCACAAGCGTGGGACAAGGAAATAATCTGAATCAATCCTGTTGGGGTCTCAGGTTGTTTCTTTGTCGCACGCTCGTGACACAATAAATATTACATCTTTCCTATTTCATTACTGAGCTAAAAATTTACTATCGTTCTTTATTCAATATTTTTGGTTCTTAAAAATGTTATTGGTCATGTGTATGATCAGGAAGAAGTAAAACGAAATATGTGATGGTCATCTATAAATCAGATGATTTCTATTCATTTGAATTTCAATACATAATTATTATACAATATCCAGTACTGTTGAAACTCAAAACTGATCACCCCAGGAATAAGAAGAGGTGAGATAGTGGCTTATATATTTTAAAGAGAGTATTATTTTATATTATATAAAAATATACAACATTTGCCTGAGAACTGGTTCAAACAGGATTTCATAACGATCATGAATGCTTACTAAACCAAGATGGTCACGAATATATATTTGTCACTCAGAGAGAGTTTAAGTGTATGTACATGTAACTTAATTACATGTATAAGGATATTTCATAATTCCTCTTTGTTAAAAAATATGTAAGATATAAATTATTATAATTATGCTTGTATAATAATATCCAAGGCAGTAGTTTGAGTGATTGAGTTTTGTGTAAGATTTTGTCCAGTGATTTTGTCCATAAGTAGCATGATCTGAGAACAGTTTACCGGTAACTGGTGCTTAAAGCCTTTCTGAATGGGACAGACAAAACTTATAGATGTCTTTCTTGGTCAAAGCAATTTTAATTTCCTAGACTTTCAACAAGAGCAATATTTTTACAGTAATTTTAAATTCTGTGATAGTACCAGCTAATTAATGTATTACCTTTGAATATATTTTTCACACATTAAATTTTAACTTGTAAAAGCTAAACTATTATTGCCATAAACAACAATTTCAACCAGTTATGTTTCTTGGAATCTTTACTAATATTAAGAAGTATAAACCTTCACTCGACTATGGCATTAAAGCTACCAAAGAACTTGTATTATTTTAATTCAATTGTAGTTTAACATTCCTGTTGTATTGAGCTTCAACATTTTTGTTGTACAAGCATTTTTGTTGTAACTATTCGCTTATTAATATTCTTCGTCACCTTCCTAATGGCCCTCTATATATAAGTTAGCGCTCCATCGTATCTTTGTTACGTTTGATAATGGTTTTGTAATAAGAAACAAAATATATTTACTCTTGTTTGTTTGTTGTTTTCTTGCTTATACTAATCTTATATTTTAAGTTTGCAAAATGTTCTTCAGAGTTGTAATCATTTTATTTTTCTTACATCTGTTGGTGGGAAAAGGTTTTTTTATATGGCAAACAAATCGCTTAACCTTATCAAGTCTTTAAAGAATGATGTTAAATAAGTATTAACAATGATTTAGAAATACATAGACAAGTAAAAACAAGCGATATAATATCCCGACGTTTCAGCGACCTCATGACGCCATTATCAAGGGTACAAATGAGAATAAAATTAACAAATGCGAGTTCAAGAGTAATAACTAATTTACATAGCGGAGGTGGCTACACAAATATTTTAGCACGGATAGAATCCGTTTGCACATTCAAACTCGGTGTTAATTGTTTGATGTAAAGCATCTCGTTGACTAGACAATCAAATTTGTTCATGCATTTCTTGAGAACTTTGAAACAGCTACGGAGGTCCTCAGGGACAGCACCCGCGTGGTCGTTGTCATAGTGCTTGTGTATTGAAGATGATGTGCTTTTATGGCCATCCACGCGGGCATATAAATGCCCGCGCGTGTAGCCAACATAACTCCCTGTATCACACAGGTTACATTTAAACTGGTACACTACGCACTGTTGATTAACTAACTGCGGTTTAGTCTCACAATCTTTAAGGTCTTGGCCAATTTTCCGACTGACAATGTTAGCGGAGTCTTGGTCCTTAAAGGGTAAGACTACTCGGGTTACGTCATTTCCCGCCAAATTTCCCGAAGCCTGCAATGGTTGCCGGTCAGCAATTCTCGAGTTGATAAAGGTATTAATGGCAGAGTTGATAAGTGTGTGAGCGCTTGAAGTCTTTATTTTCACGTTTGGACTATCCTTACCACCTTATCAACTCTGCCATTAATACCTTTATCAACTCGAGAATTGCTGACCAGCAACCATTGCAGGCTTCGGGAAATTTGGCGGGAAATGACGTAACCCGAGTAGTCTTACCCTTTAAGGACCAAGACTCCGCTAACATTGTCAGTCGGAAAATTGGCCAAGACCTTAAAGATTGTGAGACTAAACCGCAGTTAGTTAATCAACAGTGCGTAGTGTACCAGTTTAAATGTAACCTGTGTGATACAGGGAGTTATGTTGGCTACACGCGCGGGCATTTATATGCCCGCGTGGATGGCCATAAAAGCACATCATCTTCAATACACAAGCACTATGACAACGACCACGCGGGTGCTGTCCCTGAGGACCTCCGTAGCTGTTTCAAAGTTCTCAAGAAATGCATGAACAAATTTGATTGTCTAGTCAACGAGATGCTTTACATCAAACAATTAACACCGAGTTTGAATGTGCAAACGGATTCTATCCGTGCTAAAATATTTGTGTAGCCACCTCCGCTATGTAAATTAGTTATTACTCTTGAACTCGCATTTGTTAATTTTATTCTCATTTGTACCCTTGATAATGGCGTCATGAGGTCGCTGAAACGTCGGGATATTATATCGCTTGTTTTTACTTGTCTATGATGTTAAATAAAAAACCAAAAAAGTGTAAAGGATTTTTGTTGTTTATTTTTGGTGCATTGGCAAACAATTTATTCAATTTACTTTCCAGTTTGATCATTTGGTCACCTCATTAATTTACGAGTATGCTTGGTCTAACAATAATTATTAATAATTAATAATTATTAATAATAATTATTAATAATTATTATTCAATTGACTTTATTAATGGAGGAGTGATTGATAAAGGCAACCCAGTTACAGAAAGAAAAAAATGGGTACAGACCCGTCAAGAAAGGAGTGCAGACTTCACATTTTCACCCGTGTAAACTATGCATAATTTATCATGTCTTTTGGGATTGGTATGGACCCGTGTTTTTTCAGGTTTTGGGGCGCCATAGAAATCTATTGCCCCAAAACCTGAAAAAACACGGGTCCGGACCAGTTTCTTCATTTCTTACGTCAGCTTGCATAATAACTTTGCTGATCGCATGCGCAGTAAAAATTTGCGTGGCTCTGGGGACAAGAAATTGATCTGCGGCCCTCCAAAAAGTGTAGTGTGAACGCAACCTTCCAAACTTGGTCCTTAGGCGGCCTTTTTTTTGTCCCACCTGTAGTAGAACATCCGTGTAAACGGCTAAAATTATGCAGTCTGTACCACTTTTTTGACAAGTCTGTACCTGATTTTTCTGCCATGTAAATGGCTTTAGAGTACGGAAAACTTCATGGCATACTGCCATCACCAACGAAGCAGACAAAAACTCAAAGCCGCTACGTTCCGTTTTTTATTTTTTCACAATTTTTACTTGTTTAATTTCATTCATGTCATTTTTCATCATTTGTCAAAGGCTACAGATAGGGAGCCAAAAGCTCGTTTTAACAATTTTTAACCAGAGAACATTTTTATTGTCTATTCATGTTTAACCCTGGTTATGGATCCATGTTTACTGAAAATTTTATTGTGTGTCTTATCTTGTTTCATATGTTGAACTTTTACAGGTTGCTATAAAGGGGAAAGGAGGGGAAGTAACGTACCCTAACGAAGTTGAAGATATTTCCCTGCTACTTGACAAGGAGTTAAGGATTGCGTACATTGGCATAGAAGGCATGCATTGCAATTCCTGCGTCAAGAACATAGAAGGGAACATATCTACTCTTAGTGGTGTGCAGAAAATTGAGGTGTCCCTTGAGGAGAAAGAAGGCACAATTACATACTCGCCAAGTAATACAACTGGAAAGGCGTTGGAAAATGCCATTGGGGAAATGGGCTTTGAGGCTTCATTGAAGAGAATTGTAGATGCATTGACGCAACACGAAATAGCTTTGTCGGAGGACAGAGCAATAGACAATAAGGAGGCTGAGTGCTTAGACAGCAGTTTTAAAAAACATGACAGTGAAGTGAAGATTTCTGTCAAGGGGATGACTTGCCATTCTTGTGTCAAAACCATTGAACAAGGAATGTCCAAACAGCCTGGCGTAAAAGCAGTGGACGTTTCACTCGAGAATGAGGTAGCTGTAATTCAGTATGACCTTTCGTTAACTGATCCTACAACACTGAGGGAAGCTATTGATGATATGGGCTTTGAAGCTTCTTCATTGTCTCCCTCTCCTCCCTCAACAAATGACGTTCAGACTGTGTTGATAAATGTGGATGGAATGACATGCAATTCTTGTGTCCAAACTATCGAGAAGAATATCTCCCAAAGAGCCGGTGTGCAGTCAATTTCTGTTTCTCTAGCAACAAACACTGCTCAGGTGCGTTACTCACCTGAGAAGTTGACAGCAGAGCAGTTGAGAGAAGCAATTGAGGACATGGGATTTGATGCACGGTTGTTAGGGGATGATTTCTGCATGGAGAATAAGGATGTGCGCACTGCAAACATTAGTGTAGAGGGAATGACTTGTATGTCTTGCGTGAAGACCATTGAAGGAACCATGTCAAATAAACCAGGTGTGAAAAGTATCAAGGTGTCGCTTACTGGAAAACAAGCCGCAATAGAATATGATGAGGCAGTGACAACTCCAGAAGATTTGCGAGCAGGGATTGAAGATATGGGATTTGATGCATTGCTCTCTAAAGGTAAAGCAACAGGATATTGACAGTGTAGAATTTTAAAAGTTACTTCCTCCTGAAAGTAATAGACTTAATCTTCTAAAACCTTTGGAAGAGGATATATATAAATTAGAATATTTAAACTGTAATTTGTTTTCAGGATTTAAAAATAATCTGTAAAATTGGTTTATTTGTTTATTTTTTAGTCACAGTGTTGAAAGTGAATGTTATAACTGACAGAATGATCCATCAATTCAATGGTTGATTGCTTTCTACCTGTTTGGGTCCAGTGGTGTGAAGGATTTATAATGTCTTTATGGACTGATAACCTGCAGTTGTTAACTACATGTATCATGAAATATTAATTTTATCAAGTACAAGCTGGTTTAACAGTGTTGCACAAATGTAATGTGTTGAGAAGTCAACTTGATTCATTTTTATCCTTGAATAGACAATCTCAATTTGAATGATGTGATATAATTAAGAAGAATTTGTGTATTATGTTTATTGGAGAGAATGTTTACCTTGTGGTATGGCCTGAGGAATCAAGTTTGATAGTATGTAATTATTGTCATTCAAGTAGGTTATTTTGTTATGGATCAAGTGAAACATTTAATATTTGTTTGATTCTTACAATTTCCTAATTCAAATTTATACTTACAAATTCTTCTTTACTGATAACTTTCACTGCCTTTTTTAACATTTTGTTAACCAAGACAGTATCCCCTTACTGATTGTTTTCTTTATTCTCGTAACATTTTGTCTTGTTGATGTATTGAAAGTGCAAAGAATATCCTATTAAAAAACGTTTTGGGTCAATTTTTTGGCTCAGAATCCAGTGCTCCAAGTTTACTTTTTCCTGAGTTGCTTTTGGTGACCTACACTGGTAAAAAGGTTGCTAAATACAATAGTTTGTTTGCCAATCTCAAAACACATTTTTTTTATGTGACACATCGTGCATATATTGCATATATTTTGCATGTGGCATAGCTCAGTAAAAAGTTACCAATGCACATGCAAAACATGCATACACGCACACACTGTAAATGCCCATGTGCTGTACTAAGTTTAAAATAAATACCCTGGGTGTGGTTGCATCTTTGTGCTTCTTCTAGATGTTTATAATTTTTATTATTATTCAGCTTACCCTTGGCTACCTAGTGCTTGCTTTGATAAAGCCCCCACTTATATGTTATGGTGGTTTTATGAAACTGGATGATGTGCAAATTGTACTAAGGTATAATAATTATACTCGGTGTGTTTTGTTATTACGTAGATGCTGCAGAATGTAAGAGTGACGAGGGTGCAGTGGCTGTCCAGCACAGCTTGGAAGGCGACTGGAAGGTGAACTTCAGCAAGAACGCCACCAGCTTGAGGAGCATGGAGGTGTCACTACAAGAAGACTTGGACAAGATCTACCTTCACATCACAGGCATGACGTGTGCTTCTTGTGTGGGCAGCATTGAAAAAGCACTGATGAAGAAAAATGGTATGTGTACATGTCATCTGTGCCTCATTGTAATCTTCTGCAATGGAACCTCACCTTATCACTACCGTGTTAATAATTATGAAACATGGTATCCAAGGCCCCAGCTAAATGTTCCAACATTGCTGGCTAACATTTGTTGGATAGCAAATGCAGGACGTGTGGCTAAACATTGCAACATTTGTTGGAGCATGGCCAAAACATGAATGGCTGTAGTTGCCATGGTGTTGTATTGGAGCCGGCTAAATGTTGAAATATTGTTGTGCCCAACAAAGTGTTGGGTATAATGTTTGAATGAAAGCAAAATTTTGCCCAACATCCATCAAACAACAATGTCTGTGAAACATCATCCTACATGGGGTCTTAACATCCCAACATTGTTGGACAGAAATGTTGGAACATTTAGCCAGGGTTTAAAAGGGTGAGGCAAAGTTGCACAGGAGCCATGTGTGACCCACCCTATGGACAGAGCTTAACCTAGTTTCTGTATGTTCATAAAGCAAGTAGGGGTATTTCTACTTCCCCCCCCGAATTAGATGCCAATCCTTCGCAAGACTAACTTCCTAGAGCATTATGTTTGCCGGTACATATTTATACGCCTGGGTGGAGAGAATCAAGATGGAGTAAAGTTCATTTGTAAAAAAAAACAATATGATGGCAGAGAATGCACCTCAAACCACTGATCATGACCTGATCCACTACTGACACTACCTCACCTCCATCTTACCCCAAACCACTGATCATGACCTGAACCACTACTGACACCACCTCACCTCCATCTTACCTCAAACCACTGATCATGACCTGATCCACTACTGACACTACCTCACCTCCATCTTACCCCAAACCACTGATCATGACCTGATCCACTACTGACACTACCTCACCTCCATCTTACCTCAAACCACTGATCATGAACCACTACTGACACCACCTCACCTCCATCTTACCCCAAACCACTGATCATGACCTGATCCACTACTGACACCTCACCTCTATCTTACCCCAAACCACTGATCATGACCTGATCCACTACTGACACTACCTCACCTCCATCTTACCTCAAACCACTGATCATGACCTGATCCACTACTGACACTACCTCACCTCCATCTTACCCCAAACCACTGATCATGACCTGATACACTACTGACACTACCTCACCTCCATCTTACCCCAAACCACTGATCATGACCTGATCCACTACTGACACCACCTCACCTCCATCTTACCCCAAACCACTGATCATGAACCACTACTGACACCACCTCACCTCCATCTTACCTCAAACCACTGATCATGACCTGATCCACTACTGACACTACCTCACCTCCATCTTACCCCAAACCACTGATCATGACCTGATCCACTACTGACACTACCTCACCTCCATCTTACCCCAAACCACTGATCATGACCTGAACCACTACTGACACCACCTCACCTCCATCTTACCTCAAACCACTGATCATGACCTGAACCACTACTGACACTACCTCACCTCCATCTTACCCCAAACCACTGATCATGACCTGATCCACTACTGACACTACCTCACCTCCATCTTACCTCAAACCACTGATCATGACCTGATCCACTACTGACACTACCTCACCTCCATCTTACCCCAAACCACTGATCATGACCTGATCCACTACTGACACTACCTCACCTCCATCTTACCCCAAACCACTGATCATGACCTGATCCACTACTGACACCACCTCACCTCCATCTTACCTCAAACCACTGATCATGACCTGATCCACTACTGACACTACCTCACCTCCATCTTACCCCAAACCACTGATCATGACCTGATCCACTACTGACACTACCTCACCTCCATCTTACCCCAAACCACTGATCATGACCTGATACACTACTGACACTACCTTACCTCCATCTTACCCCAAACCACTGTTCATGACCTGATCCACTACTGACACTACCTCACCTCCATCTTACCCCAAACCACTGATCATGACCTGATCCACTACTGACACCACCTTACCTCCATCTTACCTCAAACCACTGATCATGAACTGATCCACTACTGACACTACCTCACCTCCATCTTACCTCAAACCACTGTTCATGACCTGATCCACTACTGACACTACCTCACCTCCATCTTACCCCAAACCACTGATCATGACCTGATCCACTACTGACACCTCACCTCCATCTTACCTCAAACCACTGATCATGACCTGATCCACTACTGACACTACCTCACCTCCATCTTACCCCAAACCACTGATCATGACCTGATCCACTACTGACACTACCTCACCTCCATCTTACCCCAAACCACTGATCATGACCTGATCCACTACTGACACCACCTCACCTCCATCTTACCTCAAACCACTGATCATGACCTGATCCACTACTGACACACCTCACCTCTATCTTACCCCAAACCACTGATCATGACCTGATCCACTACTGACACTACCTCACCTCCATCTTACCTCAAACCACTGATCATGACCTGATCCACTACTGACACTACCTCACCTCCATCTTACCCCAAACCACTGATCATGACCTGATACACTACTGACACTACCTCACCTCCATCTTACCCCAAACCACTGATCATGACCTGATCCACTACTGACACCACCTCACCTCCATCTTACCCCAAACCACTGATCATGAACCACTACTGACACCACCTCACCTCCATCTTACCTCAAACCACTGATCATGACCTGATCCACTACTGACACTACCTCACCTCCATCTTACCCCAAACCACTGATCATGACCTGATCCACTACTGACACTACCTCACCTCCATCTTACCCCAAACCACTGATCATGACCTGATCCACTACTGACACACCTCACCTCCATCTTACCCCAAACCACTGATCATGACCTGATCCACTACTGACACTACCTCACCTCCATCTTACCCCAAACCACTGATCATGACCTGATCCACTACTGACACTACCTCACCTCCATCTTACCCCAAACCACTGATCATGACCTGATCCACTACTGACACTACCTCACCTCCATCTTACCCCAAACCACTGATCATGACCTGATCCACTACTGACACTACCTCACCTCCATCTTACCCCAAACCACTGATCATGACCTGATCCACTACTGACACTACCTCACCTCCATCTTACCCCAAACCACTGATCATGACCTGATCCACTACTGACACTACCTCACCTCCATCTTACCCCAAACCACTGATCATGACCTGATCCACTACTGACACTACCTCACCTCCATCTTACCCCAAACCACTGATCATGACCTGATCCACTACTGACACTACCTCACCTCCATCTTACCCCAAACCACTGATCATGACCTGATCCACTACTGACACTACCTCACCTCCATCTTACCCCAAACCACTGATCATGACCTGATCCACTACTGACACTACCTCACCTCCATCTTACCTCAAACCACTGTTCATGACCTGATCCACTACTGACACTACCTCACCTCCATCTTACCCCAAACCACTGATCATGACCTGATCCACTACTGACACCTCACCTCCATCTTACCTCAAACCACTGATCATGACCTGATCCACTACTGACACTACCTCACCTCCATCTTGCCCCAAACCACTGATCATGACCTGATCCACTACTGACACTACCTCACCTCCATCTTACCCCAAACCACTGATCATGACCTGATCCACTACTGACACCACCTCACCTCCATCTTACCTCAAACCACTGATCATGACCTGATCCACTACTGACACCTCACCTCTATCTTACCCCAAACCACTGATCATGACCTGATCCACTACTGACACTACCTCACCTCCATCTTACCTCAAACCACTGATCATGACCTGATCCACTACTGACACTACCTCACCTCCATCTTACCCCAAACCACTGATCATGACCTGATCCACTACTGACACTACCTCACCTCCATCTTACCCCAAACCACTGATCATGACCTGATCCACTACTGACACTACCTCACCTCCATCTTACCCCAAACCACTGATCATGACCTGATCCACTACTGACACTACCTCACCTCCATCTTACCCCAAACCACTGGTCATGACCTGATCCACTACTGACACTACCTCACCTCCATCTTACCCCAAACCACTGATCATGACCTGATCCACTACTGACACTACCTCACCTCCATCTTACCCCAAACCACTGATCATGACCTTCAGTTTGAACCACTACTGACACTACCTCACCTCCATCTTGAACGACTTATTTTTTACCCCAAGAAAGGTCATGCAGTCAATTTCTTATGTGGAAAATCTGTTATTATGTCCACCTTGTTAATATGGCCAACATTGTACATCCCATCTTAGATCTATGGTCATATCTACAGGATTCAACTTTATTTAATATATCTAGTCGACCTACCAAAACCCTGGGAACAAAAAATTCCGGAGATGTCACTAATTGAAAGTACATTGTAAACATTTGATTGTACTTTCTGTTTGCAGGAGTAACATCTGTTTTAGTTGGCCTCTTAGCACAAAAAGCGGAAGTCAAATTTCACAAGAATATCATCACTTCAGACGAAATTATCTGCCATGTCAAGGGAATGGGGTTTGGCTGTGACTTGATGGATAGCATCGGACAAGGAGAGGGCACTGTTGACATAATTGTAAGTTTTGGTGTCACATGCACTGAATCAAACTTTTCAGAAAAGAGATTTTGTTTTGGAGAAATCATCATCACACAAGTCCCTGTAGAGTATCCATGAACTGCTGTGCAATCCAAAAATAGCTCAAGCAATCCTCTTGGGGGTTTGGGGGAAGGCCGGGGAAAAAACTCTAAATAGAACTGTTTTTTTTTTTTATAAACAAAGTTTATTTTTAGGGGCATTTAATGGAGTTCTAAACCAGATAAAATGATTTTAATTCCATGATATATACAGTATGTCATCTTAAAACTATTTATTGCAAATAGCCTTTATTGGCCAGATTAAAATCGGTTTAGACAGCAGTTTTGGCAAAATCAGTCATATTTGTCTTATGGGTGTGGCTTTAGTTAATATTTTTTCCTAAGAAGTACCCAATTCTTTCTGATTACCAGTAGTTATTTATGTGGTATCTTTATTTGTTGGCATAACTTTCTTGAAGGTACCAAAATAATGGTGGTCATTTTTGTTTTCAACATACTGTGTGCCTCAAGACAAACAGAGAGATGTATTTAATATTTTCTCTTCTAATTTCAGATAACCGGTATGACATGTTCTTCCTGTGTTCATTTGATCGAGTCAAACATGCTTAAGAGACCTGGCATTCTGCAAGCATCAGTTGCCTTGGCAACCAGCAGTGGCCGATTTTTGTATGACACAGAAACAACAGGTCCACGTGACATCATAGAAGCTATCGAGTCCCTGGGTTTTGGAGCATCTTTGAACACCAATGACAAGAAGAAGGATAGGATTGATCACTCAAAGGAAATAAAGAAGTAAGCATGAAGACTAAGAACAAATTCAAGAAAAATCCTAATTTCATTTCTTAAAATACTGAAGAAAAAACAACGTTACCATAGGAAAGTACAACTGAAGAGCTTTCATTGAAATGGTCACACTGTACTGTCAAAAGTTAGAACCAACTTGTACAGCATTATAAACAGTACCACAGGAAAGTACTGCTCAGTAGCTTTCATTTAAATGGTCACACTAGTGTAGGATTTCTTCAGTGGAGCCAAAATTAAATTAGTATTCTGTTTTAAAATGATTTTAGGTTTGAAATGATTTCAAACAGGTTTAAATTTTACTTTTCTTTGTCTTAGGATTATGATTTATAATAAAATAATCTGGAACAAAAGAAAATAAAAACTTAACTACATAGTTTGAAATCATTTTGACCTAAAATTCATTTTTAACTACAAGAACTACATTTAGCAACCCAAAGTTTTACTCTATACAATTGAAAAGGTTAAATGAAATAGAGCATGGCTGTCAATAATGGCCAGGCACTGGGGATTTTCTCTGGTTGTCATGTGATTGAGCCCTGGCTATTTTGATAGAAACTTAAGACTTTTTAATTTCTTTCAAACTTAGGTAATACATTTGTGTTTGAAACGTTTGCACGTAATTTAAAATGGAAATTATGAACAAGAAAAAAGATTGTATGATTCATTGATATAATCATTTGTCAAGAAAAAGATTACTAAACAATTTGTACTTTTCAGATGGAGACGATCATTTTTGTTCTCCTTGGTATTTGGAGTGCCAACATTTGTAATATTCATAACTTATGTGATCTTGGATGAGCTGGAAAGAAGACCAAATCAACTGGTGCTGCCAGGACTGTCTCTTGAGAATCTCCTGATGTTTATCCTGTGTACCCCAGTTCAAGTAAGTGACTTATGTTTTATGACTTAATGATAGAACAATAATCCTGTAGGCTTGCATGACAAACTACCTTTATTTTCCTGGCCCCAGTTGTTCAAAATGTGGACAGTGCTATTTACTGGATAAATCACTATTCAGTGGATAAGTAATTTACAAAATCCTTTGTGTTATTTACTGATAGTGGTTTATCTGGTAGATAGTGCCATCCACCTTTTCAACAACTAGGTCCTGGCCACAAACAAAAGATCAGAGTCAAGGCCGACAGCATTACTGACCAGTAACAAACATTTTCTTTTGTTTTCTGCCTGTCTTTTATTGTTTTGTGTCAAAAATAGCATAATTTAAAATTATTCTTATAATTTAGACGGAGCTGGGGATTTGTCCTCAGCTTCAATTACAGTTCTGAGTCTGGCTACTTTGAAAGGAAAACAAGGCACTGCTACCAACAGAATTGTTCCCCTGCTGTTGTTTTAAATAACAGTTGCGAGTCTGGCTACTTTGAAAGGAAAACAAGGCACTGCTACCAACAGAATTGTTCCCCTGCTGTTGTTTTAAATAACAGTTGTGAGTCTGGCTACTTTGAAAGGAAAACCCTTTTTTATTCATGAAAATAAACTGGAGAAAGATGGCCCCATTTAATGTATGTCTCAACTAAATATACAGAGTTGTAATCCATTAATTGAAGTTCTATGGTAGGTCTGCAAATTGCAGCGGTCTTTATAATTTTTTTTAACTTTTGATATATGTTACCACCTTAGGTTTTTGGAGGACAGCATTTCTATGTGACAGCGTATAAAGCCCTGAAACACAGGACCACAAACATGGATGTGCTGATAATGCTGGCGACTTCTATAGCTTATGTGTACTCTGTGAGTTTTACATATCCCTCCTAGCGTTTATTTTCTTTAACTTGTCATTTGGTGTGACTGGGAAACACCAGGACTTAAAATAGCTGCCAACAGCCAAAAGAAGGCTTAACTGTTAGAAAAGGGTGGATGAAAGAAAAATAAAATGCTGATTTTAAACTAAAATGTTGGGGTGGTACCAAAAGTGTTGATAAGTGTCTCAAGTCTGAATGAACTGCAACTTAAAAAAAGTTAGCCTAACATTTTTCAAGTTCTCCCATTTTCATTTCCAACAGACCATGATTTGTTCCTCTTCCAGAAATGGGTTGAAATCTTTCTCTTGGTGTTTTGGTACATGTATTATTTTGTAAATAACTAAATCCCCATGACACTGCCCCTTCAAATTTAAGGAAAATGCCAAATTTCATGTTGTAAAATAATGGAAAACAAATGGTACCATCCAAAAGTACTGCTGAAGAGGTTGCATTTGAATGGTCACACCACAGGATTTCATCAACAGACTCAAAAGTTAGAACAAATGGTACCATGTAAAAGTACTGCTGAAGAGGTTTCATTTGAATGGTCACACCATAGGATTTCATCCACAGACTCAAAAGTTAGAACAAATGGTACCATGTAAAAGTACTGCTGAATAGGTTTCATTTGAATGGTCACGCCATAGGATTTCATCAACAGACTCAAAAGTTAGAACAAATGGTACCATGCAAAAGTACTGCTGAAGAGGTTGCATTTGAATGGTCACACCATAGGATTTGTCCACAGACTCAAAAGTTACATTGTCTCCATAATACATGTAATTGACTCTGGGAGTAAAAGGGTTAAGGTTTTATGTTGTTTTTATTTCTGCCAGATTGTTGTGGTAGCTGTTGCCATGGGAGAACAAAGCAACCACAGCCCAATGACGTTCTTTGACACTCCACCCATGCTGTTGGTGTTCATCTCCCTCGGTCGCTGGATGGAGCATGTGGCAAAAGGAAAGACTTCTGAGGCGCTAGCTAAGCTGTTGTCATTACAACCCTCTGAAGCTCTGTTGGTTAAACTTCAGCCAGGGACAATGAATGTTACTAGTGAGCATGTTATCAATGTTGACCTGGTGCAGCGTGGAGATGTGCTCAAGGTTTGTTTGACACCAAGAGTGCACTTGAACTTTTAAATTTCAACAGTTGTAGCAAAGTGAGAGCAAAGTAAAAAGAGGTAGATATTCTTTTGTATCACTTTGATTGCATCCAGGAGCTCAAAACACCAGTTGACTGTACTAACTTAATTTTTATTTATTTTTTTGTTTCCCATTTTGAATGTCATCACTGCAGATCATAATGATTGCTCATAGTCAGGCACCTTTGATTAACAGCAAATAAAACAAAAATAGATCTGACAAGGCTGACATAGACCAATCCAAACTGACAAAAATTGAACAACTGTTTTTTTTTTAGTTCCTACATGTATGGCCAATAGGATCATGACACTATTCTACTTCTACCATACACTAGTTTGGGTTTTATGCTACTAAAAAATATAACTGTCTTTTAATCAAGTTTAAGATCAGGTCAAGGTAAAGTAAGGTAGATATTCATTTGCATCACTTTGATTGCATCTTTCTGCAGGTTGTTCCAGGAGCTAAAATACCAGTTGACTGCAAAGTCCTTCAAGGAACTTCCACAGCAGACGAATCTCTGATCACAGGTGAATCCATGCCTGTCATCAAGAAACCAGGGGACTCTGTGATTGGTGGAACCATCAATCAAAATGGCTCCTTATTGGTTGAGGCAACACATGTGGGTCAGGACACCACCCTTTCACAGATTGTCAAGTTAGTGGAGGAGGCACAGACCTCAAAGGTAAGCGAACAATTTTATTTTTGTTCATCGTCTTAGAGATGCTAGACTGACATGACAACCACATTAACCCTGACAAACTTGTTGCATTTTTTTTGTTAGTGTTTTTGGTCTTTAACCATGCACTATCGGCAATAGTTTTGTACTGTGTTGTTCAGAGCAAATCACCAATGGAAAGCTTTTCATACGATTGTTATTCAGTCAAAGTGTTTGTCAGAACGTTGATATACTTTCAACAAAAACTGAAATGCAGTACCTTGTTTATCCCCATTACAATTTTGAGAGGTTTCATAGACTGCATTTAATATTATAAAAATGTTCACAAAAAAAATTTAAAAGTATACTAGTTATTTTGTCTCTTATTTGTCAACACAAAGCAGTCCTCAAAATTTCAAGAATTTCATGTTGCAAAATGCAGTTCTTCAAAGGTGCTGTTTCACAAGGCAATTTTTCCTGCAACTTGCAATGCAACACTGACGAGAGCTGTTGCGAGACAAGTTCCTTCCGAAAGAGTTGCAGAAAAAATGGAGCACCTTTTTTACCAGTTTTGCAACATTGTGAGGCAAGTTGCACGCATGTAACATGTAATCTGCAGCTTGTCTCGCAATGCTCTTGTCAGCGTTGCGTTGCAAGTTGCAAGAACAAATTGCCTCCTTTAACAGTACCTTAAAGATCATGGAATAGATTGTGAATCTCTTACAGTAACACGCAATAAGATTTGAATACCATTTCAACTGGCATTGCAAAGGTGATGGGCTCAAAGAAATCCTGTTGAAGTGTACTTTTTTCAGGCCTTTTTTTAATGGCTTAATTTGGAGACAACTACAAAGAGATACTTTTTAAATGTAAGAATTCAGTTTTAACAGTCCATAGCCTCTTTGTTGCTGCTTTACAAAATACCTTGTTTTCAAATATTATTATTGTTTCAGGCACCAATCCAAAAGTTTGCCGACAAGTTGTCAGCTTATTTTGTTCCCACTGTTGTCTTGATCTCGATCATGACGTGGGTGATATGGCTTATCATCGGATTTGTTGACATCACGTTACTCAGGAAAACCTTTAATGTAAGTGTTTGTGTTGGATAATAACTGAATCCTGCTCATTATCCAAGGTGCCTTCAGCTGAGCACATGAATATCATTAACTATTTGATACTCCAACTCCCAGCCTTGAATGTCATCAATTTAGACAGGGTACTACTAATATTATTATAAACATGAAAAAAGAAAAGCATCTCTACCACTGAAAGCCCGAGGTTCATTATCATTATACAAGACAAAGGAAAACAAAAATCAAACTGGTTTGAAAATTTTCAAACCAAAGAAAAATCTGAACCACAACATTCACATTTAAGAATTCTGTCTACAGACAATGTTTGAGCTATATTACCTGACTCACATCTTGACAGTGACAGAAAGTTAATAAACTTCTATACCTCCAACAGTGTCAGTGCAAGTTTAATAAACCTATTCACGTTTAAGAATTCTGTCTACAGACAAAGTTTGAGCTATATTACCTGACTCACATCTTGACAGTGACAGAAAGTTAATAAACTTCTATACCTCCAACAGTGTCAGTGCAAGTTTAATAAACCTATTCACGTTTAAGAATTCTGTCTACAGACAAAGTTTGAGCTATATTACCTGACTCACATCTTGACAGTGACAGAAAGTTAATAAACTTCTATACCTCCAACAGTGTCAGTGCAAGTTTAATAAACCTATTCACGTTTAAGAATTCTGTCTACAGACAAAGTTTGAGCTATATTACCTGACTCACATCTTGACAGTGACAGAAAGTTAATAAACTTCTATACCTCCAACAGTGTCAGTGCAAGTTTAATAAACCTAACAGCCCAGTGTTCCTTTTTCTTTCACACTGTCAAGACCTATAAACTAAGAACTCAAAAAGTATCAAATAATTCAAGAGAAATGCAAGATACGAACTCTATGGAGGGCAGTTACTATACTGTAGCCATTGCCTTTCATATTTTATCATTGTTATTGTATTTTTTCTTTTTTTAGGTCATATAATTATTAGGTTTTATTAGTGAATGTTGTAAAATTAGTTATGATAAACTCATTATTGGTTGTGTTGCATTGCATTGCGTTGTAATCTATTCTATTGTATCGTAATAGAAAACCTAAATAAACAAAACTTATTTTTCTTATTGTGGTTTATTGCTTTGTTTCTCTACAGGCTAACCAGGATAACAAAGTAGAGTTTGTATTCGCCTTCGCCTTTCAGATTGGTATAACTGTGCTGGCTATTGCCTGCCCCTGCGCTCTTGGCTTGGCCACCCCTACAGCTGTCATGGTGGGCACTGGAATTGGAGCTCAGAATGGGATATTAATCAAAGGAGGTGAACCACTGGAAACAGCGCACAAGGTAACAACATGTTTAAATTTGGTTAAATGTCAATTTAACAAAGTTAACCACCACGAGCTTAGCAGACGCTTCCAGTCAGCGGTCAAACTTTCTAGTGCAGGCTCACGTGGAACGTTGCAGCTTCGTCTTGTCTTCTTCGTTTTGTAGCGGTTTTTGTTAGCGGTTTTGTAGCGGTTGTCTTCAGCGTTCCTCCAATGCACCCCACCCTCTATTTTTTCCTTCCACTGATTCAATCAGTGTTACGGGTGCCTGGAATGGGGGCTTATGGCTGGGTTGCGGGGATTTGCCAGCCATGGGGGCAGTATTTTATCTATGTTCTGGCTGGCCGCAGTGGAAGCCCCTGGATACCCCAGGCACCCACCTTCCATTTAAGCGAGGCAGTCGGTTAATTGGCCTTTTTAGAGTGCTAATCACTACTGACACATAGTAAAGTACTCCCCCAATAGGCCATGGTTTTCATTTAAATTAATGGTCACTCTTTAGAATTTATCCACAGACTCGAAAGTTAGAACTTAGACCTTAGAATCAATTACACCCAAATAGATTTCTCTAATACTGGGCGGGTCAGTGTGCGATTAAAGCCTAGGTAAGTTCCTTGGCACTTTTAGAGATCTTATAACTGGCATGGCTGACTGCTTAAAGCTATTTAAAAATAGAAGAAGCGCTTTGAACCTCAATGGTCGCACATTTCATTCACAGAATGCCCCGGGATGAGAATAAATCAAACAATTATCTACTAACGAATGGACTCCATGAACTAAATGAGCATGTCACACTTGGTAATCAGTGTAAATATTGGTTTGATGTGTTTAATATTCTCGGAGATATTAGCTTTCAAAAACAGTTGCCTGGCTTACTTGAACTGTCTCAGGAGAATCTATATTAAAGCATTAAATCATTAAAGCATTAAAGTGTCTATGAAATGTAATTTATTTTTTGATGTATCGAAAGTTTCACCTTTTTAGACCTTGGAATAAAAGGTTTAAAGTGTTAGGGACGATGCGAAACGCTTATTTTATGGTCTCAAAGTTAGGTAGTTGGCGCTAAAAAGTGGCTTCAATTTGTGCGCGGCCAAAACCAGTGTCATATTACACTGTGACGTAAATAGTTGTACAAACTGCTGCGGGAATATAGAGAACAAGAGAGCTGATAAGAGACGTCGCTAGAGGTGGGCCAATATTATGTGGCGAGCGGCCTCAAACATACGAGATATTAGAATTCTTCGATAACAGTAGGTGTAACAAAGCTTTATTTTGCTCCAGAGGAAAAAAGGCCGGCGAAATACACGAAATTTGTTCGCCGACATCGGAAAGGGTACGTCAAGGGATGTTGTTTTCAATGAAAGCGCTTATTGTTAACATTAATATTATTTTGCAAAAGAAAAGAAAATTCCGGCCGATGAGGCCGTTTAATCAAGAATAATTTTCCCAATCCATATCCTGTTTGGAAGTTCCTTAAAGCCTCGACTCGACTGGAGAGTCGTCGAAGTCAGTGAGGCCTACAAAAATATACTGGCTTGATCGGCACTGACTGACGAGTAATATAAATGTTTATACGGTATTCCGAATTATAAAATTCAAAGTGCAGCATCGCAAGTGTTCACTGGAAGGCGTCTATTCTACTGAAGATCAATCAAAAATCTACATGTACAAATGCGTAAGACTACTCGGAACAAAATACATCGCTGAATCATTGCGTGTTCGATCAGATCAATTTTTATACAATGAAATATAAATCAGACATAAATGTAAACACGATACTTTGAACCAACTTACAAGCCGCCAAGTGGTTAAAATTTCCAGAAACGTTCAATCGCTGGCAAGACACTGAACTAAGAAGCATAATTATTACGTATATACTTGAGTTCAAACATTTTGAATAAATAAATAAATAAATAAATAAATAAATACGCTATCAAGGCGCCTTGCCGCTAAAAATACACCATTCATATTCAATTCAGCAAGCCGCCTGAAAAACACCACCTCGGATATGCATAACATATTAGTATAATTTAGAAACTTTCAACTACATGTAGCAAGCCGCCAAGACATATCCTTCGCATTGAAAAAAGAACTTTAAGTAGACGGGCGAATTGCCAAGCCGATAAAATAAGTTCATAACCTCCACGTGCGATCAATGAACCTAAGAGAAGACCGGCTGAGTAGCTAATGCGCTAATATCATGATTGTTTGTACTACAAATATATCGTTCGCGTTCGATAAACGCTAGTCAACGAGTCACTAAAAAGAAATAACAAAAACGCCTCTGCGTTCAATAAGCTTACAACTCAACTGGCGAACCACTGAGACGCTGTGCTACTGAAATGTATACCTTTCACGTTCAACAATCTAAATCAAAGTCCGTCTTCTTCGTGTTCACTTCCTTCGCTCAAGCGGCACAGTCGGTTCGTCTCACTACGGCAAAGCTACAGTGGACACGATCATTTTTAGTTGATCAAGAGTGATCCGAAACTGATCCTCTTCACCTTCAGAGGACTGTAAAGAAACAAATTAGGCGCTGTCTGACATTTGTACAGCCAAAAACGTTGGCAAAATGACCATCACGCTAAAGGATTTCAAGGGAATTATAGTGTAAACAAACCAATGTGTCATACTATTTACGTAATTTACGTCATCACGCACGCCCACTCGCCCCAGGCTCTCCAAAAATTGGAGCCACTTTTCAACCGAAGTGACGCATCTTCGAGGGGCTAAAAAACCGATTTTCTTTCTTTTCCTCGGGAAATGATTATTGTTTTCGTTCTTTGGACATAATAAACTTATGAAAAACGAAGAAAAAATTTTCATTTCATAGGCACTTTAAAGTAAAATTACAAAGAATGTATGGCTGGGTTAATTTCTTAAAATTATTACCCATACTTTTTATCATGCTCAAATTTTCAGAGAGTACAAAGATTGCAAAGCTCTTACGATTTATGGAGTTCATTTACTTGTAGCTAATTATGTTTGCTAATTATGTGTGCTAATTATGTTTGCTAATGAGGCAAAAAAAAGTAAACAATGATCGTCCTGTTCCTGGGAGAGGGTTGGGGTGAAGTTTCAATTAGATCATCACATGACCTGAATCACACATTGTCAGACGACAAGCAAATTAATACTTAGAAGGTAAAGGTGTGAAGAAGAAGCGAAGCTAGCGCAGGATAAATGGAGCAACGTTAGACAAATTAAGCCAGATAAATCACTGGCTGCTCGAGTTTTGTGATTATCGATTCACTGTTGTCGCATGTTTGCAGGTGAACGCTGTGGTGTTTGACAAGACTGGCACCTTAACCCACGGCTCCCCTGAAGTGGTGAAGACCGCCTTGTTCGTGAAACCAGCTCAGTGTAGCTTGGAAATGCTGCTGGCTGTGACAGGTACTGCAGAGAATCATAGTGAGCATCCTATTGGTTTGGCCATTACCAATTATGCCAAGCAGGTAGGTGACTAGTTGCCAAATTAAATAAAAAAAAAACATTTCTTTTGGCTAAATGGTAAGCTTCCTAAACTCTTTTGTCTGACCACTAACTGTTTCATCGACTCTTAAACGTTATTAAAGAATTTTTTGTCTCTCGTTCTTGTTTGTGTTAGGCGTTACACGAGATAAACCAAGAGACTCTTTCATTTTGAAACTTAACGTCGCATTCCTAGAAGAAAAGAACCTTTCCCTTTTGTGGCATGGTCCTAACTTTTGAGTCCATTGACATTGAAATGAAATCTCTTAGAATTTTTCTTAGAACTTTGCAAAATGAAAATTGGTGTTTTTAACCCCTGTATTTTGTTTCAACAGGAGCTCCGGTCAGAAGTGTTGGGTCAGTGTACAGATTTTAAAGCTATTCCTGGGCATGGCTTGACCTGCAAGGTTAGCGGCATAGAAGAGATAATCAAACCCAAACCTATGGACAAAAACAAGAAAAACCTGACAGTCAAAATTGATGGGGTAGTGATTGACGAGAGCTCGGACATTGATCCTACATCGTTGATCAGTGCAAGCAATAATGGTGAGTTGTAACAGCCGTTAAACCAGCCCCTGTCATGCCGGGTCAAACCTTGATTCATTACTCTGCATGTATAGAGCGCTTTTCAAATGAGTATCCAAAGTAGTTTTGTGATTGCTTTGGTTTTGCATTGCTACGCTTTGTGATTGGCTAAAAAATCTCGCACCACTTTATCAACCAATCAGAAGTGAAATCTAAACCAATCGTGACTTACTTGCACGCATTTTCCCGCGTTTGGCGCCGGCTACTGTATTTTCCTCGCGTTCTGATTGGTTCATTGGATTGTCTGCGTCTGTTGTGATTGGTCAGAGTGATAACTTTGGTTTTGTTTGTACGATACTCATCTGAAAACTCCTCAAACGTGATTCTGAGTTTTGAGATGAGGACGAAACCCTAACGTATGGTCACTGAAATGTGTGCAGTGCTTTGAGCTTTAATCTGACTCTCATCAAATAAAAAGGAGTTAACGGACTTTTTGTTTGGCAGCTGCTGAAAGTCTTTTAATTGAAAAAAGTGACGCTCCCTTGGCAACGGAACCGTTAAACTACCATGTTATTATCGGCAACCGAGATTGGATGCAACAGAATGGCTTAGAAGTCACTGACGAGATGGAAGATGCCATGCAGGAGCATGAAGAAAAAGGGCATACCGCTGTACTCGTGGGCATCAATGGTAAGACGTGAATTCAACAGACAAATACATAGACTTGGACCGATTGTTATAGAAAAAAAGTAGAATCATTTAAACAGAAGACGACAAAGAAACACAGTGCTGCAGTTCTGTAGGTATGTGTCAACTTTGTTACAGTGCTTCCTAGCACCTTACCGTTGCCACTTGTCAAAGTTGTATCAAAGTTTTAGACAAGATTTCTTTTTAAATCGTCCAGTAAAGCGCAAGAAGTTTGAATAGTGGAGTTGCCAATTGTCCTTACTGTCGAGTGGCTACGGTAAAACGTGCGCGCAGCACTGCGACTCCTTTTAATGTTGTATGGAATTAAAAAGACACAGAAATGACCCAAGAGTTTGTTTTTAAGGTTCTGCTAGCCCCGTTAACACCTGCACTTCTGAGTCAAACGTTGAGTCGTATGAGTGCGTGGAAGAAATTAAAATGTTTAACCATTCAAAAGGAGTAGTATTTTTTCTCCAGCTACTGTTAGCTTTTCAATTCTTTACACAACGAAATTTAGATGTTATTCTCCTTATTTTGTTTTTTTTGTAGGGTCTCTTGTGGCCATGATGGCTGTAGCAGACACCGTTAAACACGAGGCGCAGGCTACAGTAGCCACACTGAAGAGGATGGGAATCAGGGTTGTGCTGCTAACTGGTGATAACAAGAAAACTGCCCTAGCTATCGCCAAACAGGTTTGTTTACCGGTTAGACCTGTATTTGATCGGTAACAATCGGTAACAATCGTGGAGATATGAAATGTTTTCTTCGAGTGTTCAACTGCACACGAGTGAGTGCAGTGCCTAAGTAAGATAATCATTTCGAGTCGAACATGAGGAGAGAATTTCAGATTTCCAAGCAGTAATCATTTTATTACAAAACAGTACTAATTGCGAAGATTTAATCGATTATCCGAAGATTTTCGCAAATCCTCCGAATATTGTCCGATTGTTGTACGAACGCCATTTCTGGTCATTTCCATATTTCAAAAAAAATTCCAGATTTCCAGAGATTTCCGAAACACTCCGAGGAAGATACAAAGAGGGTTTGGTTGCATTCGGTTCTATAGTTCAATACCTTTTAGTTCGTGTAACATCTAATGAGGGCAAAAATGGAAGTAAATTAAACCACTTTAAGGAGCTATGTCATGGGGCAGTTTTGTGGATACAAAACTGCACCAAATTAAAACTAAAAACCTTTGTGAAACACGAAATGCTTACAGAACACCAAGAGGTGATATCAGAGGGTTGTCCAATTCTCGGACAAATTTATGCATAGCATTGTATTGTATTATATGGCTATAACAATAGTTAAACAATACATTCTAGAACGGCACAATACAGCACAATGCTATGCATAAATTTGTCCGAGTATTGGACAGGTATGTGATATCAAGTTTATTTTCGCAGAGGATAAGCCGTTACCAGAGTTTTAACAAGTTTTCCAAGACACAAAGCGATAAACTTTATATTTTGGCCCGTTTTGTTTTTCAAGTTGCAATCCATTTCCATCCTGGCCATCTGCAGCCCAAGACACTTATTTTTCCTCTTAGAGCACCAGTAGAATAATTTTGAACAAAACTGGACCATTATTTCCAATGATATGAATATGTCTTGTGGGATTTTTTAAGTAACACAAAAAATGGCGACATAGCCCTTTTAAACCCTCCTCTAGTACGTTCTTTAATCCTTTTTGTACCCCGCTGTAGGTTGGAATACAGCAGGTGTTTGCTGAGGTTCTTCCATCGCACAAAGTAGAAAAAGTTCGTTCTCTTCAAGAAAAAGGCTTTATTGTAGCCATGGTGGGAGATGGCGTGAATGACTCTCCCGCATTGGCGCAGGCTCATGTGGGAATCGCTATCGGTACTGGAACAGATGTGGCTGTGGAGGCTGCTGATGTCGTGTTAATCAAGGTAAGGTGGCGATCGAAACCTTATTTCTTTTACAATAGCAATGCACTGTCAAATGGAGCGGCGACGAGAATAGCGATGTTGGTCATCCGGCTGATGTTGTGCGTGTGGGAAAGTGGTAGGTGTACAAAACATGATGCTGAACGAAAGGCAGGATATTACACAGCATAGTTAATAGAATGGTCACACTGTACGATTTGAGCAACCTTACACAGCAAATACAGCATAATAAACAGCGTCATAGAAACTTACTACTCAGTGGCTTTTATACTCATCAAGTTTGATCTGTGAGATTAATTTAACCTTGTCTTGTTATTTGCTTGTTAGAGCGATCTTATGGACGTGGCTGTCGCTATCGACCTGTCCCGAGTAACAGTCCGAAGAATTTACATCAACTTCTGTTTCGCTCTAATCTACAACATGATCGGCATTCCGCTAGCGGCGGGGGCGTTTGAGCCCCTGGGCGTGGTCATGAAGCCGTGGATGGCGAGTATTGCAATGGCGGCCTCCTCCGTATCTGTTGTTGGATCTTCCCTTTTGCTTAAACTGTAAGTTTTGGGAGCAAAGTTTTATTTCAGTTGTCACACTCTAAGATTTCATCCACAGACTGAAAAATTAAAACCACCTTGTACGGCATAATAAACAGCCGCACAGGAGCATGGCCAAAGCCGGATGTTATGTACTTTGATCTTGTAAAAAAGAAAGACACAAGCAACACGATAAGAAAGTACTGCCAATGAACTTTCATTCGAATAGGTATACTGTAGGATATTTAACAGTTATTCACCGAAGTGGAGGCGAATAGAAGATACTATCCCGAGTTTGAGTAGCCAATCAGAGCGCGTGAAAGACACTATCTTCTGGTTTGGTATATACTAGCAATAACTAAAACCATAGGCTACAGGTAGCCTATACTCGTGCCGGTCAAAATACAGGTGATAACTTACAGGTATAGTCTCGAACACTGTGAATCGAAGGGGATTCTTGGGCAAACACAATACGGGCAAACACTTCGTAAAACAGTAACCGGCAAATAAAACCGGCCATGATCACACCAAATCTCAAGTATAGTGGGCTCAAAATTTTCTTGCAGTGCATGCGTGCGTATTCTCGTGTCCAGATTGAATGCGATGCACAGATGAGACACGAAAACACGAAGAGTAAAAAGAAAAATGGAGAGCAAACCTTACCATTGCTTACCTCGTTGCCGTATCCGGCATTACATATCCGCATTACATATCCGTTTTACTAATGTGAACAATCGTGTATATAATTATTATTAATTTTAATGTATATAGAAACGTTTTTAATTTATAGCTAGAAACACGACCCCACAAGCAAGATTTTTGCTTTAACTTATATCGTGCATAAATAAAGGATGTTGTTTGTTTGTTTGTTGAGTAAAAAACAACAACAAAACAATAACTATGCTAAGCGTCATCCCGAAATCGATAACATGATACGCTAACCATGGCGTACTTTGTTCTGTCTTATTTTCTCCAGGTACAAAAAACCAGACCCAGAAGATGGGAACCTGGGTTCCAGAAATCCATTCGCGTCCGGTTACACAATGCTGGACACCGCTGCTCCGAATGACTCCTCCGACAGCCAATCAGATGGCGGCTTCTTTAGCAGAATGTACAGACGACGTTCTCGAACCAATTCTAATCCGGTAGAATTAAAGAAAATGGAATTTATTGCTGATGAAGCCTAGTTTGATTGATTAATTTAGTTTTTTTTCAGCAGTGAAACAAACTTGAATCTTAAGAAATGATAGAAAAATGTAAGAAATAGATGATCCTGCAAACTTTATTGCTGGCAAAGCCTAGTTTGATAGACAAATATGAATTTTGTTTAGCAATGAAACAAAATTGAAACTTAAGAAATGATTGATTAAAAAAATGAAAGATGAGAAAGATGACACTACAAACGACGTTCCAAATCTTACAAATATTCATCAACTTTGATCAAAGAAATCGTAAGTGTGACCTTTGTGTGACTGTTGTGTGACCGTTGTTTGGAAACTCGGTCTGCTCTGTTTTTTTTTTTTCAATGGTGAGAACGAGCAGCTTAATCAGACACCCGGTAGAGTGTTCTATCAGTATTTTTCAACTCAGTCTCTTCTCGTTTTTGGAAATCCTGATGAAACACGTAATCGCTCGTGTTTACGTAATATATCACATTTTATAATGGTTGTAATCAATCGATAATTGATTGCAAGATAATTGACAAGAAAGACTCGGGGGTATTGCTAGACGTCGAGCTGGGGGTTTTGGCGGTTTTTTTTTACATGAAGTCTTCTTCGGCTTCCGTCACGGGCTAATATTGAGTAAATGGGGAAAGGATGGAGTGTTTGTTTCAGAGTAGATAAAGTTTTTATGTAAGTTTAAATAGAAAAGGCTTTTTAACTTTTTGTTTTTGTCTACATTGGCAAATTGGCCCATTATAGTCAGGTTTTGAACGTCTTTGTTCCGAAATGATTAATCATTATCTTAAAATTGAAAATGTAAATATACAACCGCAGTCATTTCTTAAAAACGACTTAAGAAATTCAAGTTACCAATGAATTTTGCGTATAGATATTTTTGTATAGATTTTTGTTATTCTCTGCGGTTGTTGATTCTTTACACAAAAAATGAAAATGGTTGCTGAAAGGAAGACCCAGCCGAAAATAATAAAGAATGAATGAATGTGAAAAGAATGTTAAATATGGTGGCAACCAACTTGGATTAAGTCGCAAGGTAAAAACGGAGGAGAAAAAAAACTGCAATAAAAGGCTTCTATTTCCCAGGCCTCTCCCTGTCACTCGATAGGCACTGGCGGCTAACTTCACAATTCAAAATGGTTATTGTTTGAGCGAACAATACAGCTGAACGATAAAACTGGAAAATCAGGATCCGTTCACGATCTATTTTTTCTTCTCTTCGGCCGTCAGTAAGTTTGGTATTTGATCCAAGATTAGTCGCCACACTAAACAGGGTCAGTGGAGGGAAATCATTGAATTCCGATACACGAACGACAACTCCTTAGTGCTTTTTGATTTCAAAACATATTTACCTTTTTTTCCAAAAAAAATCCAAGAATAATCATCTTACAAAGTAGTAGTAATATGTACTAATACATTTGAGATATTTTATGTAATATAATAAAGCTCAAAATCTGTTGTCAATTTTGTGTCAGTGGAGCAGTTGTCTGTAATAATCCTAGTTCTCGTGCGTTTTATTTTTTACGTGTTCAACCATTAAAGCCCCAATAGTGATCAGCATCAAATTTCTCCTTGTCATTATCAAGCTTTTAAATTAATCAGAGAGGTCATGAAAATTAACGATCTGATCACCCAAGATGAATTCTCTTGATATTTTAACAATTTCTCCCCACTTCTACAATAAATGTATGGGAGCAAGAAAGGAGAATTTATAATTAGACAGTAGGGATGAAAGGACGCGCGTTTTGCTTAATGAAATGCTGATGAATATAACCCTGTTTCGGTCATGGAATCGTGGACGCCATAAAAGTTGCAGAATACCTTCAAATCGACCATTTTCTCTAAATTTGTTTTTGGGGGTCAAAATAAAGATCCCAGAATGATCAGTCATCCAAAAGAAGTTATTTAAAGGAGTGAAATTTGACGAAGAAACTAAACGGTATCTGGTTTTGACCGAAAGTATTTTTAAAGCGTTCTTTTCTCATATTGAATTTTTTGTCTTGTAGGGACACTATAAAGAACTACAACTCGAAGGGAATTTGTCCGATTTTCCTAAAGCTTGGTTAACGTATATAATAATAAAAGTTTTTAAATGACGTTTTCTTAACTGTATAAGAAAATGAACTAGAGTTTGGTTTTGTGCGAGGCCGTCTCTTCCTCCCCTCCCTTTGCTACATATAAAGCCGTCTCCCCATACTAACCCCACAAGCGCGCAGATGAGTGAGATACTATGGCGCTTAAATGCCGTTCGGTGACGTCACGGATTAGTGCTACAATGGTAGGTAAATTTCTATTTGTGTCGGCTGAATTTTGCGAGGTAAGCTTTGTTCGCAGTGGTCGAAAAAGGCGACGGTAGTCAAAGTTTCGACGAATGTTACCCGAGCAGCCGAGTGCCCACGCGTGCGTGAGAGAAAAGCATGCCGACTACTTTTTGCTTGGTTTCTCGGTGCGTACTGTTTAAATTAACTTTTCCTAGGTTCTCTTTCACTGAGTCATACGAGATTCGTACCTTATACCCTTAATATGCCTAAAAAAGCTAAAAGAACGAAGTTTTTTTAATGCAACCTGCAATCTTCATCCTTCAATCTCAAGACATACATCTCAAACATCATTGGCGGTTCACTGATGATGGGGTAATATTCATTAGCAGGTCTGTTACTGTAATCAATAATCTCATTAATGTAACTAATATCTTACTTAAAAACCAGGAGAAAAGGTGAAAAAACAACAAATGGCGGTTTTCCTTCAGATTTTGTCCTTAAAAGAAATAAAATAGTCCTGTTCCACGCCCCCCGGGGTGGGGGGTGGGGTACTCCCTATAATGGGCTATACGGGGATGCTCCGCCCGAAAGGGGTACCTTTTTGAGGCTGGAGGTATATAAAAGGGTCGGGATTTCACGAGTTGAAGTATGTGAAAGGGTAGGGATTTCACGAAGAATAGGAAATGGTAGCGGAAACACGAGTTGAAGCATAAAAAAGGTAGGGAAAACTACCGTTTAAGTATTATATAAAGGGCCTTTCAAAATATATCAATTCAAACAGACGCACGTAAAGGCTCAAGAAAGGGCCACCATTTTCAATGAAAGGTATATGAAAGGGGTACCATTTTCAATGAAAGGTATATGAAAGGGGTACCTTTTCTGTCGAAAAACGGTATATGAAAGGGTAAGGGTTTGGACCTCGGGGCGGAGCATCCCCGTACAAAACTTTGTTGAGTACAAATTTAGCCATTATTTAAATTTAATTTACAAGAATTCGGTGCTGAAATCACCATACTATAAACCAAAAAACGTCCTATGTACATCATTGTTTATACATACCAGTTGAAACAATGGCAAACAACACAACCAAGATGGGAGACATTGACACGCTTTCGCATTAAAAAGATAAGAAAAGTTCCAAGGTAAAACTGAAAACAAAACATAAAACAAAAAAGAGCGGTTAGGATGTGGTTAAAGAGGCATTGTCACGCAGATTTTGCTGTGTTTTGGTCAAAATACACTAAATAAATGACAAAGTACCTTTGCTCAAACATAAAATGCTTTTAGAACACCAAGAAGATAATATCAAGTGATTTCTTCAAGGAAGAACAAACCATTGTAAGTTTTTCTGCGATTTTTCCACGGCTCTTGGGAGGAACTTGAAAAAATTAGCCAATTTTTTCAAGTTCCAATCCATTTCCATCCTGGCCATCCGCAGCCAAAGATAACAAATACTAGTTTCTGTGCACTGGTAGATATTTGTTAACAAAACTGGAACATTATTTTAAGGTTTCCATTGAAACAAATATGTTTTTTGGCTTTTCAAAGTGATACTAAAAATAGGTGACAGTGTCTCTTTAAAAGACGCAGTGAGACATGGGAATTAGACATTCAAGCCTATGGTATAGCGGTAAATTACACGTGATATGAGCATGCTATGCTATGTTAGGATTGTTCCTTTGACTTATTAATCATGTTGTCAATAGTTTTTGCGAAATCCTTATCAGATGTCAACAATTTCTATCTAAAATTAACTCATTAGTTCTGAAAAACACCGCCTTTCAATGGGCTTCCTTCGAATATATTCATACCTAATGGACACCGGTCAACCTCAAGTGATCGACAACTGAAGTTTTCTAAGGTTTTGTTCAACATAAACTAAGTTTAATACCCAATTCTCCTACAGTTTATAACCAATACTAACGAGTTTTCCAACACTTTATAAGTTTGATTTTAGCGACCGATAGACCAATATCACGCTAGCATGGCACAAAAATATATTTTAGTTTATTGGGGAAAAGAGCCCAGCATCAAATTCAGCATATCGATATTAGTAAAACTACAAGGTTTTGTAAAGATTGCTAGAAAACTGACGAAGATATGAAATTTTGAAACTGAGCATTTTTACAAAGAAATGTATGGTTTCGTTTTCGTGTTTTCGTGTTTTTCCCATACATTTCTTTGTAAAAATTAGGCCAGAGTACTAAGTTTAAAAAGCTCATATATCCGTCAGTATATATATACGAGCAATCTTTACGAAACTTTACAGTTTTACTAATATTGATGTGCCAATTTTGATACTGGACTCTTTTCCCCATTAAATTAAATATATTTTCATGCCATGCTAGCGTGATATTGGTGTATTAGAAACCAAGTTTTGCAATTAAGTCTGCTAAAATTTAATGGGGCTTCGATTTCCTTGAAAGTTAGATCTCCCAGACGAATTTATGGCTTACGTTACCTATAATGTTTTGCAACAGTTGCTGCAAACTAAACAAGGAAACCACTTGAACAGTGGCATTAAGAATAATCCATAATCTCAAATTGAAATCAGATTTGTTTTTATTCGCCACTGACACTAGCTTTTGAATGAAAATGATAAACGTAAACTGAAACTGAAAAAATAGATATTAACAAAAACAAACACGAAACTTTACTTGACTCTAGCGTAACATACTTAAAGTGCCTATCACCCCTAGAAAGTTATTTTCAGAATCAACTCTATGTACATTGAATAGTTGAATGGTAAAATATTTCTTGTTTTAAACGTCGCGTTTGTGAGTTATAGAGATTTGAATTTACAAAATGTTAATTAGATGACGTCAACCCGGGAATTTGCCATGATTTCTACGCCAATTTACAATGCGCAGTTTACAGCTTGAGGATAATTAATTTGACAAATACTAAAAATAAACTGTGGATAGCCAATTGATTGGTAAAAAATATTACTTGGAGGTGAAAACAAGTAGTTGTATAATAAATGATTCTCGGGTTGACGTCATCTAATTAACATTTTGTAAATTCAAATCTCTTTAACTCACAAATGTGACGTTCAGAACCAGAAATATTTTACCATTCTACTGTTCAATGTACATAGAGTTGATTCTGAAAATAACTTTCTAGAGGTGATAGGCACTTTAAAGCTGAGCGATCCCAACGAGATATGTCCTTTTGATAAGAAAAAACTGTCATCTGTGTTTGAACAGAGGCAGACGTAAAGTTTAAGTGATTCATTTTTTCTTCATTTGTTTAACAAAAACACACAAGTACGCAATTGTTTGATAGTTTGTTGTTTCTGATTGTTTTTCGAGTTAGTTTTGGTCAAATGTGAAGGAACCTATCCAAAAATTACTAGCCACTTTGGTGGGAACAAATGGCCGGTTAGTAATGAACAATTTCAATTTAAATAAATCGCAAAGTTTGGAGAATAAATCACGTATTTTAATACTTAAAAGTATTCTCTGAACTGGATATCAATTGATCGATGGTATATTGAATATTTTTACTCCTTGGACTGAGATAGGACGACCTCATCTCTGGCGCCAACTGGTTAGCTAAACGGTGTTTTCTTCTTTCTTTCTAACAAGCTGTTTTTGAACAAAATAAACTAATTCAACAAAACATGCGTCGCTGAGGGCCAATATCTTCGTTGTTATAATCATACCACAACAAACCGTTGATTGGCTAATAACGAGGCATAACAATTAACTGTGATGAAAATAAATGTTTATAATCAGCTACCTGAATTTTCAGTTAAAGAGAACTCTCCTATCCAAATTAATGAAACAATTCTCTCTGCCCTAAAAGAAATTGCCCTACAAAAACAGCTTTAATCAAAACATGTCATAGCAATTTCAAAGAGCCCTACAGGTATAAACGGGAAGGTTCAATTAGTATTCCAAGCGAGAGAAGGGTTTTAACGAGCACTGTGTGACGTCACCAAGGTGTGTAAAGTAGCTTTCAAGATCACTCTGTGAACTCATTGTTAGCCTGGTTTTTCAAGTGATCAGTCCTGTCAAATAGATCATTCAGCACGGAAACACTCTGTAATTATCTCTCAATCTATCGATCGTTCTTGTTCGCCCGTTATAATCACCGCGCTTTTGCGCCCTTTGGCTAAGTCATTTGTGGCCTCAATATCTTTAATTGCTGTCGTTTCTAGAATAACACTCTGCGTGTATGAAGACTCCTCTTAACTTGTATTGGCCGACACGCGAGAATGCATACCGGTCAACCTTAAGTGATTGGTAACTGAAGTTTTCTAAGATTTTGTTCAACATTAAATAAGTTTAATCCTCCTTTTTCCTACAATATAAAATCAAAACAAACTATCAAACACTTGGAAACTACGCTTTTAGCGACAGTTAGAAACCACGTTTTAAAATTAAGGCTGCTAAAATTTAATGAACCTCGATTTCATTGAAAGTTTGGTCTCCCTGAAGAATTTATGGCATACACTTCCTATTATTTATTGTAGCAATTACTGCAAACTAAATGAGGAAGCAACTTTAACAGTGGAATTAAGAATGATCAATAATACCAAATTGAAATCAGATTTTTTTATTCGAAACTGACACTAACTTTCAAATGCAAACGAGAATTATAAACTGAAACAGAAACAAAAAATAGATATTAACTAGCTCGAATGGTTCGTATGTTCCCTTCTAGTCCTTCACCACTGCAATAATATATATATATATTTTTTCTTTCTTATGTAATTTAGCTAAGTTTTCTTCTTTATATATATGTATATATATGTTCTATGTGTGATACCATTGTTTCAACTAATGCAGTGGAAATGGAATAAATTACATTAAAAAAATTAAGAACAAACACTTACAAAGCTTTACTCGATTCCAGCGTTACATGTAGATGTAGGGTCGATATCGTTAATGATCATACCACCGTTAACTGTTGACTGGCTAGCAATTTCCTTATTACTAATAATGATGAAAAAAACATTAAACAAGACCATAAGGCCTAATTTTTGATTAGAAGGAACGTATATCATATAATGAAACAACAACAAAAGAGGTCGCACAAAAATTATCCAAACAGTATAAGGATTTCTTTAAAACGTTACTGAAAACCTCTTATTGCCCTTGGTCATAAGGACAAAACGGCAGGTGCAGTTACTTTAAGGACAGAGTATTTACAGCTGAGTCTTCCCAGCGAGATATGCCCTTAAAACTGTTATCTGTGTTTGAACTGAGGTAGAGTCGTAAAGTTTTAATGCAAAAGTCACACATCATGCCTTAAGTGGTTCATTTTACTTTTTCTTTACAACAAAAACACCGGTTACGCAATTCTTGGGCATTTTTTTTAATAACTCCGACTATTTTTCATGTTGGTTTTGGTCAAATGTACAGGACACTATCCAAAATTTATAAGGCGCTTCTGTAGCAAAAAATGGCGGGTTGATAATGAGGTTGAATTTAAATAAATCGCAAAATGTGGAGTATCCATGATCGGCCAAATCGCGTTTTAGGTATTGTGTAAACAGGATATTAATTGATAGACGCTATATTGAATATTGTCATCCCTTGAACTTTGGTAGGACGAGCTCATCTCTGGCGCTGACTGAGTAGGTAAACAGTGATTCATTCGTTCTTTCTAACGAACTATTTTTGCACAAAAGTCACTAACTCGTCGAAACATGCGTTGAAGGGCCAATATCCTCATTGTTAGAATTATCATACCACAACAACCCGTTGCTTGCGTAATAACGAGGCATAACAATTGTGATGCATGCAAATAGTTAACCTGCATTTTGAGTCAAAGCGAACTCATCCATCCACTCTGCCCTTAAAAAGTTTGCTCTTAACAAAAAAGAGCTTTGATCAAAACATGTCATAGCAAGTTGCTAGCTACTGGTATAAACAGGAAGATTCAATATTGTCAAGAACAAACTCTTACAAAGCTTTACTCGACTCCAGCGTAACATGTAGATGTAGGGCCAATATCTTCGATGATCATATCACCGTAAACTGTTGACTGGCTAGCGATTTGCTTATTACTAATACAGCTGTAATGATGAAATTAACTGAAAGAGTAAATGAGGTACCAACTTTATCTTTTCATTAAACAAGACCATAAGGCCTAATTTTTGATTAGAAGGAACTTATGCCATATTATGAGAAAATCACAAAAAGGGGTGCACAAAAATCATCCAAACAGTATCGGGATTTCTATAAAACTTTACTGAAAACCTCTTATTGCCCTTAGTCATAAGGACAAAACTGCAGATGTAGTTTACTTAAAGGAAAGAGCATTCATAGCCAAGTGTTGCCGACGAGATATGCCCTTAAAACTCTGTTTGAACTGAGGTAGAGTCGTAAAAATTAATGCGAATTTAAAGTCACACACATCATGGAACAACCTTTTTTGTAATTGTCTCATAACATGGTATACGTTTCCTCTAATCAAAAATTAGGCCTTATGGTCTTGTTTAATGGAAAGAGAAAGTTGGTACCTCATTTACTCTTTCAGTTAATTTCATAATTATTAGTAATAAGCAAATCGCTAGCCAGTCAACAGTTTACGGTGGTTTGATCATCGACGATATTGGCCCTGGAGGGCGAGTAAAGCTTTGTAAGTGTTTGTTCTTGTTGATATCTACTTTTTCAGTTTCAGTTTATGCTTATTATTTTCATTCGAAAGCTAGTGTTAGAGGCGAATAAAAACAAATCTGATTTCAATTTGAAATCATGGATTATTCTTAATGCCACTGTTTAAGCTGCTTCCTTGTTTAGTTTGCAGTAATAATTGCTGCAAAACATTACAGGTAGCGCAAGCCATAAATTCGTCTGGATATCTAACTTTCAAAGAAATCGAAGCCTCATTAACTTTTAGTAGACATTGCAAAACTTGGTTTCCAATCGGTCGCTACAATCGAAGTTTCAAAGTGTTGGAAAGCTTGTATTGGTTTCATGCGGTAGGAGAATTGAGTATTAAACTTAGTTTATGTTGAACAAAACCTTAAAAAACTTCAGTTATCGATGACTTGAGGTTGACCGGTATCTATTAGGAATAAATATATTGGAACGGTCGACAGTTACGTTTCACCCTCGTGTCTCGGCCAACACAAGTTAAGTGGAGTCTTGATAAACCGCAGAATGTAATCCTAAAAAGGACAGCAAAGATATTGAGGCCACAATTGACTCAGTCAAATGGGAAAAAGCAACGCGGTGATTATAACGGGCAAACAATTAAACGATCGATAGATTGAGAGATGTCAGGGCGTTGCAGTGGTAAATTATTTATGTGACATAACTGACCATTTAAGAGACTCGGCAACTTAAGAAACAATAGATTGATCCTTCAAAGCTACTCTGCACAACCTGGCGATGCCACAAAGATCTCGTTTAACCCTTCTCTCGCTTGGACGACTAATTAAATCTTCCTGTTTATACCAGTAGCTAGGAACTTGCTTTGACATGTTTTGATCAAAGCTCTTTGTTAAGAGTAATTGTTTTAAGGGCAGAGTGAATGAAAGAGTTCGCTTTGACTCAAAATGCAGGTTAACTATTTGCATCACAATTGTTATGCCTCGCCAAGGTACAGCCTCTCCCCGCCAATCAATGGGTTGTTGTGTTATGATAATACGCAATATGGCCGATCATGGATACTCCACATTTTGCGATTTATATAAATTCAACTTCATCATAAGCCCGCCATTTTTTACTACAGAAGCGCCTCATAAATTTTGGCCATAGTTTCCTGTACATTTGACCAAAACCAACACGAAAAATAGTGGGAGTAATAAAAAAATACCAAACAATTGCGTAACCAGTGTTTTTGGTGTAAAGAAAAAGCAAAATGAGAAAATGATGTGTGTGAATTTTGCATTAAAACTTTACGACTCTGCCTCAGTTCAAACACAGATAACAGTTTTAATGGCATATCTCGTTGGGAAGACTCAGCTGTAAATGCTCTGTCCGGCTTAAAATAACTACACCTGCCATTTTGTCCTTATGACCAAGGGCAATAAGAGGTTTTCAGTAACGTTTTAAAGAAATCCTGATACTGTTTGGATGATTTTTGTGCGACCTCTTTTGCTGTTGTCTCATAATATGATATACGTTCCTTCTAATCAAAAATTAGGCCTAATGGTCTTGTTTAATGTTATTTTCATCATTATTTGTAATAAGGAAATTGCTAGCCAGTCAACAGTTTACGGTGGTATGATCATTGACGAAATCGGCCATACATCTACACTGATCATGATGTAACGCTGGAGTCGAGTAAAGCTTTGTAAGTGTTTGTTCTTGTTAATATCTTTTTTTTTTTTTCCAGTTTCAGTTTATGATTCTCGTTTTCATTTCAAAGTTAGTGTCAGTTTCGAATAAAAAAAGATCTGATTTCAATTTGGTATTATTGATCATTCTTAATTCCACTGTTAAAGCTGCTTCCTCGTTTAATTTGCAGTAATTCCTACAATAAATAATAGGAAGTGTATGCCATAAATTCTTCAAGGAGACCAAACTTTCAAGGAAATCGGGGCTCATTAAATTTTAGCATCCTTAATTTTAAAACGTGGTTTCTTATTGTCGCTACACCTACCGTTTTGTCCTTACGACCAAGGGCAATAAGAGTTTTTTAGTAAAGTTTTATAGAAATTCTGATACTGTTTGGATGATTTTGTGCGAACTTTTTTGTGGTTGTCTCACAATATGGTATACGTTCCTTCTAATCAAAAATTAGGCTTTGTGGTCTTGTTTTAATAGAAAGAGAAAGTTGGTACCTCATTTACTCTTTCAGTTATTTTGATTATTATATATTAGTAATAAGCAAATTGCTAGCCAGTCAACAGTTTACGGTGGTATGATCATCGACGATATTGGCCCTACATCTACATGTTGCCCTGGAGGGCGAGTAAACCTTTGTAAGTGTTTGTTCTTGTTGATATCTACTTTTTCAGTTTCAGTTTATGCTTATCATTTTCATTCGAAAGCTAGTGTTAGAGGCGAATAAAAACAAATCTGATTTCAATTAAGGCTGGTTTTCACTAGCGCATAAGCATAAGCACAAGCCAACATACGCAGACTCAGTAACGTGTTGATCATTAGTGCCTATTGTTCTGTTTTGTTCAAACAATTGGAACTAATGATCAACATGTTACTGAGTCTGCGTATGTTGGCTTGTGCTTATGCTTATGCGCTAGTGAAAACCAGCCTTTAGAGATTATGGATTATTTTTAATGTCACTGTTAAAGCTGCTTCCTTGTTTAATTTGCAGTAATAATTGCTGCAAACAATTACAGGTAGCGCAAGCCATAAATTCGTCTGGGATATCTAACTTTCAAAGAAATCGAAGCCCCATTATATTTTAGCAGACTTTAATTGGAAAACTTGGTTTCCAATCGGTCGCTAAAATCGCAGTTTCAAAGTGTTGGAAAGCTTGTATTGGTTTTATACTGTAGGAGAATTGAGTATTAAACTTAGTCTTGTTGAACAAAACCTTAAAAAACTTCAGTTATCGATGACTTGAGGTTGACCGGTATCTATTAGGAATAAATATATTGGAACTGTCGACAGTTACGTTTGACCCTCGTGTCTCGGCCAATACAAGTTAAGTGAAGTCTTGATAAACCGCAGAGTGTAATCCTACAAAGGACAGCAAAGATATTGAGGCCACAATTGACTTAGTCAGAGGGGAAAAAGCAACGGGGTGATTACAACGGGCGAACAATTAAACGATCGATAAATTGAGAGATGTCAGGGCGTTGCAGAGGTAAATGATTTATGTGACATAACTAACCATCTAAGAGACACGGCTACTTGAGAAACAATAGATTGATCCTTCAAAGCTACGGCTGCACAACCTGGTGACGTGACATAGAGCTCGTTTAACCCTTCTCCTGCTTGGACGACTAATTGAATCTTCCTGTTTATAACAGTAGCTAGGAACTTGCTATGACAACTTACAAATTCCTTGTTGTAATTATTTAAAGACCTTCCTTCACCCAAATGCTGTGCGCACCGTGATCACTTTCTATGCTGAATTTCGTCAGTGTAACACGAAATTCACGATTGAATGCGTGCAACCAATCAGATCACGCGTATGAAATATGGAGCATTTCAAAACAAAAACAAACGACCGCAACGTCTTTTGGGTGAAGGTGGGCCTTTAAACACACTATTTACAGCGGTCTTACCCAAAGCGATATAAAAGGAGTCACCTCAAGGAATAAATTATCACTTCGAGAAAGAAGTTGTTCGTTCAACTCGATCATGGCCGAAGCGAACCAAGATTTACAAGCTCCAGAAGCTGAAGTGCCTCAAGTGCCTCAAGTGCCTCAAGTCCAGCAGCCTGCTCAGGATAATGTGCAACAGCCTGCTCCTCCTGGCGCCGCTCAAGGGGTAGTTTTCTTGCCTTTTTCTTTATTCCCATTTCCGTGGTTTCTTCCTCCGCCCACGTGTCATTTATTTCATAGTGGTCTTCTCTGACTCCGGAGCAGAGGTTGGTTTTTCGTGGCAATTGTTTTTCACGTTTCCTTGCTCTTCCTAGTGTTTTTGTTAGTTACAGGGACGCAAATTGCTAAATTACTCGTTCCCTGGTATTTTATGGTTGTGGCTCCAGAGCAGAAGTTATTTACGGCATTTGGCATTTACCTGACTCTGTCGAGCGTTTTGTTTGTTACAGGGACGCAAATTGGTAAATTACTCGTTCCCTGGTATTTTATAGTTGTGGCTCCAGAGCAGAAGTTATTTACGGCATTTGGCATTTACCTGACTCTGTCGAGCGTTTTGTTAGTTACGGGGACGTAAATTGCTAAATTACTCGTTCCCTGGTATTTTATAGTTGTGGCTCCAGAGCAGAAGTTATTTACGGCATTTGGTATTTACCTGGCTCTGTCGAGCGTTTTGTTAGTTACAGGGACATAAATTGCTAAATTACTCGTTCCCTGGTATTTTATGGTTGTGGCTCCAGAGCAGAAGTTATTTACGGCATTTGGTATTTTCCTGACTCTGTGGAGCGTCTTTTTTTTGTTAGTTACAGGGACATAAATTGCTAAATTACTCGTTCCCTGGTATTTTATGGTTGTGGCTCCAGAGCAGAAGTTATTTACGGCATTTGGTATTTACCTGGCTCTGTCGAGCGTTTTCTTAGTTACAGGGACGCAAATTGCTAAATTACTCGTTCCCTGGTATTGTATTGTTTGTGGCTCCAGAGCAGAAATTGTTTACGGCATTTTGGCGTTTTCCTGACTCTGTCCAGCGTTTTCTTAAGTTGCAGGGACGCAAATTGCTAAATTACTCGTTCCCTGGTATTGTATTGTTTGTGGCTCCAGAGCAGAAGTTAATTACGGCATTTTGGTATTTTCCTGACTCTGTCGAGCGTTTCGTTAGTTCCACGGACGCAAATTTGCTATTACTCGTTCCCTGGTATTGTATTGTTTGTGGCTCCAGAGCAGAAGTTGTTTACGGCATTTTTGGTATTTTCCTGACTCTGTCGAGCGTTTTTTCTTAGTTACAGCGACGCAATTTGCCTAATTACTTGTTCCCTGGTATTGCATGTATTGTTTGTGGCTCCAGAGCAGAGGTTTTTTAAAAGTCTTTTGTTTCCTGACTCTGTTGAGCGTTTTGCATGTTAGTTACAGGGACGCAATCCCTGATATTGTTTTGTTTGTGGCTCCAGAGCAGAAGTGTTTATTACGGTTTGTTGGTTACATATACTCGTATCTGTTTTATCTTGCTTACTGGTAAATTATTTATCTGTTTTCCGCTATATTTGTTCGTTTCCTGCTGCCTACTTGTTTTCGGCTATTTATTTAATTGCTTTCTGTTTTGTTCAATGTTTGGCGCCTCTAGCCCCATGGCTTAAGTTTGTTTTGCGGGAATTTTCTATCTCAATCCTATGTCTGGGTGTTATTTCGTTGTCAGGAAGTATCCTGGTTGTGCAAGTATATTTTGTGTTAATGCAGTTAAAGTTGTTTTTTATTATAGGTTATAATTTTCACTATATTTTTGCCTATGCGTATTTTGTTTTGTCTCGATTTTATTTCTTCTCCGTTTTGCTTCTCGTTTTGTTTTATTGTGTCATGCTGCGTCTATGGATTTATTTGTTGTATGGCCGTTTTTGTTTCCTGGCCTTGTTTAAGGTTTTAATTATCACGTTTTGGCTTATTCTATTCAGCCTCTATTGTTCTTTGCCCCTTGTTTTTAGCCCCTTTTTTCACCGCTGCTCGTTAGAATTTGTTTTATGCATGCGCACATCCTTTTGCACCTCCTTTATTCTGTATTTGCATATATCCTTGTTCCCTTCGCTTCAAGCCTATTTTCCTTTACGCGTGTTTATGTTTCGCCTTCCTTTATTCCCTTACTCTTGGAATGACTGTTTGGAACGGGAATCTTATTCCCTCTCGGATTACCGGGGCTCCAAGCTGTCATTCCCTGAGTCCCGTCGCGCTTGCCCCTTTTACCCTCTCACACGCCTTTTCTTTTGTCTTTCCCTTGTAGCCTCCCATTAAGCGCCTTCTAGTCGGTCATTTTTTCCATTCCATACTGGGAGATGTCGGATGATTTCAACCCTATTAGCCATTCTACTCCCCACCTGCGTTGGGTTTATTATAGGGGTATGCCTTTAGACGTGACTCAGGGAATGACAGAGCCCTGCAACAAGCATATTTCTCCAGCTTTCCTTAAAGAAGTCCTTCACGGCTCCTCTAGCGTCCTCTCCCCCAAAACGTCCCCTACCCCAGTAATAGGCGTGTTTTAGAATGGGACAGGACTCTGTGTTGGCCCCACTACTGCTTCTTTTAGTCTGGGGTCTCTTATAGTTTAGTATGGGTATTTTAAATTGGGGTCCTTAGTTTAGTGTGGGTATTTTATGTTGGGGTCCTTAGTTTAGTCTGGGTGTTTAAGATTGCGGTCCTTAGTCAAGTCTCGGTTGTTTGTGTTACGGGGAACCCGTTTGCATCTTTTCTGTGGCCGCCATTCTTCCATAACTCAAAGGAGTATGGGTAAGACCGGTGTAAATAGGATACTATTTACAGCGGTCTTACCCAAAGCGATATAAAAGGAGTCACCTCAAGGAATAAATTATCACTTCGAGAAAGAAGTTGTTTGGTTCGTACTTGCTCATGCGTCGCGTTCAGCCTTGTGTCATCTTGCCTGTACTCCGCTCCTTTTGGTCACTTTCTATCCCGCCCTTCCCTCCCTTTGTATACTAACTTTTTGCCTCCGTATTCGAAAGTGGCCGCCATTCTTCCATAACTCAAAGGAGTATGGGTAAGACCGGTGTAAATAGGATACTGACTACACCCTGTTTATTCAGTTTATCTTTGGATACAGCTAGGTAAGCATGCAAGATTTAGGTTCAAACCTAATGCATACTGTTCTTAAAATGTTCATGGCTTTTTTCGTTTCCTTAGGACGCTCCTTCAGTGTTGGCTCAACAACTTTCTAGCAGGTATTTAATTTCTTTCATTTAAACTGTAGTAATACTATCCAGTTGCCTTGGTCGTATAAGTATGTCGCAAACAATCAATTTACTTGATCATTTGTATTTCTTCCGCGTTTAAAAGTGTGTTACTTTGATAAAAGCTACATGTTCTATAGACACTTAAACAAGCGAATGTGCAAATGTACTATTCACACGGAGTCTGCCCAGCTAATTTATTTTCTTAAAACGCTTTTAATATACAGTTTGAAATAATGCCATTTCGTAACTCGGTATGACAGTTTCAATTTGTCGGCTTTTCATCTGCTGGTTCTCAATTCTGATTGCCCGTAACACGAAAAGTATTTCCAGACATATTTTCGTTCATGGCTTTCCAGCCTGGTCTCAATGGCCTGATCGTATTCGCACACATGGTTTAGCCAAAGGAATTGACTGGGGATCAAGTTTTACCTTATACTCTAATCGCTATCTAAGTTTTAAGTTCTAGGAGTATAAAGCATTTTGTAATAAATCTTCAATAAACACAACACACAGTTCCAGGGGCGAGCATCTCGTTTATTGATGTCCATGAGCATACAGAGGTTACAATATTACAAGATGTACACAATTCTATAGGTTACATCAAAGTTTAGACGCAAAAGAAAAAGCAACTGTAATAAATGCTTTCGAACGGTTTCCGCGCAACTTACAATCTCTCTGAATAGCCAAACGAATGCAACAGGATTTATTAACAGCTTTTAAAAGTCATTACACATCATTTCAAGACGTACACAGTTCTTCGGTTACATCAAAATTTACACACAAAAAGAAAAAAGCAAGAATAAAGAGATGCCTTCGAATGGTTTCTGCATAACTTACAATCTCTTAAATAGCCAAGCTAATCCCACAGGATTTCTTAGCAACTTGAATAATCGGCAACACATCATCTTTTGCATACATTCCTTGCATGTATACCACATATTATATACTTTAGTTAACATACCGAAACATTAGAAAATACATTTTGATTTCGACAAAATAAACAAACGTTATTAATTGACAGTTGATAACTTAATATCCCAAGCTTTATATAAAACAGCTCTTGCTCGGTCTCGCACTGACAGCAAAAGTGGTTATAAAAGAAAAAATATGATCAAAGGCAATATAACTTTATTACAATGAAAACGACTGTGTGTTCACAGCCAAAACGAATTCGAAGGAAAACCATTGCAAGGCGGTGTTTTTCAGGGCTAATGAGTTAATTTCAGAAAGAAATATTAATTGTTGACATCTGGTAAGCATTTCGCAAAAAATATTGAGAACACGATTAATAAGTCAAAAAAACAATCCTAACATAGCATGGCTATGTGTTGTCTACCGCATAGGATTAGCATAGCATAGCATAGCTAGTGTTATCTACCGCTGTACCCTAGGCTTGAATGTCCAATTCCCATGTCTCACTGCGTCGTTTAACCACATCCTAACCGCTCTTTTTTGTTTTATATTTTGTTTTCAGTTTTACCTTGGAACTTTTCTTATCCTTTTAATACGAAGGCGTGCATGATGTCTCCCATCTTCGTTGTTTTGTTTGCCATGATTGTTGTTTCAACCGGTATGTATAAACAATGATGTACATATGACGTTTTTTGGTTTATAGTATTGTGATTTCAGCACGAATTCTTGTAAATCAAATTTAAATAATGGCCGCCATTTCCGGTGCAGAATTTGGATAAGTAAGGCTTTCTTCTTAAACATGTCCGGCATTCGCTCTCTAAAAATAATCTCAAATTTACGTTGTTATATAGCACAGACAGCATGAAATAATGCTAAATAAAAATAATTTTAATGCAAACTATTATCCACAGATGCAAAGGCTGGAACGATCTTGCACAGTACTGCTGAAAAGTTGTCGTTTAAATAGTTATTCTGTTGCATGGGTTTGATCCACATCAACTGCATCAAGTTTCTTGCTAATTGCGTGCAGCAGTTTTACTAACAAAAAGTTCAATCTTACAGGGCCATGCCATGCCCTGCCGAAATGTGAGGACAATGGTGGGATATGTCAACCGGATGGTTCTCAATGTAAAGACCTGAAACCGCCAAGAACTGAATGCCCCCTGCAGCAGTATTCCTGTACTGACACAGGATCTCATTGTTGCCTGGTCCCGCCATGTGAGTTGCGTGTTTAATTGACCAAAATAATTAATTCTGCTCAGATTAAGATGGATATGCCGAACACCAAGCTGGTTGACAAGAATCTCTTAGTTTCAGTGATATTGAGTTCTGGTTACGATGAGGATCCATGTATCTAGCGATAAAATATCTACTTTGTTTGCCATATCATTACTTTTTTTCTTAGTACACGGTGATTAATCTAATATCGGACTGTATCATTGTTTAGCTTATATTTTCAGTATGGGGCCTCGTTTAGGAATTCTTGGAAGTCGTCAGAAAACCGCTTTACTGAATTGATAGTTGGGAGGTTGCCCATATTCTCCTGACGTGGAACGGGACTAATGTTTCTTTTAAGGACAAAATCTGAACGAAAATAGCGATTTGTTGTTTTTCACCTTTTCTCCTGTTTTTTAAATAAGATATATAGTTACATTAATGAGATTATTGATTACAGTAACAGACCTGCTAATGAATATTACCCCATCATCAGTGAACCGCCAATGATGTTTGAGATGTTTGTTTTACAAGATTGAAGATTAAAGGTTGCAGGTTGCATTTGAAAAAACTTCGTTCTGTTAGCTTTTTTAGGCATATTAAGGGTATACGAATCTCGTATGACTCAGTGAAAGAGAACCTATAGGAAAAATTAATTTAAACAGTACGCACCGAGAAACCAAGCAAAAAGTAGTCAGTGTGCTTTCCTCTCACGCACGCGTGGGCACTCGGGCAACATTCATCGAAACTTTGACATCCGTCGCCTTTTTCGACCACTGCGAACAAAGCTTACCTCGCAAAATTCAGTCACAAATCGAAATTTACCTACCATTGTAGCACTAATCCGTGACGTCACCGAACGGTATTAAAGCGCCATAGAATCTCACTCATCTGCGCGCTTGTGAGGTTAGTGTGGGGAGACGGCTTTATATGTAGCAATGGGAGGAGACGAAGAGACGGCTTCGCATAAAACCAAACACTAGAACATTTTCTTATACAGTTAACAAAACGTCATTCGGCAATACCATGATATAAAATTATTTTCTTTGTTTCTTATTTAGGTCAGGAGCAGTGATGATGCATCAACAAGACACAGGATTCATTAAAAACAAGGGCAATACGAGGAAACTCAGTTGCCGAATATTAATCTTAAGGTTAAAACAGTGTAAATTAACTAGTAATGATGTATCCTGAGGTAATAAATAAAACAGAATTGAAAACGAAACTTGTTTCTTTATTCTCTTGTAGTGCATGCCAATAATACCAAATTGAAATCAGATTTTTTATTATTCGCCACTGACACCAGCTTTCAAATGAAAACGAGAATCATCCACTGAAACTGAAAACAAATTGCAATTGCAATAAGAGGTTTTTAGTAAAGTTTTATAGAAATCCCGATACTGTTTGGATGATTTTTCTGCACCCCTTTTTGTGATTGTCCCATAATATGGTATAAGTTCCTTCTAATCAAAAATCAAAAATTAGGCCTTATGGTCTTGTTTAATAGAAAGAGAAACTTGGTACCTCATTTACTCTTTCAGTTAATTTCAAGTTATTAGTAATAAGCAAATCGCTAACCAGTCAACAGTTTACGGTGGTATGATCATCGACGATAATGGCCATACATCTACATGTTACGCGCTGCAGGGCGAGTAAAGCTTTGTAAGGGTTTGTTCTTATTGATATGTACTTTTTCAGTTTAAGTTCCTGTTTATCATTCGAAAGTTAGTGTTAGAGGCGAAAAAAAACAAATCTGATTTTAATTTGAGATTTTGGATTATTCTTAATGCCACTGTTTAAGCCACTACCTAATTTAGTTTACAGCAATTGCTGCAAACAATTACAGGTAGCGCAAGCCATAAATTCGTCTGGGAGATTTAACTTTCAAAGAAATCGAAGCCCCATTAAATTTTAGCAGACGTAATTGCAAAACTTGGTTTCTAATCGGTCGCTGCAATCGCAGTTTCAAAGTGTTGGATAGCTTTTTTTGGTTTTATACTGTAGGAGAATTGAGTATTAAACTTAGTTTATGTTGAGCAAAACCTTTGAAAACTTTAGTTATCGATCACTTGAGGTTGACCGGTATCTATGAGGAATAAATATACTGTTTCAACTATCGACAGTTACGTTTCACCCTCGTGTCTAGGCCAATATAAGTTAAGTGGAGCCTTGATATACATTGATTCAGTCAAATGGGAAAAAGCAACGCGGTGATTATAACGGGCAAGCAATTAAACGATCGATAGATTGAAAGATGTCAAAGCGTTGCAGTGGTTAATGATCTCTGTGACATAACTGACCATTTAAGAGACTCGACAACTTGAGAAACAACAGAATTATCCTTCAAAACTACTCTGCACACCCTGGTGACGTCACAAAGAGCACGTTTAACCCTTCTCTCGCTTGGACGACTAATTGAATCTTCCTGTTTATACCAGTAGCTAGGAACTTGCTATGACATGTTTTGATCAAAGCTCTTTTTTGTTAAGAGCATTTTTTAGGGGCAGAGTGGATGGAAGAATTCGCTTTGACTCAAAATACAGGTTAACTATTTGCATCACAAAATTTTGTTATGCCTCGCCAATCAATGGGTTGTTGTGGTATGATAATTCGAACAATGAGGATATTGGCCCTTCAACGCATGTTTCGACGAGTTAGTGGCTTTTGTGCATAAATAGTTCGTTAGAAAGAAAGAATGAATCACTGTTTACCTGCTCAGTCTGCACCAGAGATGAGCTCGCTATAGTGGGAGTAATAAAAAAGTACCAAACAAGTGCGTTACCGGTGTTTTTGTTGTAAAGAAAAAGCAAAATGAATCACTTAAGGCATGATGTGTGTGAATTTTGCATTAAAACTTTACGACTCTGCCTCAGTTCAAACACAGATAATTAAGGGCATATCTCGTTGGGAAGACTCAGCTGAAAATACCCTGTCCGTAAAGTAACTACACCTACCGTTTTGTCCTTATGACCAAGGGCAATAAGAGGTTTTCAGTAAAGTTTTATAGAAATCCTGATACTGTTTGGATGATTTTTGTGCGACCTATTTTGTGATTGTCTCATAATATGGTTTACGTTCCTTCTTATTAAAAATTAGGCCTTTTGGTCTTGTTTTAATAGAAAGAGAAAGTTGGTACCTCATTTACTCTTTCAGTTATTTTGATTATTATTAATAATAAGCAAATTGCTAGCCAGTCAACAGTTTACGGTGGTATGATCATCGACGATATTGGCCCTACATCTACATGTTGCCCTGGAGGGCGAGTAAACCTTTGTAAGTGTTTGTTCTTGTTGATATCTACTTTTTCAGTTTCAGTTTATGCTTGTCATTTTGATTCGAAAGCTAGTGTTAGTGGCGAATAAAAACAATTAGAGATTATGGATTATTTTTAATGCCACTGTTAAAGCTGTTTCCTTGTTTAGTTTGCAGTAATTGCTGCAAAACATTACAGGTAGCGCAAGCCATAAATTCGTCTGGGATATCTACTTTCAAAGAATTCGAAGCCCCATTAAATTTTAGCAGACTTAATTGCAAAACTTGGTTTCCAATCGGGCGCTAAAATCGCAGTTTCGAAGTGTTGGAAAGCTTGTATTGGTTTTATACTGTAGGAGAATTGAGTATTAAACTTAGTTGAACAAAACCGTAAAAAAATTGGCCTTGTCTCACAAATTCCTTGGTGTATAGTAAATACACAAGAGTCTCTGTAATATAGAGAACTCTTCTGTTGCTCGTGAATTACTGTTGCAATAAGGTGTTTGTATCATGAAAGCTTCTGCAGGCTTGCAAGGGTCAACTATATTTTTTGAAGATGTGAACAGCAAGATTTATCACAATTGTGCTGCCTCATTTCATCCATTTTTTGGCCTGGTTCTTGAAACAGTCCCAAATTAATATGTGTTCTCCTCAGCTTTGAACAGTCTTCTAAAACAAACTTTGAGTCTGGGTAAAATCCTGCAATGTGAAACATTAAAAAAACCTGTGTTGCAGTTCTTTCCTGTGGTACTCTTTGTTTCTCTATTATTTTACTAACTTTGTGCTTCTAAGGTTCAGGGGCTAAATCAAGCTAAGCAGTAAAATTGTTGAAATAAAAAAGTGCAATAAATTGTTATGAAATTAACCCGTTCACTCCCAGAGTCAATTTTATCATGGCGATATATAATGTAAGTCTAACTTTTACATCTTCCGACAAAATCCTATGGTGTGACCATTCAAATGGAACCTCTTTGGCAGTACTTTTGCATGGTACCATTTGTTTTTCAATATTTTACAAAATGAAATTTGGGATGTTTCTGCAACCATGTGCCGACCTTGAAAGTAGGATTTTTGAGGGGGGGGGGGGGGGGGGGGGGGGGGGGGGGGGGGGGGGGGGGGGGGGGGGGGGGGGGAGGGGGAGGGGGGGGGGGGGGGTTGGGCAAATACCAAAAAAAAAATTCGAGCACGGCCTTGAACTGCAAAAAAAATATCGTGCAAAACAAAAACCCCAGAAAAAAAATTCCTGCAAAGCTTTATATTTTTAGAACAATATTTTATATCCAGGAGCAGATGGTCAGAACACAAATAAATCACACTGACGTTGTAGAATGTTAGCGACTTATGAGCGCTTGGGGAGGATCAAATGGTCTATCTTTTCATTGGCTTGTTTAGTTTAGCCAATAACAATGGTTTATTTTTGACCCGACGTAAGTTGTGTTTCTATGTAAGATATTTTCTGACACAAGGAATGGCTATTTTATAGTTGTACAGTGGCATTGTAGGTACATGTATATCTCAATGGATGAGAAATACTTTGTTTATTTGTTGTACAACAAGCTTGTAATTGCAAGGGCGGCGCTACCGGTGGGGCATTTGCCCCACCAACTTTCGACAGCTCAAAATGGCGGCGGGCGGAGATGAATAGTGTAGCAACATCCTTTGACCAGATCTGATGGCGGGACGCTTTAATGCATTAGAGTTTGTAAAATAAATATTCCGTTAATTAATCAAAAGCCTACAATTTTAGCATCGGAGATATTGTGACTGACTTTAGACTGGAGATTGGATACTGTGAACCAAGCATTTCAATACCCCTTGAGTTACTCGGAGGTCAGCTATCGGACTCCAGCTACCGACAAATCCATCAAACAAATCCATCAATGCTGTGAGTTAGCGCTCGGCCTCTGCCCTAAAAAGGCTCAAGACATCTACGAACAAACTATGTCACAAGAAAGATTAAATCATTGCATTATCCAGACATTGCATTAACTGACAAATTGAACATGGCTGATATTGGAAATCAGTTTATTTCTGCCTCCAATGACAGAGTGAGAAAATCGCTTTGGAAAATTCGTTTCCAAAGCCTTCCCATACTCGAAAAGAATTGACAGAGAATATTCGAGTGACAGTCGAATTTACTTTGAACAAACAACCAAAATGGAGTTACACCCAAGTTTCCCAAAGTTTTTCGTTTTCATGTACTTTTCATGAGAATTAAACTGAATTCAAAGCTGGCTTTGGAAACTGTTTCTCCGGTCTCAGGAACGCTGGAAATAACATTTCAGAGAGTTTCATTTCAAAAATTTCCCGGGGGAGCATGCCCCCGGATCCCCCTAGAAGCTCGCCCCTTCGGCGCTCGGCACAGGAGAGTCGCCCCACCAACATTATATTTCCGGCGCCGCCCCTGTAATTGTAAGATGGTTGGGTGTTCTACGATGGGCTGTGGAAGCGACATCAACAGGGGGCTGGTGTAAAGAAAATTGTAGGGGCAGTTACAACACCGCGGCTAGGCTTCATGCTATCAAGCTGCTGTCACATCAGATCTTACTTGCTATAGTATTCCTGTCTCTAGTATGGCCTTTCTAGTATTTTTAACACGTTTTTGTGTCAGGCATTAAAACATATAGACTCGCAAATAAATTTCATGCAAGCAAATCATGGCAAAAAGAAAAATCCTGCACAGTCTTGAGCGTAGAAAAAACTATCCTGCGCCAAAAAATTGCCCAACCCCCCCCCCCCCCCCCCCCCCCCCCCCCCCCCCACTCAAAAATCTAATGGTCCGTCCCTAATGAAATTCTGATGAATATAACCCTGTTTCGGTCATGGAATCATGGACTCCCTGCCTACTACCCAGACGTCTCTCTGCTGAAAAATAATGGGCGCGCAAGGCAGGAAGGGAAGGCAAAAGAGCGAGAGACGTCTGGCAGATGGCGGAATCTTTAATGGCAGATTATTACGCAATTTTTAAAAATGAAAGTAGGCCAGTTCATTTTGCTTATTTAGAGCAAAAAATTGTATGTTCCCATCTATCTTGGGGTAAGGTCATTCTTCTGTCGTGTCCCGATTTACTTATATGAATTTCGGGAGCAAGAAGGCCTTCTTACTTCCTTAACAGGCGTGCTTGTTGATAAAGTTGCACAGATTCTAAAAGAAAAATAATTTCGAAAATCAAAAATAGACTTACCTGTTATAGTTAACTCATCAAACGATTCCTCGAGCTCTTAAAGTTCAAAAGAATCTTCGTGTGTCTCTTCGACCTCCTTGCAAGCCATAAGACCAAATTATGAATCCTTCTTTCGGTTAGATAACAACAAATTTCTATTCTTATTACGGTAACCTCGTCAACAACAAAGTACCACTTTGAAAGCGAATAAATCCGTCAAAAAGGCCAGTGACAAGAAAGCGACAAATTTGCCAAGAAATCGACACGTTTTTTGGCCTTCGTTTCTTTCTCCTTCGCGTGGTCCCTCACCAGTCGCTCGCGCCGTCGCGCTCGTCACGCGAAACGCCTGAGGAGGAGGCTGATGGACGTCATAAAAGTTACAGAGTACCTTCAAATCGACCATTTTCTCGAAATTTGTTTTTGGGGGTCAAAATAAAGGTCTCAGAATGATCTATCATCCAAAAGAAAATATTTGAAAAGAGTGATAATTCAGTGACCAAGAAATAACGGTATGACGTTTTTTAAGCGTGTTTTCTCATAGTGAATTTTTGGCTTGTAGGGGAGACTATAAAGAGCTACAATTCAAACTCACTCAAAAGGAATTTGTTCGATTTTCCGAAAATTTCGACAGTATAAACCTTTTCGGGAAATTTTTAATTTCTGAAAACGTTTTGATTTAAAGCCATTTTCATAACTTTTCGTTTCAGAGTCAATTATGTAACTTTTAACTGAAATTGAATATGGAAAAATGCAGACACGTTTTTTTAGATGAATGTATGAGTTCTAAGTATTGGGCAAGATAGTAATGTGGGTGTTTCTTATTTTTTTATTGTCAGCAGAATGTTATTAAAAAGAAAACGTCGCTATAACAGCTGGGCAGAATCTTCTTCAATTTTTCGATTTCCGGAAAGAATTAATAACTATTTGATCTGAAGATGCACAGATGCACTGCGAGTTTCATAACCACCTTGCTAAGATACGTATAAATTGTAAATGAAAGGACCACTCGACAAATTCGAAATGCTGGATCCCTGGAAAGGATCTGATCAGCGAAATTAATTAGAAACAAATAAAATGAAAGGCTGATCGTACAGTAAAGGAATATATTGTTTTAACCGATTAATTTCGAACAGCACGGCAGTTCTTCATCAGGGTATAACCTAGCCTGTTCCAGGCGTTTAGATTGTGGGGAGCAGCGAAAAGCGGCGCGCGGCGCTATAGGGTCGGCGCGAGGGAAAACGCCCGCCCCCAAGAGCGGGGAAAAAAAGAGAGACCCTGGGAACGAGGTTGAAAAACGATGTGCGTAAAGCTAGCTTGAGAGACTTTTGTTCTTGGGCCATCGTAGTTTGATGAGAAATAGAACACAAACCTCGGTGATAAACATATTGAACTTATTCATTTTTAATAAAACTTGACGTTTCGTATGCATACATTTTCAAAAGTGATCGTTACAGTGTTGAAAATATATTTTTTTTAACCGATTAATTTCGAACAGCACGGCCGTTCTTCATCAGGGTATAACCGTACTAAAAGAAAAACGTTACAAATTTAAGTAATGTTCCGCGCAAGAAGTAGGCAACCCAAATGCACGGAATGCAGAAAGGTGTGAATTGTGCTATTGTTGAAACCGTCCACCTCATTGGCTAAAACATGAAAATCTACCATAACTTCATCAGGCAGCGCATTCATTTTTCTCTAGTTTACTAATTGATTCCCTTTTAGTGAAAGCTATTGTGATTTTTAATGCAACAAAAATTCTATGTGGGGAACATGGAAAATTAGCCATTGTTTTGGAGTCTTACGATTGGATGAAATCTTGTAACACAAAAGAAACATCGCTTTAAAATAAAGTTTCAGTAAATTTCATATTAATTCAAAACCATGTTGTCCATAGGTTGACGTATTCTCAGTACGAAAATCTAAACATTCTTATGTGGGGAAAGCGAAATGCCGCGGAACAATAGAGAATTGCCTACTTATTACGCGGAACGTTACTTAAATTTGAAACAAGTTAAAGATATGAAATTACATATGACATGATGAAGCGACAAAAAAGGACGCTAAAATTTACATGAATATTAAGTTTCGTGGCGTCTGTTTAATCCTTAAATAGGTTCAAGTGTTTGACCTCTATCGATAAGCCTCTCTAGCTAGATGAGAAATAGAACACAAACCGCGGTGATAAACATATTAAATTTTTATTCATTTTTGATAAAACTTGACGTTTCGTATGCTACTACATACATTTTCAAAAGTGACCGTTACAGTGTTGAAAACTATACTTCCTTTACTGTACGATCAGCCTTTCATTTCATTTGTTTCTAAGATACGTATGTCACAGGGAAAGTAGGGAACTCGTCATTGTGTAGATAATCAAAAAAGGCGAGCAAGTTTTTGGATAACAAGAGGCTACACTTAGCCTATACTCATGCGCACGAGACTCTAAGACGCGTTGATTGAAGTTACCAATAGTTTTCCTGTGTTACTAAATCGCATGCAACCGGTGTAAAATGGGTTATTCCAGAAAAAATCCCCCCCCCCCCTCCCCCCCGACGGATGCAATGTTTTTTACCCCTTCCCCGCCCAGATTTCCCGGCCAGGCCAACCAACCCTCGCACCTTGATTTTTAACCCAGATACCTCCTCCTGCCCGGATTGCCATAAACTTTTTGTAGGCCCAAAATAAACAGGAAATCGCATTTAGGAGATCCGGGATTTTTTTAAAGTTTTCAAATCTTTGGTGAGAATTGTTATGAATTGGTCAAACATTTTGTAAATAAACGTTGCGTGACGCATTCACTAAAATCTTTCCGTGATTTTAAGGCCAAATTGAAATGAAATGTTTCCATAACTTAAAGCTGGTTCTTTAAAAAAATGCTTTGATTTTGCCATCTATAATAAGTTTTTTCCAGGCTTCACAGTTTCTTCAAAGTGTTGTCGCAAATACACAATTTTGCTTTATGCAAATTTTATGTCAAATGTAATTTGATAGCAAGAAGTTTTTAGATTTGTGAAATGACCACTGAATCCAAAATATATTTTCTATAAAAGGTCGAAACTTTTGAATGAAACTCATATTTCCTTAAATGAGAATGTCTTTCCTTTGATTTAAAGGGTCAAACACCTTTCAGAATTCAGTGATTTTCTGCTTCTGGAAGTCTTGGCGATTTATTGTATCCTAATTACTGCGAGGAACCGACTAGCGTCTGCGAAAATATAATAAACATCACAAAATAATTCAATTCAGCAACCTATTTTTATTATGCTTTCTAAAATCGCCGACTTTTCCTGTGTAATAGAATGCCAATCTTATCCGGAAAAATAATTCACATAATGCTTTCGCTAATAAAAAAAAAACAGTTCTGAATGGTCAAAGGTACAGAAATGAAATGCTGGCGGCATTTGAATCATGAGTTCGGATAGCTCATGGTCTGTAAACAAACACTTCAATTCACAGCTCGATTTTTCACTAAAACCTTTTTCCAAACCACGAAAACACCTAAAATAATCTTTGAAAACAATACTTGGCCACATTTGGTGAAAGCTGTGCTTGGTAAAGTAGTAAAAAGGACGAGAAAGCTCCGTTTACCTTTCCCACGGATCCAAAGCGCGCACGTACAAACAGAACTGCCTTGACAATCGAGTCGTCTAATCCGAAGCTATCAGAACTGTCTCATCGTACAGTAATCGGGTGAACTTGGCACAACTTCGCGCTTCGGAAAGTCGTACTTACTTACACAGGTGACAACATAGTGGTTACTAGTAACATAGTGACCACAAAAAGTAATAAAGTCAGTAAAAATCGACATTAATATGATACGCATTACCCAGTCCATAATCCACAGAAGTCCAGTCCCGAAGTCAAAATGTTTTATTAAATCTGATGGACTGAAGTAACGACGCTGTTTTGCCGTGTGTTTCTATTTTTCTTTCCTGAAAAAGTCTTGAAATTACTCACCACAGGCAGCAAGGACTGCTCCGATACAGACATTGCAAAGAATCGGCAGTAAAACGGGAAATAAATTGACAATATGCTTATCAGTGCGAGAGATCGATGTTTGGCATTTTTGCCTCGGAAGAACTCTGATTAAAAAAGCTCTTAGTTTTTTTTAGAATCGCAACAAATTCGGCCTCAAGTTGTATGCTGTGTATAAAAGCAACGTTCTCATCTATGGGAGAAATACAGGACTGACTTATACACCAATAAGACCAAATGACGGATAATGTTTGTCATGCGCATGCGTATCAAACATTTGTCTTATACTTTAATGTACCATAAGAAAAAAGCAATTTAAACAAGATAAGAAGACGTCCGACATGGAGAAGAGTTACTTCTTTCATTCAGTCATCGTACCTGCAAACCACGTTACTATTGAATGTTTTATAAATGAAGGCTGTACCACAATGAAGCCAGTCATTCTTGTGAAAATAATATATACCTGACGTGAACATTACTAATGTGAGTAGGGTTGTAGAACACTCTGTCGTGACACTTCAGTAACGATGTTTTGCCGGAAGTGAGAGTAGCCGGAAGTCACTAAAACGGAAGTGTAAAAATCAAAATACACAATTTAAAATATGCGTGAATAAATTTGCATGCAAAATCGTGACACAAAAATTAAAAATAATAAAAAGAAAAACGAAGCCCATTTTATAACTCATGCCGCTACGCGCATGAGTAATGAAGCGGTCGCCAGAGGCTGTAAATCTCCGGCCGGGACGAGTGGTGGACTGGTTCCCAGAGGCAAAGACATGCGTGCGCAGACGTTTTTGAGAGTAACGCAAGACAGGTCAACTGCAATGGCGGCGGGAACTTGCGAAGGTCGCTTATTTACGATGTTTTAGCAGCGAATTAATTCTCGAGAAAGCGTCGATCTTTCCGTAATGAATCATTCTAACTCGGCGACTGGTTACAGACCATCCAGGCCTATGTTATGTCGATATTACAGTACGAATGGATACTGTTTTTATGGCGATCAGTGTCAGTTTGTTCATGCGAAACCTTCTTCGAACGAAGTCCGAAATGGTATGGTAAACACGATTCGAAAAACTCATTTATTATTTCCCCTGTGCATTTTTTCGCACATATTGATTATGTTTATTTGTTGTAAATTTATTTAGCATGGCTACTGGATAACACGATCTTAGGCTTCTCATAAATTTTATGGAGTTGTAGTTTTCGACAACAAAACCAATATTGGCCATGGGTTGCAGTTGAAGTTCTGATTAAGCTCAATAATTCGTTCGTCTTTTAACGAAACTTGTTCCCTTTAGATTGTTTTTTTTTTCAGTTCTTTTAAATAAGGCTCTCATAAAAATTTATTTGTACATCATTTGTAAGGGAAGTATTAATATAATTTAGACTGCTTTTAATTTGATATAGTGGTAGAATAGTTAAGCTTTAAGCTTATATAAAGCTCAATTCATTTTGCATGGATCTTACTAGTTTATAAGAGTACTCAAGTTTGCAGTTCTCTCCAACAGTTCTCTCGTCTGCTTATCAAATCTAAATTGTTGTCATCATTTTAAAACCTTTTTAACAGTATAAATCATATGCTTAAACAATTCCAGTGTGTTTGTAAAACTGATGCCAATTGCATTTGGTTGTTTACATTGTGTGCCTCTGGACATTTTATCGACTTTTGAAGCAAATGCATGTATAATGTTAATTGGCAATGATAAACTTTTGCAGTGAACTTCTATAACATGGGCACCAAGGAAACAGATAAATCTCTGTTCTGATGGCCTCTTTTGTTTTTGTTTTTCAACTTCGATAAACTGGCTTGAACTGCAGACAAAATATCACACTTTGCCTGGGGGACTGTATCTCAATTCTTACATACTTTCTGACCACTTTTTTAAGATGAGAAGTTTGTCGTTATGGTTGATCTCAAATTGCTAAGGGGGCACTTCTACAAGGGAGGATGTTCAATCAATGAAAATTTATACAGTAAAACACTCTTTGAAATTTTCATTTGCTATAAAATGAGAAATGGTTTGGTGATAGTAAACTTGAACCAAACAAACATGAGTGCCAAACTTGCAACCACGACTACACTTTATAATATAGGCAGCCTATGGCTACAAGAGATTATTATAAACACTTATTCTCCCCAAAATCAGTGTTGGAGTAGAACTGCCTCCCTAAAGAAATAGCTCTGTCTGACTTGTTGAAAAATTTTAAGGCTGCAGTATCAGCTGTTTATTAACCCTTTAACTCCCAAGAGTGCCAAACATAAAAATTCAAGAAAAATTCCAAATTTAATTTCGTAAAATAATGAAAAACAAATGGTACCATGCAAAAGTACTGCTGAAGAGGTTTTATATGAATGGTCGCACCATAGGGTTTTGTCGACAGACTCAAAAGTTAGAAGTATTTAAACTACATGTCTCCATAATTGACTCTCTTGGAGTGGAAGGGTTAACTTGTCTTTAATCGTTTAGTTTTAAGGCATTCCAAAGTACTCAGTATTGAGTGTGTGACCTATGTATGTGCCTGGTAAATATCTCTTTCTCATTTAACTTTTACAGCTACAGACAAGAACTTTAATGTTGGAGGGAATGATACAAATTCATCCTTTCACAGAAGCTCTTCTCTGCCGACTTTCAACTCTGGCAATGTCAACAACGGCCCTCTTGGTACAAAAGGATTGCGAGGAGGTGGAGGGTTTAAAAGTAACACCCCAGGAGGAATACCGAACAATAGCTTTGTTAACAGCATGGCACAGTTGTCAGTATCAACAAATAAGGTGCATATGATTTGTATGTTTATTGAATTCTTTTAACTCCTTAAGGTGGCTCGATATAGTTTTTTTTGGCGCGCGCAGATTGGGTTCTAATTTACCCGCCGGACTTTTAAAAATTTGAGTCATCCAAGAAAAAAGATAAACAAACATGGCCGCAACACTCCTTTCGCAATTTTATTTTTGCGCCGGCCTGGTTGACTGTGTTTTTCGCGTGTATGCAAGCTAGGTTTACATTCTTCTTTCTTTGGTGGTAATGTGATTTACCGAGAAAAAGAAAACAGGGCGGTTAAAGTTTCCTGACAAGAATGCAGTGAAGAATGGTTTCGCGATCGACAACTCAGCCCCGCATCGACGCAATTTTCCTCTGAATACAAGAGAGTTTATTTTGGGCTGTTTTTAGGGGCAGTGTATTTTCTTAATCTAAACTCTATTAAAAGAGTAATGCAGAATGTGTTGGGAAAGACAGTTCATCTTCTAATAAGAACAAACAGCAATAGAGCGTGTGCGCGACGAAGTTCCCACCCACTGCATGACATTTGTGGTCGATTCTCGTCATCAATTAGATAAGAAAATGCACAAAAAGGGTTATCCAGCTACGAACCACCAGAGGAAATAAAAAGCAAAAAGGAAGCAGACGTTGTATGGCTTTTAATGAAGCAGCAAATCAGAAATACTCAAAAGAGAAAATTAGGAAATCTTCAATCTGGCGTTCAAGAAAAGACACAACAACATGGCTACAGTGATTTTCAATTTGTAGTTTTTGACACGGAGACAACTTCTTTAGATAAAATAGCAGCTATAACTAAACAGGTAAACACTTACAATTAACTTTGTGCATTTTCCCAAAATGCAATATCAGCTACTACACTTCTCAGTCGATTTAACAAACTGTCAGTGGAATCGATAAATGGCCAGAAAACGTTGCTCAAAGAAAACGTTCCAGTGCATACTGTTCATCTGAGCGATTTCACCACTTTTCTCTCCAGTAATGCTATCGCAAATTGCCACAGTGTTTTGATCGGCCACAATTCTTTTGTTTTGACACTCCCACATTGCTACGCTGTCTTAGGCTCTCTTCTCCGCAAAGGCTCCTATCAGTTAGGCATGAGTTCAAAGAAACACTTTCATCCATGAAAAATTCTATTCGCCGACAGTCTTCACCTTGTCAAAACACCCGAATCGCTCAATCCGGGAGGAAAGCCCTGTAGAAGCAATCTTCCATCGGTTTTAAAATCTGTTTTTAATGAAGAGCTTTTTAGCAAATGATGCTTTGGAAGATGTCTTTGCTCTCCATCGCGTATTTATTATTATTTCAATCCCCGTCGTTGTAAACAACGGCAATGTAAATCCCGCCTCCTTCGCTTTCGAAGACATGGTATTTTTAGACGAACGCTTCCAGCGTGTGCAATTTCAGGGATAACATCTTTTCTCAGAGTAATAATGGGCTGGTAAAGCAAAGCCTCCTACAAAAAATTGCAGAAAGTGGCCTGTCCTACCAGGACTTACAGTGTCTCTAGAGAGGCTCGCAATTTTGAGCAGAGCGCCGACAGCAGCGATTCCATCCACACCACGAGAAACAAAGCATCCAGCGATCATTTCGAAGGCAAGTGATGTACCAGCCATTACTAGACACGATTCATCCAAAAGATAACAGTTTCTATCTCACAAAAAGCTGCACAGTGCGAAAGAGATTTGTCTATAAATGAATAAACAAGAATAACATCCGCAAATCGACCACAAAATCCGCGTGGAGGAGTGGCGTGACAACTGCCGCGCATGCGTAATTGCCGATCTTGTCGTGTCAAAATTTTCAGAAATTTGAAACTTTCAAAGTCCACACTTCCGCTTCCGCTCGGTAAATTTTTTTCATTTTTTGCATGTTGACTTCGTTCTATCCAAAGTTCGTTTTACGCGATTTTCAAAAAATTCTGTCAACAGAGAAAAAAATTACCAACGAATTCTAAAAAACGTGTTTTTTCTTTAAAATTTCTGACAGATTTTTTTTAAAGTTGGTACTCGGGTAGAACACAGGGGTCGAAGGCCGTATGCAAAATTTAAACAGAATTCACCGTGGAATTTTAAAGATAATTGAAGATATGTCTGTTTTGAGGCCCTACTTAAAAGCCCAATGGCGTTGCCATGGCAATGCCAACCTCGATACATGTATGGCAAATTAATACTGTAATATTATCTTGATTTCGGGGTAAAATGTGATGACGATCCGCAAAGTATAACTCTAATTGTTTTGCCTCCAAATATACTATACAGGGAAACCAAAATACTATATCGAGCCACCTTAACTCCCAAGAGCCAGTCATCAAAATTCAAGAAAAATCCCAAATTTCATTTCATAAAATAATATTGTTGTAAAATAAATGGTACCATGCAATAGTACTGCCGAAGAGGTTTTATTTGAGTGGTCACATCTTAGGATTTTGTCAACAGATTCAAAAGTTAGAACTATTAAAACTACATGTCTCCATAATTGACTCTTGGAGTGACAAGGTTAAGTTCATGGTTTGAAAAGAAATGCTTGCAAACTTGCAAACTTCAGTGTTTTGCAATTCAGAATAAAGTCTTCTAGCAGGTGTTTGCAAATAGACATTCATTATTATTGTGAGTTAAGATACAAACAGATTAACTAACAAAACCAGATGGTTCATTGGTACATGTAGCATTGATAACAGCTTATAAAAGTGAATATGCAAAAGAGGGTGTGCACTTTGTAGCAGGTACAATATACAAATTCTATTAAGAATTGTTACAACTGTAGTGTGATTGTCATGGAAACACAATGATAGACCTGCCAAGTCTCACGCCTTAGGTGTGAGTCTCACGCTTGCGAGTCCAAAACTCGGATCTCACGCCTACTCACGCCTATGGAGCAATTTCTCACGCCTGAATGAAAGATTTGACCTATCAGCCTTAACTGTTCGCATGATCCAATATAAAATAGCACTTTTTTGTAGGTTTTTATCATTCTGAACATTACAATTACAGAGGTCTGAGGTCCATGGAAACTTCCGATTTCTTCGGAACATCTTCGAACAACTTCAGACATCTTCAGAATAGATCGGGTTCTCTTCGGATTCGGTCGGGTCGCCTTCGGAAATCCTGGCACTCCCACGAAAAAATTCTCATGCCTATCACTCGGAAAAAGGTGGCAGGTATACAATGAATCAGTGTACTATGTGGAATATTATTATACAAGTCATGTAATAAAACATGCGAACAAAAGCATGCAAATCTTAACTCTCAATGCATTCTTGTCACTTTTAATAATAACGGTTGTAAGTCTGTTGCCTAAGACCAAAGTTATGAGTCCAGGCTGTGTAATGTTAGGTGCTGTAGCCAAAAATTAGGCACCCAGATCAGTTCCTTGGGCACTTCAAACTACTGGGCTCCTGTTAATAACAGCCTTGCATTGTTGCATTTGGTTGTCTGTTGACATTAAATTCAGGTTAATGATATTTTACCATGTATTAAGTTCTGTTTAATATGAGCATACATGTACATATGTATTGTACGTGTACATGTAGCTGACTGCCAAGACTGCTAGTGAGTTTGCATGTGTTGCAAATGTAAGGAATTCTCACTGGACTGAAAAGTTACAAGTTCAAACCTTAAAGTTTCAATTGAGTGGCTGGGTACATAACGCGCCTACACTGTACAGTGTATGTCACATTCACTTGAACATATTGGGATTTTTAGCCAAATAACATCAGGGCAAAAAACTTTTTCATCTTTCCACTTGTCCTTTGGACAAGTGCCACTCAAATTTTGGTTGTCCAAAAGTGAAATTCACTGGTCCAAAAAATGAATAAATTAAAAAAATGTACACTGTAGCGGTAAAACAAATTTACAATGTACCATAAAAACTGTCGTATAAGCCACATTTGCCCAAAAATGTTTACAAAAATTGAGGGTGCGGCTTATCTGCGGGAACACCTGCAATAGATTATACTTTCTGGTGATATATGTTGACCAGACGTTTTGAGCCTTGAAATTGAACATTCTATTTATTTGAGGTGTACAGCGTGGAGCAAACATTGTTCAACTTTAGATGGTGTAGAAAAGTGAGTCTTGTTTCTCTAACAGAGCTGCCAGAGTGCCTCCGAGACCAAAAATCAAATTTAAGAATAATGATCCGCATGAAACACATATTCTTGTAACGCGCGAATGTGAGCGTTGCATTTATAAGTTGTAAAAGTTAGCCTCAAAATTAATTGTCAAAATACCTGTGTTGAAACAGTGCTCCCTATCTTTGGCGGCCATTTCAAAGCTTTTAGCCATGAAGGAACACCAAAGACGAACAAATTCAAAGCCAAAGAAAAGAGTCTGTAAACAAGTGGCCATTTTGGTTATTCTTAGTAACCAGGCTAAATACAAACATGTGCTCAAATTTGCATGGTCGGAAAACAATTAAGTTTACAAGTAAAATGAAACAGAAATTCGCGGAAACCAGGTTAGTTTACGAAGTCCAGAGGTGCTTGGGAACCTTACAACTCAGTGAAAAACGAGACAAATTTCTCCTGGACAATTGTACTTGTCCCGTCGGACAAGTGCTTTTGGAAATTCACTTGTCCGAGATCAAGAAGTACTCGTCTCAGACGAGCGGATGAGTGGAAGTTTTTTGCCCTGAACATTCTGTTGATTGAATAATGACTGGTTAACTTTGGCTGAAGTTTTTGTGAAGAATTATAGAAAAATTTGGTGCTGACTGGATCTTTGTGATGTTTTGAATGAACCTGAATGTTTTGAATGAACCTGAACCTGTCATTACTTTAGCAAGAGAGTGCTTTCTACACAATAGGCTTGAAACACTTTTGTAGGTGAAAAATGTAAACATTGGACATGTTGGCAATTTATGCAATGAGCCCTTCAATTGAATAGTGTTTAGTATCTGATCCTTGCAACATTATGCTGTATTCAAAAGGAAATGACCACTTAAGGCAAATAACTGTTGTTTTGAATTATGTAAACAACATCTCTCAACTAGACTCCAATACATCAAAGAAACATATAAGGGATCAGTGAGATCTGTTTGTTGATATTGATGCAGCCTGTCTCCAAGCCAAGTGTTGTATTAGTACAAATAGTAGTGGTTCATAGTTTAAAGTCACCATCACTTTACAAGTACATGTAAAAATGAATAATGCTTGGTTGATTTCCTTTGTTTGAAGGCAAACAATCTAAAAAATAATTTGTGAATGGGGTTAGTTTCTAGAGAAACTGTGGTGCTGCGTCGGTGGGGGGATGAAACACGAGAATTTAGTTTTATCGACTGAGTCGATAAGGTAAATTGACCACCGTAAAAAGATTCAAATAGCTGACGTTTCGAGCGCTAGCCCTTCGTCGTCGCTCCGACGAAGGGCTAGCGCTCGAAACGTCAGCTATTTGAATCTTTTTACGGTGGTCAATTTACCTTATCGACTCAGTCGATAAAACTAAATTCTCGTGTAAAAAATAATTTATTGTGCATCACCTTTAGTTAGTTGTTAGGGAAGTTTGTGGCCATAACAGAAAGTCAGTGTGCTAAAAATGTTTTCAACATATTGCCATTTGTCAAATGCCGTTGTGATTAATTACATAGCAAGCACAAACTTTCCACACAATAAGTGGTTTGAATATTTCATTCACATGTAAAAGATCACCATTCATTTAATTCACTTGGCTGTTTTACATGTGTCTGTTTGTTTTTATGGATTCACTTTCTAATCAATCCAAAAACATTCAATATTTAAATAGATGCTACACTGTACATGTATGATTAAATCCATTTTAAATCATTCTTAAATATTACTGATATATAGGATACTCAATTTTTTAAGTAAATTGATGACATATTCTGGGCTGTCACAGAGTCCTAAAGTGTGATGTCACAGAAACTTAAATTTGTAAAATTATGGGATTTGATTAGAATTTTGGAACAAGCATGACAAAAAATGTCTGCTTACCAAAAAATCATCATCTTCAGGGCTCGAAATTAAAAAAAATTCTCAATCGCAATTTGCGAGTAATTCCTAAAATTTAGTCGCAAGTTTGAAAAATTTAGTCGCAAAAAAAGACAAAAAAAATGAGAAACAAGAAATTTCTGAAAAAGTGCGCCCGTGATACACTTCTTGGAAACCGCGTTAATGCAGCATGAAATTGACAACTAAGTCACGCAACATTCAACATGAATTTCGCAGGATTTTTCGGATAAAATTACAACTACCAGTTACAAGTAAGACACAAGACTGTTGAATATAATTCCTTTATTAGCTAGGCCATAAAACAGTCTCAAAATCACGACTAATACACAAATTTTAGTCGCAATAGCGAAATATTTAGTCGCAAATGCGCCCGACACAGGTGCAATTTCGAGCCCTGATCTTATTGCAATTTTGCCTCAGCAAAATTAGAAGGGTTTGTATTGAGTCATCAGAGCATAAAGGTGCCAATCTCTCACCCACAAAATGAAATGAGATGCTGATTTTTGGCGAGCGAGCGTTTTTTGTCATGCTCTTTTCGTATATCTAATCAAATCCCATAATTTCACAAATTTGGTTTTTGTGATGTCATCACTTTAGTACTCTATTAGTAGCTGGCAGCTGCCTGTTATGGCCAATGCAGTCAAAATGACGGGCAACTCAAAGTTTAAAAATAACTAAGAGAGCAACAATCATGGGAGGCTATGTGGAGTTTCTGCCCACCTACTTTCTTTGTATAGCCAGTAACCTCAAAGCTTAAGAAGGCTCAACTCAGTTTTTTTTTCCTGCGGGGTGTATGTTTTGGAATCAAAATTTTGCAGGGAAGGCATGCTTCAATATTGCTTTCATACTTCACCAAGTTTATGACATGTGAGCAAAGTTTTATGTTTCACTGGTGTCCAAGCGTTAAAATAATGATTGTCCTTTACTTTGCAATCATTACTTTAACGGCTGGCTGTTTTAAAATAATATGTAAGGGCATTTTGGAAATATTTTGCTTTATTGCTGATTTGCATATCATGCCCTAAAAAATTGTTTTTGATTTACTTGAAAACTGTGTTATATATTTTCTTGAAACTTTGTCTGCAGCTACATCTGTAGTGATAAGTTAGAACTACAAAATTTGAAAATTTTATTATGAAGTGTCTGACTAGATTTTGAGAAAAACGACATTGTTTAAAACAAAGGGCAATAAGCTTGCTATAGTAACCGCTGTAGCTTGGAAACCAGCGAAACAAAAAACTTTGATCATATTTCATAAACTTGGTGAAGTATGAAAGCAATTGAAGCATGTTTTCCCTGTGAAATTTTGATTTAAAAACATACACCTCACTGTAAAAAAAAAACTGAGTTGAGCCTCCTTAAATTACGACAGCCCTGCATGTCAGGATTTTTTACCTTAACATGAATAGTACATTTTTTAGGAGTCCATTATAAAATTTTGTTCAATTTGACAGTTGTCTGTCAAAAGATGATGACTGAATATTTTGTTTATTTCAGATTCCTCCAGGGTCTCTTGGAGGTCATCCCTCTCCGATGTCACCATCAAAGAAGGCATTTACATCATCATTAGCCCCTGGAGGCCCAGTATCACCACTACACTCTCCTAAACCATCTCTTGGTTCACCAAAACCACAGCACAACCCAGTGACATCACAAGCATTTGAATTCCTGCCTTCTGCTGCAGTAAGTTCAATTACATTGTATTACACTTTTGCACTTTATGGATATCTCACTAAGAAAATATTAGTCACTCCACTACATTGTGTTCTTCCAGTTAAGTACATACATACGTACGTACAGTACTGTACATACATACATACATACATACATACATACATACATACATACATACATACATACATACATACATACATACATACATACATACATACATACAAACATACATGGAGGATATAACATGGCCGCGCGAAGATATGAATTTCTCTTCGAGTGTTGAAAAATATTTCACGTGTGAGCGCAGCGAATGAGTGAAATATTTTTCAACACGAGAAGAGAAATTTCGTATCTTCAAGCGGCCATGTAATGTTCTGTTTATTATATAAACACCAATGAAATCAAGCCATTTCACTTTTATATTTTTTTGTAGTCCTAAAGTAGAACCATGAGCAACAGTGATCTTTTCCCATGTGAAGATAACATGTTATTCTCACGTGTGAAGATAACATGTTATTCTCGCGTGTGAAGATAACATGTTATTCTCACGTGTGAAGATAACATGTTATTCTCACGTGTGAAGATAACATGTTATTCTCACGTGTGAAGATAACATGTTATTCTCACGTGTGAAGATAACATGTTATTCTCACGTGTGAAGATAACATGTTATTCTCACGTGTGAAGATAACATGTTATTCTCACGTGTGAAGATAACATGTTATTCTCACGTGTGAAGATAACATGTTATTCTCACGTGTGAAGATAACATGTTATTCTCACGTGTGAAGATAACATGTTATTCTCACGTGTGAAGATAACATGTTATTCTCACGTGTGAAGATAACATGTTATTCTCACGTGTGAAGATAACATGTTATTCTCACGTGTGAAGATAACATGTTTACGTGCGAAAGCTCACCTGGTATTTCATTGGTGTTTATATAATAAATACACACATTTACATAATCTTTATTTAACCACGGTTTCTCCTTCATACTGTACAGTAAACACCCACATATAAGAACCTACGTGTACACTTTTACAAGTCAGCATGATATACATATTGGGTGTTTAGTGGGGAGTCAGGCTGTTTAGGTTTTTAATTATGTTCTTATTTTATTCAGTGGTTAAACTGTTTGCTACTGTTCAGAATAGTACTTAAAGCCCATTATTTCAGTCGTCATAACTTTTTTCCCTGTGTTGAACATTTATTTGCTCAGATAATTAGTTTTGAGATGGGAGAAGGAAAGTTCTGCCTTTCAATCTACTGTAGATACAAATTATTATTTTCCAAGGGGAATTACCTATCTCAAGAGGTGTAAAATAGGAACGAGGTGTATTTGAATTAACTTAACCCATTCACACCTGAGGATTTTTACGTTTTTGAGTGATTTTCTGCATACACACGCCCCATAGGATTTCGTGACTTCATATTTGGAGTTACCATTGAAAGTGCTGCTGTTCTAAAACACTGAAGGCTCGAGTTTACTGGAAACGTCATTGTGACGATCTCATTTTGCTTGGTTGATTTGCAATAAAGGGTCCAATATAAATTATCTACGATTTTTGATAAGTTCACAGCCATTTTTCATTTTTAGTAGCTGCCTGGTGAGCATCATTAAGCTTGGAGGTAGTTCTGAGTCCACTTCTCAATGAAGCGAGTTAGGTGTTGTACTTCGTTTACGAATTTGGCTCGTTGCTCGTTGAACTGGAAAAATGGCCGCCTGGAAACGAAGTGGCTTTGGGACTCGACTCTGGATGAATTTCTCGACCTACCGCGGCATATTTTGGAAGTTGCGACCACAGGAGAATACAACAAGCGCGAAATTTCGGAGGTGGGTCGGAGTGGCTGTGGACTTAGTATAAATATGAAATGTGTGGGGAAAGAATGGAACCCTGTCAAAATTTTTGGCTTTTTCCCAGCATGCAGTGCGGTGGTGATGTTGAAAATCGAGGCAAGGTGAGTATGCACTAGTATAAGAAGCTGTAGCTAGGCCCGAGCAACGAATAAGAGCAAAAAAATTCACTGCTAAGCTAGGACTAGGACTGAATTTTGCTGTTAATGTTGACTTTTGGGTTTGCCACGATGATTTGAAAAAAAAAGAACTAAAGGCAAAAACGTGATTTTTGTTGTTTTTCTATGACGTTAAAAACGGTAATTTTTGTTATTGTCCAAATTCAAACGCTGATATTCTGCAAAAATCGCTGACTTTTTTGTGTTTATTGGGTATCTCAATTTGACGTGTGCTGTAAGTGCTGCAATGCATGGGAGCAGTACTGTACAGGTGTAGTTTTCCTCTTTAGAACCAGACTCTGCCCCAGGCCCCAATCCATAGTCAAGCCCAGGTCCCTGCTCCTCAGCAGATGGAGTCCATTGGTGGAACAACATACTTTTACACTCAACAAGCACAACAACAACCTGCTGTGGTAAGTACTCTGGCTTTCTTGTCTGTGCAGCATAAAACTGGAATGGACCATTTTACAGTTGAGTGAAAGTGGGTTGTACAGGTCCAGCATACCTGGAAATTCTGGAAGGCCCTGAAAATTAAAATAATATTTTTAATGATGCACATCAAGTACTGTATTTGTTATAATAAATGCCCTGTCAATAATAGAGGCCCCTCTATAATAAATGCCCTCTTAAAAGGCGGAAAAATTCAATAAACCCTTCTCTCTAATAAATGCCTTCCACCCTCAAATCCTGCTTAAAAATATAAGCAATACCAAGAAATCTTTATATGCAGTGCATAAATGAAACTAGTTTTACATTTTGTGTATGTAGTATAAAGTCGTGTTCCAATCAAAAGTCTTTGCAGGGAAATGAAAGAAACACCTGTCTCTAATAAATGCCTCTCTCTAATAAACTCCACTTCCTATATAAATATACCTGCCAAGTCTCATGCCTTAGGCGTGGGTCTCATGCCTGTGAGTCCAAAACTCCAATCTCACGCCAACTCATGCCTATGAAGCAATTTCTCATGCCTGACATACAGATTTGATCTATCAGCCTTAACTGATCGCATGATCCAATTAAAAATATAGTCACGTTCATGAAGATTTGGCACTTTTTTGTAGGTTTTTATTGTTCTGAACATTACGATTACAATGCTGGATGTTTTTAAACGGAGGTCTGAGGTCCATGGAAACTTCCGAATTCTTGGGAACATCTTCAGACAACTTTGGACATCTTCGGAATAGATCGGGTTGTCTTCAGATTTGGTCGGGTCGCCTTTGGAAATCCTGGCAATCCTACAAAAAAAAATTCTCACACCTATCACTTCGAAAAAGTTGGCAGGTATACCCTAATAAATGCCCCTCCCCCCCCCCCCCCCCCCATGGAACCATGGGCGTTTATTAGAATAAATATGTTATGTCAGATTTTGTATGCAATTCAAGAACATTTTCATCAGGATTTGATGATTAGGATTTGCTTTTAACACCCTATTACACTACAGTGTTTTAAGCAAAGCAAAAGGTAGCACACTGCAGGCAAACTTGAAAACATTCTGGCCCTGTCAATAATTAGTTTATGTTTAAATTTTGCCATGTCTTTTCAAAACTCTCCAGCACACTAACTACAATGGCTAGATAAGGTAGCTACAACATTGTCTCTTTTCTAGACATACAGCAAGCCTCCGAAAATAAGCCCCCCCCCCCCCCCCCCCCCCCCGAAAATAAGCCCTCCTAATTTATAACAAAAAAAAAATCCTTCCAATAAAAAGCCCCGCCAAGAACAAGCCCATGGAGATGTTTTAATGATTGAACTGGAAATACATTATAAAGTGATCTTCAACTTAGATGTTGCTTTTAATTATCATCAACACAAAAGAGAATCGCCAATGTTTATAAGTTTACTGTCCTTTTCAAATTTCTCTTCTCACTCTTGATCTGTTTTCCTTTTGGCCGTATATATACAATCATGTACATAGAACTTGCAAGGCAGTTCAGTGCCACTGCCTTAAACCCACACTTCCTCTGGTGTAAATGGCTCGCAAAATTTTAAGACACAAAATGCCACCCGAAAATAGCCCCATTGATTTTTTTAATGAACATTTCCAACCAAAAAAAGCCCACCCAAAATTAAGCCCCCCAAAAAAGCATGTTGGGCAAATATAAGCCCAGAGCTTATTTTCGGAGGTTTACGGTATGACAACGATTGTATAGAAATTTAATGTGCATTAATGAACCATTAGACAAATCTAACAAAATGCTGGGGTAACCCTGCGATGGGCAAGGACCTCATCCAGGAAAGGAGGGAGGGGGGTGATTTTATGTAAACAAAACAAGACTTGGATTTTATAGTTCTATCTTCACTCGCATCACCTTATGCAAATATGTTTGTGTATTTTTTGCAATTTTGATTTCCAAATCAGTTTCTCGGGCAATTTTTGAATCGCAACAGGTGTGTTTTATTCGGAAATTAATCAGACTAGTTATTTTAGACCGAGAAAAAGTTGTTTTTGTGAACTTTTGTACGGTCTAAATGTACTGTGCAGATGGTTACGTAATACTTCATGTTTTTGAGAATTGCTAAAATTGAAAAATAGCCTGGTTGTCAATCTTAATTCTTGTGCTTCCGACCATTCACCTTAGTTAAGCTTATCATCGGCTTTCTGTTCAGAGAGCTACGCTGTTAGGCTCAGCCTATGCAGGGCTGTCATTAAGGGCCATCACCCGTAGCATCTGTTACGGGTGAGTGCACTTGATTAGACCTTGATGTTACGGGTGATCTTGCTTGTCATAGGTTAAATTGAACGACAAAGCAACAAGATTGTTACGGGTGTTAAGATCAGAACAACGCCTGTCTCAAATCTTAATGACAGCCCTGCTATGTATATATATATTAATTGCCATGGGTAGTAATAATTGTTTTATGTTCCCAGCTGCATCACTGATAATCCATGTGTGTGGCTCGATCCTTTTTCTCAAACAGACATGGACTTGATCATTTCCTGCTCTTTATAAACTAAGGCAAAGGGAGGCAAAGTTGAGCAAAGTGAGGAAACGACTTGGTGCATGTGACTCAATGTGCTAATGACTAGAACACTACACCCAACATAGTTCCTTTATTTTAACATTCTTTTTTTTTTCAGCTGTTTCCCTCATACCAAGCATACGTCTCAGAACCCTCGCATCTTGCTCATCTCCAAAGCAGTCAGTCACGCAGCAATGCATTCTCTATGTCTGCTCAGATTCGACAGGTTAGTTAATGATCAGAATTATCTTTTGCATCATTGACTTTTTTATGAAGTTAGAACTGATGGGTGCACAGGTCTTGGACCGTGCTAAATTAACCCTTTCACACTTAAGAGATCCCTAAAGCAATGTTAAAGAAAAAAATCAATATTCCTTTTGTAAAATAGCTGGAACCACATCAAAGCTTTGCAGTGGGTTGGGGGGGGGGGGGGGGGGGGGGGGTAAGGGAGGGGGGTGGGTAAGGGAGGGGTGGAGGGGGGGAGGGGGAGAGAAGTGATTACTGCTGGAATTGACTAAAGTTTTACACACATTAATGATTTGTATTGATTTCAGGAACTCATTCATCAGCATACCCTTAGCATGGCACAGCTGGATGCAGATAATCAAAGTAATTTGTCATATACTTTATAGTTTCTTAGTGATAATTTTTCCCTCATTAAGTTGGGTTGCCTCTTGGTTACTTTAGTTGAAAGACGATTGGACAGCAGAGTAGTAGGATTTGGAATTCGAACCCCAAGTAGATCACCACCCTTTGGGTGTAAGTTGATGTGCCAACCAGTGGTAGATCTTGATCTAAGAGAGCTCCTCCCCCCTCCCTATTCACTATGCCCTCCCCCTTACAATCGAGTCTGGATTCCCTGCAAACTACATGTACTTGATGAATGCACCCCCACAAAGGGAGGGAAAGGGCATTTTAAACATACATGCTGAGAGTCCTCCCCCCTCAGTGCACCTACCTTGCCAGGTAAAGTCGTGAAAAACAGTGCAACATTGCACACAATTCCTAAATAGCCATGTGCCCATATCTGAGAGTGTTGCATGCAACAGTACATGCAAGACTGTTTCAAAGTAAAATGATGACGAATAATGATTAAGGGTGGGCACACAACATATGAGGCTCACGGAATGTTTCAATAATGCAGTAAACTAATAATTTATTTTTCACTTTTACTCCCCTAGCTGTGCCGCAAGAGGTAGATAGCTATCACAGTCTGTGTCCCATAGAGCCACTGGATACTTCAACAGATCAGGTTAGTTAAATATCCCACTCCCTACATTATGGCCCACAACTCAAAGCTTGAAAATGAGTAAAGGACAACAGCCATGGAAGGCGATCAGGAGTTTGTGACTGCCTACTGTCGTTGTGTAGCCAGCTAACTCAAAACTAGACACTCAAGGGAAGGGATTTTTTTCGTTTCCCTGCCCTCGGGTGTCTTTTGCTGTGCGCTTATGCCCTAAAACCCACTTAAGCACCCCCAAAAGCACCTGTTTTGCAGGTGACTTCAATTTTGGGCCTGAGTTCAACCCAGTTTCTATAGAAGGAATTTTATCATTATTTCTAAAAACATTTTTTTTCTTTTAATTCTTTTTTTAAGGCACAAAGGACATTTGGCTATATGACAACTTGTTTCAAAGCCACAAATTCTAAAGATGGGCTTATTTACATCCTTCGCAGAATACACTGTAAGTAAACTGACACAAGACTTGTGCAGAAGTGAATGCATTAATGGTTCATCCAGACCTGCTTATAAGATGGAAAGTCAAACAAGTGATTGAATGATTTTTTTGTTTTTCAGCTTTCAGACTAGTTAATGCCAAATCCATGATCCTTGTTGATCAGTGGAAAAAAGTAAGTCATTCAAATCTGGTCAGTCTGAGAGAAGTTTTCACAACAAAGGCGTTTGGAGATAATTGTAAGTCCAAATGTACTTGTGCATGTTTTGGAGATTCATCCAAAAATAATGTTTTCAACGAATCATTAATTTCCCTTGTTATTTAAGTTGTAAACATACCCCTAGATTCAAAGTCTGTGCAAATTCTGGTTTAGTATTTTTGTTTTAATGATCGGGCCCTGTTAAGTACAATACTTGTTCTACAGAGCTTTTCTGTTTCAGTTTTTGTTTTGTTTTTTAATCAGAATTTCTTAACTGACAGTTTTTTTTTTCTTCAAGTGTATAATGATAAACTGTAGTTTTTTGTTTGTTTTTGTAGCAGTCCTAACTTTCATAAGGGCACTTTTTAAAGGAGGGATGTACATCTACATGTATGAGTGTAATGTTTGGTGCTACTTTCAAGGGAGGGGAGGGGGTTTACTCTTTCACTGAACAAAGGAGTTGAATAGATTGGCTTGTGAAACTTTTTATACTGACAGTGATTACAAAAGGAAATGTGGGATTTTTTTTTAAGTTTGATTTTTGTGTGTCTTGGTCATGCATGGCTAGATGTTAATACAAAATCTTATCTTTTAAACGTGTGCCTTGTTTCATTTCACAGCGCTCATATTTATCTATGACTTCCATCCTGGAGCCGAGACTCTACTTATGAGGCACTTTACGGGCCCTGATTCCACTCTCGGTGTCAGCCCTGATGGTACATTATTATTCCCCCCAAATTCTCGCCCCGGTGGGGTACCCAACAGGCACAGACCTGGTCACCGTAGCCCTATGCCAGAGCGGCTCATTTGGAGTTACATCATTCAGCTGTCCTCTGCATTGAGGACGGTACATGCGGCTGGATTGGCCTGCAGGGTCATTGATCCATCCAAGATTTTATTAATTGGGAATTCAAGGTAAGTTATGGAAGCAGTTTTTAATCAAGTGGTCAAAGTCATTTGTGGTTACTTTGGGTTTGTATCACTGTGATTGGTGAAATACTTGTGCAGCTTTCTAAACCGATCAGCAGTAAAACCAAAACCAATTATTGTGACTTGCTTACATGCATTTTCCCCAGCTTGTCACTGGCTACATTTTTTTTTAGTTTTGATTGGTGAAAAGACACAAGAAAGCAAGAAAAAATCTCAAACAGACACATCAAAAATTGACGTTTACATTTAATTAGGGTTCAGCTTGCCTTACAAATTTGATTGCAGACTACCAGCACATTCTTACATGTATACTCACAACAACAAAAGCTAGAAAACAAATGCTGTTTACTTTTTGTTTCTTCAGACTCAGAATAAACGGCTGTGGGATATTTGACGTTCTTAGTTTTGATGCAAGTAACAGTCCAAACGCCATGATTCCTCATTTTCAGGTAAATAACTTTCACACTAACCTTTGGCTGTGTTTTTTAGGGAAAATGTGAATCCCGATTCTGGAATCCAAACATGGATTTTGCGGTTTTTTAATAAGATCCAAAAGAGCGTCATAAATCCATTGAATCCATACTCCAGTGAGATTCATCAGATCAAATCTAATTTCAGAGTTTTGACGTTCGTGATCTAACCGTTTTGAGGGGAATGGATTCGGAAAAAGTACATCTGACAAGTTGGTCTTTTCTGCAACTTACTCATTTCGTTCACTGTTTTGTTTCTTTCACAATTTCATGAGCAATTCAGGTAAGATTTTATTGCATATATTTTAAAAATTGTTCCTTGAAGCAGAGAGAAAAACACAAGTGAGTCAAAATAGATTTTTTGCATACCAATAGCTTCTTTTTTGCGTAAAATGATCCGGGTTTTTTTGGTCAAGAAGATTCCATATGATCTGAGATCACAAATCTGATTTCGGATTCCCCCAAAAAAACACAGCCTCAGATTAAGATATTGAATGCAAAGTGTTACCCTTCTTGTCGATTGGTGTTTTTTTTAACCATGGTTGCGTGCATCTTCAGCCATATCCTCTTTTCCATCAAATACCACCTGTTATGCTTAATCAGATTTTTTTTTCGTTTCCGGCAGCAAGAGGACCTGACCTCCCTAGGTAAACTGATCCTTGCCCTGGCGTGCTATTCCCTCCAAGCTGTACAGCGCGAGCACATTCAACAATCATTAGAATACATGGCTATCAACTACTCAGCCGATCTAAAAAATCTTATCATGTATGTATTTACTTAGTTTGTAGGGCAGAAAGAGCGCTTTCTTAAAAGCTGTGAATTGAATTTTGAAATTATCTTAGAATGGGTAAAAAATTTTATCAAGTTGCTGTTTGTAGTTTCACAGTAAGAATTTTTTTTATACTGTCTAATACATGCACTTCAGTCAACTCGTCTATACGGAATTTATCTTGGTCACTTATGAATACTCGGCCATTTGCCCATTTGAGGAAATTGGTTAGATTTTTATTAACTAAATAACTGTATCAATAGGTGTAAAGTTTTTACATTGATTGTGTGTTACACATTATAAATTGTAATTGTGGGTTCATCCTCAGTGTAAGAACCTGTGAAACTCATGAGTGACGTAAAACAGAAAGCAAAAGGCATAAAACAATAAAGTCAACTGGGAATGCAATTCTACAACGGTAAGAAACAAAGAAAAAAGTCACAGGTTCTTACACCGGGGTAAACCCTAATTGTGTCGGCGAGTTAACTTCTTGGTAAACAGTCATGGCTTCAAATGCCTCCGGGATCAAATATTTTTTCTTTTCCTTGTGTGGTCCCCATTTCTTAAGGGCAAACGTTCAGTGGGAAATTCATGAGTTGTTCTCATCACTAACACATACCACAGAGTTTAGAGTGATTTTACTTAATAACAACTGAACAAAATGAAACAATGGAATTAGTGTCTAATAGTGCCTACTAGTGCCTACTAGTGCCTACTAGTGCCTACTAGCTTAGTAAACTATTTCACGGCTTAAAGAAAATCACTCTATTCTCTGATTTCCAGCTTGTATCACCTGTGCTGCGTGGCTTAACATTGATTTTAAACTTCTTAGTAGTTACCGAAGTGTTAACCCAACACTGATTTTGTGATTTTGTTAGCTATCTCTTGAGCAGTCCAATTTCAGCGCACATGAAGAGTGTGAATGACATCATGCCGATGATCGGCGCCAGATTTTACACGCAGCTGGATGCTGCTCAAGTCAAATGCGATGTTTTGGAAGGAGAATTAGCCAAGGTGAGGTGAACAGCTTATCATAAGGGTCACGACCGTTTTGTCCATAGTTTAAATGTCAGAACCACTAATAATAACCACTGATAACCACTCTCATTTCTCGTCTGGTAATTCTTGACCTCGATTTGTGGCAAGTATAAACCACCTTGTCTGGCCACACTTTGAGATTTCATTTACAGGCTCAAGAGTTAGAACCACCTTGTAAAGTCTTATTAACAGCACCACAGGAAAGTACTGTTCAATAGCTTAGTTTTACATTATAATGGTCAAACTTTAGGAATTCTTCCACAGGCTCAAAAGTTAGAACCACCTTGTACAGCATAATAAACAGTACCACAGGAAAGGACTGCTCAGTAGCTTTTATTTGAATGGTCACACTTTAGGATTTCATCCACATATTTTAAAGTTAGAACCACCTTGTACAGCATAATGAACAGCACCACAGGAAAGTACTGCTCAGTAGCTTTAATTTGACTGGTCACACTTAAGGATTTGTACACAGAGTCAAAAGTTAGAAGCACCTCACATGACTGAAGGTTTGAGTGTAGGATGGGAAAGCTTAAATCTGCGATAATAATAAAACTGGCGAACGTCCCACGTGTCAATCTACAACTTATTTTTTGCTTCTGCTTTTTGTTTAGGAAATGGAAAACGGCCGTCTTTTCAGAATCCTCTGCAAGATGGGAACTATCAACGAACGGCCAGAGTAACTAAGCGTTCTGTTTTATTTTTATGTTTATGTTACATCCTAAAATCTGTGAATAAACTCCGTAACATTGTGGAGTGTTATGATTTAATATTACTTCACGAGTTGTGTGGTCGTAAACACCAAAAACATTGGGACGGTTATTTAAACGAAGTCTAACTTAGACCGCGGTTTGAGACAATTATGCCGACCTTTACGTCTGTTTATGAGTGGGTCATTTTTAAAAGTAGATAAATGTTTTTGTAGTCGTTAATCTTTAATCATTTGCTCCTAAAACAGTAAAAACTATACTAGGAGATACAAATAAGTATAAATATAAAACTGAATACATGTATGTAAACATGGATTAATACAGTAAAACAATGATATTATGGCTAGTCTGTGCTATATGCCTACTTGACATTATTTACAGTAAATAGGGTTTAAATATTAGGTTGCCAGATTGGAATTGGTTTAACCCGCGGTTTTGTTAAACACCGTCTAAACTTCGTTTAAATAACCGGCCCATTAGCTTTATTGTGGATTGTTTCGTTTAATGACTCGTCCCCACTCCTACGCAGGTTCAGTATGGATCCAAGTTGGTCGGAGACTGGTGACCGGTATCTGTTGAAGCTTTTCAGAGACTATTTGTTCCATCAAGTGAGTGAGAGTGGAGCACCATGGCTGGACTTGGCTCATATCGTGGCCTGTCTAAATAAGGTCAGTCGGTAGCTGTCACGCTGTTGGTAGTTCGGTTATGACTCTTTCTCGCGTCACTTGTGCTACGATCCGTGACCGTAGTATAACAAGAGAAAATGTCTTGAATTTATTTCTTCACTACCAATTAAATGAGCTAAGACACGCTCTTAACACGTTTAAGGTGATTCCTTAGTATTGCATTGCGCATTACTTCTGCGCATAATTTCTTGCGTCGTTAGCGCGCGCACGAGCGCGTGCACATACCGAACCAAGAGGGTTTCATATGAGGTTAATTAAGTAGAACAAATGAATAAGAGATTGTTTTCTCCTCGTCCAATTTGCCCTTTCTATTCACTTAAACTAGCGTAACCGCCCTTAATAACAGACTTTGTTGTTTGATGTTTTATTATTTTCTAGCTGGAGGCTGGTACATCAGAGAAAGTTTGCCTTGTGTCTCGGGATGAGCAGTCTGTGCTGGTGGTATCCTATCGCGATTTGAAGTCCTGCTTTGAAGGCGCCTTTAGTGAAGTCCTTTCTGCATCTCTGACGTAAAACCAGTGGAAATTTAACCGTGGACAAGGAAAGCTCCTATCATTCTCTGCTAATAGAACGCTAGAAAATAGTCTGCGTGACACGCAAGAAAAGCCTCGCGCAAGAGACATTTTCGTTACTAGTTAGCGCGCCAGGAAAGAATGTTTTCTTAGTCGCGTTGGCTATTTCTGTGTCCCGTTGACAATTTTTACGTGTATGCAGTAGAGTGAGAAAGAACACAATCTCCTTGCGATGGCATTAGGTTCTACTGCCACTAGACTGCTAAGCAAGTTATGTTATCTTGTTCCCAGGTGTCTTGTCGCGAGCCGAGTTTACTCGTCAACTGGCCGAGGGTCGTAAAAAGGGACTGCCCCTGATAGACAAATTCGGCTAACGCATTGTTGTACCCAGTTCAAACCTTTAGGGATTAGAACTCTTTGTTCGTCATATTTCCATATCAATGAAGCATTGACATGGAAATTATATGAAAATACTGTGGACAAAGGATGTTATTCCCAGAAGGTTTGAATTGGGTACAACAATGCGTTAGCCGAATTTGTCTATTGGTCAATATTAACTGAAAATAATTGGGAACCAATCAGAAGCTCTTCCCAGATATGCGTATCTCTACCTCGTCGTTATGGGATCTTTGAAGTCTCTTATAAGACTTCAAGTCAGAGAAACGGCTTTAAAGATACCATAACGATGGGATCCACAAGTAGGGGAACCTAGAGTTGTTGCAAAATGTTGTGCTTTTTCTTGGGGTATACAATAAGTACTATTTATATTTTATGTCTAAGTAAAGTTATCAACCTGCAGTGTATGTGTCAGTCGCAGCTAAACACCTTGCTTTGGAACACGTAAAACAGTTTCTTTTTCCCCTCCCTCCCCGACCTGTTGTCCTCGCCCCTCTCCCCTCTCCTCTGGATTCTATGCGACTGATACAAACACGCGCGAATTTAGTTATGTCATCCCAAATAACACGTGCATTGTATATCATGAACTTTGTGGGGTGGGCAATCCGTTGCCGCTGGTTAATGCATACCTCTTTTTAACTATTGAAAATCATCGGCTTTTTTCGTTTTTTAGTTCACATTGAGGGGGATAATTTATGTTGTTTTGTGGTTTGTAAAGCGTTTTCAAAAAATGGGAAACAAGTGGCTCGAAATATTCGGGATGTATTGTTATTCCTATTTTTAATGTAGCTAAACGAATTTTTTTCAACCAATTATCCGCGGCTAAAACCTGAAATATGAAAATTAAATACTGTATGCTTATCCATGCATACCAGCAACCACAGTCTTTCTGATACATAACGACAGGTCTACCTTCAGGATTCGCTCTGACGACGGGCGGCTCGCGCTCGAAACGTCAATTTGTGAATCTTTTTACGGTGGCCAATTTACGTATGAACTCAGCTGATAAATCCAAATTGTCGTGTTTCACTCCCCATCGACGCAGCACCACAGTTTCTTTAGAAGAAAAGCCTTTTATACCACCTCCAGTTAGAATCTTTTGATGCCCAGTCATGTACACTTCTAAATTTCTAATAACGGCGACAAAATGGCTCCACATGCTCATTTTCGGCTTATAAGCTTAACTGTTGTGTAAATACCTGTCAGGGCAAGTTTTTATGTTAGCGCGGTTTTTTAATGACAACATACCAACAACGAAAATCACTAATGAAAACAGGGACGATCCTAGAAAATGTCATTTACCAGAGCATGCTTTTGCTTTAGCTCTAGCCTCTTGATTGGCGAAAAAGAAAGCGAGCTTGATTGGCTAGAAAACAAACGAAGCTTGTTTTCGACCAATAAAACATACGCCACCTTAAAAACGGCATAGCAACGCGAAAATTCTTTGCGAAGTCATTGGAAAACCGCCTTAGCCAATACAAGCCGAAAATCGTTTTTTTTTTTTTAATGAATAGGCCGTTTTCGATTTGCCTAAGCCTCTATTAAAGCTAATGTTTTACCTTCGTCCACCGTTGTAAAAATGTCGTGTAAATAATTTCAGAAGATGTCGCTTACTCATCAGTTTTGTCCCATTAAGGCGTTTTCCTGTTCGTTAAAGTCCAAATAAAAAATATATGTAAAGTGTAAAAATTTAGCACTCGTGTAGATACTGTGCAATAATTGTACAGCGACGTTTTCCAATACTCTAAACGTATTTTTCAATATTTATAGTTAGAGGAAGATTAGCTATAAAGGTTTTTAATGAATTATTTTCAAAGTCAAATATTTAGCTCCTTTCCTAAAAGGGCTTTCAAAGAAATTCGATATTTATGCTATCGAGTTTGCACAGAGTGGTGTAAATCTGATCCTTCTATCGAAAATTCTAGAAGTGATGCAAAGTAAGATTTATTTGAGATCATATTATCAAAATAAAAGATCAACAATAAACAAATGTTTTAAAGTCGCAGTCTGATAGCCACTTCTTTTGACTCTTGCAGGGAGGGGGCGTTGTTTTGTTTTTACAATTCTTTCTGTACAGATTTATTTGGTCTCCTGCGCTGCATCTAAGAACGTTGTCAAATGGGCTCATATTCGGTAGACTTATCTTGAAGACTGTCTTTAAAGTAAACGAGAAGTCCCGCTCTGAGATCTAACGTAAAACCAGCAGGATCTTCGTCCACGGTTTTTGCAGTTCAACGAGTTTTTTTGTTTTTAAAGGTTCTTTTTAAGGCTTTAAGAGTAGAGTAGAGTAGATTTGTTTATCGCGACAACGCGTATGCTTATCGTTTAAGGAATACCGAAAACAAACTAGTTCTTCCACAACCTCGCACTGATTATCTGAAGAGAAGTTTTGCGTACGGTGGAGTTCAGTTGTGGAACAGCTTACCCACAAAACTAAGACAAGCGACTTCCTTAAGCGAGTTTTATAAGACAAAACTAAGTCGCCATAGTTTTTAAGTAAAGTTTTAAGTATTTTTTTAACACGGCCTCCATGAAAAGCAGTTTTTATTTTTTATATGTTGCACCGCTTATTCGTAGTTAGGAAGATAGGTAGCTAGTTGATTATGATAAATAAGCTGATGGAAATACCGTGTACAAATTAAGTTATCTATTCTCAAGTGACTTAAGGCTTGGATTTTTGTCCTTAAAGGACCCCCTACAGAGATTTTAAAGAACCCCATTCTTTCTTGATATAATAACTTTCCTCGGTCACGGAGTTTAAGAGAATAAATAATTGACTTGTTCGATCAAACGAAGGTCTCATCAACCATCACGTGATATTCCGTGATTGATGACGTCACAAAACATGTTTTTTCGAAATGGGGAACGTTTGCAATCGGAAAGTTTGAAAACTTTCGCCATCAAAATGTCCACAAGGTACTTTCCAATGTAACTCCGCCTTTTAAGGCGGTATCCATCATATGTCTTGTCAGATATTTTGACATTTGTTATGTCACGTGACCTGTTTTCCTTAATTGGCGGTTTCCGTTGACACATGGACACGATTAAAAGGCGGCATTATTAAGCCCTTACTAGGAGTCATAGAAAAAGGAATAAACAAGATGAATATAATGTGACTATCTATTCCCCATTTTCGTTGAAAGATTTTAACCGTTAAAAGGCAAATGAAAGTCACGTGACTCAAACTTGGCAAGAAAAAGTTGATCAAATGTATACAAACGCAAATAACAAAATGCTTGCCAAGTTTCATAAAGATTAGATAAATGCTTTTACTTGAAATAAAAATCCACCAAATTATTGGTTGAGTCAAGCCTTAACACACTTGAGTTCTATTCTATTCTATTCTATTCTATATTTGACCATAGAAGGCCATAGTACCAGGTAACTTGCGTTCACGGATGTCAAACGTTTTCTTTAATTTTGGCGAAAGATAGAAAGCTGATTGAGTCTTTTATCAAATGACATATCTTCTGGATACCATTTGACCACTATTCTGAAAACTTGTATATCTCCAATTCTGATTAAAGAATTATGCCAAAGGCTCGTAGAGAGGAAGTGGCTAAGTGACGTTATTTTGTTTTCAAGGATATATCTGACTGGATACTGAGAACTTCTAACAAAAAGGGGCCTGTTGATCCAAAAATTACTGCCAACTCTCTTCTATTAATGTTGCCAATTCAAAAAAAAATTCCATTTGCCATAATTATTTTTATCCAGATATTTTTTAACCCGAGTGGTCTTTAGCGCCATATCAAAAGATTCTATATCGATCATCTTGAGACCGCCTCTCATATAATTGTTGCGTCGACGAAGGAGACGCTTCCTAATCTTGTCGGCTAGGCGGAACGAATCGAGAAAAGTGTCGGTACCAAATCTGCGCCATCTTGAAACGTCACAATAGTTGGAAGTCCTGTGACATTTGTTCCAAGCGGAAAGAATCGAGAAAAAACGTAGGTACCATTTCTGCGCCATCTTGAAACGTCATAACAGTAACCAGCATTCAGCATACCCGCGCGAGGACGCCTCTTTGCCCTGCCCGCGCACCTTCTTTGCCGCGCTTCGACAACTACAAGACCCCGATCTTTAAATAGGATCGCACTGATGTGGCGCATCGCTGTGGCTAAATGCCCGGCAGTCAGAAATTTTCACAAAATTTTCACTGAAAGGCTCTTTCAAACCTTTTGAGAGTATTCGATGTTCCTTTAGAAATGTCAAGCGCTTCCAAAAATTATTTTGCTTTTCCAGTTGACGAAATATCTAAGCTTGAGCATACCGTAAGATCGCTGTGTTCTCGACACTTAGAAAATTTCTGCTGAGACTCGCAGTCAGAAATTTTCACAGAGTTTCGACTAAACGTCTCACTCAAACCTCTGAAGAGTATTCAAAGTTCGTTTAGAAATGTCAAGCGATTCCCAAAATTATTTGAAAGTATTATTTAAAGTCAAAATTCTGTGAAAATTTCTGACTGCCGGGCATTTAGTCTATTTGAGGCCGTGCCCGGCAGTCTCCGTGAACATTGCGATCTTATAGTATGCCCAATCTTGGATATTTCGTCAACTGGAAAATCAAAATAGAGGGTCCTTTGTTTACTAAATAAAATTCGATTTGTTCAGATTTATCAATAATCGAGTAAGCTTACGTTTGAATCACATCATCTTTATTACATCTGTGCTGCTGCTTGCCCTGCTGTATGTCAAATATTCAATGTTATTCGCTTATGACTAGTCGAATTTTCCAGATATATTTCCATGTAGCTGAGCAAATGCGAACCAGAAACGTCTCTATAAAAAGTAAAACAGCTGTCACGCTGTTTCTTATGCATCCGCAACAATAACCACAATGTTTGCGAGTTGATTGCACTAACAACCTCGTAGGTTGTTGCACTAAGGGTGAACAAAAACATTTAGCAGGGCGTAAATCGATGTCAATAACACTTACATTTAAAAGTTACAGTACATTTTTTTTTTAATTACACAATAAACAAGATTTAGTTGATCACTTTAAATTCAAACAATTAATTCATTCTTCATAAATTAAAATAAGTCATTCATTCACATCTCATTGATAATAAACAGTTCTGATCCATATACAACAAATAATTGTTGCAATTATTCTTGGAAGTACTACAGTGAAACCCCGACATAATGAAGTACAAAGGGTCTGGGAAAATATGTTCCTTATAACAGACATAACAAGGGTTCGTTTTATCGGAGTTCTTTTCCATACATTTTACTATAAATGGGCTAAATGGGCTGAGGAATATCATTCGTTATACTGGGGTCGTTGTCATATCGGGGTTCCCCTGTACACATCAACCAAAAGGGAAACAGAAGGCTGGTGATGGAAGGGGAACGACCTGGATTAGGAAAAACGGGGGAATGGCTGAAACTGGGTAACCTGTGTGGCAGGCGTAAACAGGGAGGGGACGTGAGGGGGAAGGGCCACGCGAAAAAGGAGAGGGTCCTTCAACCCCTCCCTCGGCGCCCTCCTCCCCCCTCTGACCAGTTCTCCTCTTCCCGATGCCCTACGCAGGTGTGTCAAGACGAGATGGCTAAGGAGACGCACTTTAATCTATGATTACTGCTAGTTTATGATCATTAATCGTGATTGAAGTAGAATGCTGAATTAAAAGGTCTCGCGAGTAATAATCTTTTGGTGTCTCGAGACGCGCGAATCCACGCGTGATTTGAGGGAGACTCACGTGGTGCTGCATGATATGAGTGGCAAATCTTGTGAGAAAGAAAACTCTGGTCTCGCGATGAAAACCTAACCACTCCAACCACAATACAAACGGTTTCATAACAACAGGAGAATAATTTGATATGACGATGATATGATTAAAGCGGTATTCACTTGTAAAACCAAATTAAAGTAATTACTCTAACCAATCATATAGCTGAACTTAAAGTATAAAAAAACAAGTAGCCGGCGCCATGCGCGGGACAAAGCGTACCGGGTTGCCCTCTCAAACAAGCAACGCAGGCTAATTAACAATTTTTACACTGCTGACTTATTCGCAATATACAAACATTTATTATCACTTATTTATTTTCCAATTTCTTATCCAAAAGATAACAATGTTAAGTTTAAAAAATCCTTAAGGTAAGGTTTTCTGAAGGTGAGATCTCTACCAAATTCTTTAGTGAAAATCAACTTTTATGAGATCCGCTTTCGGGTATCGGAATGGTTAGAATTACTTGACCTCAGCTTGGTCCATTACCCCGGGCGGGTGTCGAGTGATCGACCCCCAAAACCCATCAAGATTAATGAGCTCGATTACCCTTCCTATATAAAAAAGAATTAAATGCGCTGTATCTCTCTAAGGACTACTGCCTCGCTGATCGCTTTCCAATACTATGAAAACTTAATGAAAAAAAAAAACTTTTACCTTAATTTGTTCTCTTTTTTATCCAAAAATCAATGTCTATATTAATTAAAGTTTACAGAACATTTCTTTATAGAATTATACGTTAAAAACGCTTTCTTTGCACTGAAGTTTTTTAAACTGTTTTGCACTATGTCGTACAGGGGAATGCACTGTATTTTGGCAATGAGTGCACGCCCAGCTTCCAATCAGTTTTCATAATAGTACAAGCCATGAGACGTCTTCTTGACTTCACTTCTTTAATCAACTTCAATAACGTCGTAAAACTCCGATGAATAGTCTCTATTGGCTTGCTGAACGTCAAATGCCGACCGCTGACAGCAGCGACAGTGGACCCAGCAACAGGAGAACACGACTTTCATCAGGATGAAAATAACTGGAGTCAGTCCAGCGGCAATGTGATACACGTCATCTGACAACGAGGCACTTGATATAGTGACTGCTATGTACACCAGAAAGGTCATGAGCGGAATAATGCTCAGCTTGAGCGCGAGGTACGAGTGCGTGCGAGACGACACGCGAGGATTCGCGCGTGGCTCCAGATAAATAGGACCTTTCAATAAAGCGACGATAAACACGATCGCTTGAGAAATGCTCGCACCGAAGACTATTACCGCTCCTGACTGGACAGCAAGTCGGCTGTCCGGTTTGCCGTGCCCCGCGTAACGATTGAGCGTGACGTTAATTAGCGGAGACAAACCCACGAATGCCAAGGAGATGTTATTGCAAACCAGCATGACCTGGTTGAGTCTCTCGATGTAGTGGAATAGCGAGTGGTGAGTAAACCATAGGAGCGCGACAACCACGAATGTCGCGCCATAAGTGAAGATCTCCGACTCCATGTGCAGCAAGGTTTTCTCGATACCATCGCGATTGACTTGCGCTTTTGTCGGAAAGTCCTCCGCTGTGATATCCAGGATGAGCAGCGTGGAAACAATCGCGAAAAGGCCGTCGCTGAAGAATTCTACTCTCTCTTTATCGACCGCTAAGTTTCCGAACATGCGATCAAACTCAGAACCGGTTAGGGGTACACGAGAAACATTCCGATAGACAACACCCACAAGGCGATTGATGCATGGCGACACAATAACAATTGCCATCACGACCAAAGCGAGTTGAATCTGAGCCAAGCTGAGAGCGCCAGCTAAAATATACAGAATGGGATTAACGGCTTTCTTCACCAACATGAGTTTCATTCTTTGTCTTATCTCGGGTTGCGTGAGATTCTCAAATTCTTCATCCAGAAGTCGCGGGTGGTGAAAAGCATACACTATCATAACGACTTCCAAAATCTCTAAGATGAGGAGGTTTCCGCATATTAACATCATGGGGAGGTACTTTTTAGTGAACATACCCTCAAGAGCGCATGTAAACGGTAGAAATGAAGTGAAAAGCAGCGATGCGAGGTTGAACCAGACAAGAACATCGTCTACTCGTGAGAGAATTCGAAAGCGAAGTACGTGTGATTCCCACACGGCACAAATCACGAGAAATCCGACCAAGTAGATAACGAGCTGCGGCCATCTTTCACTGAGCTGGTGTGCAAGACTGACGCTATCCACATCTCTCTCCTCAAGTTTTCTTATCGGTAGAACTAAAATGGTCGCGACTATTGCAAATACAGCGTCATTGAAGCATTGCAGACGCTTCAGATGAAAAAGATCGACATCTTCTGCGGTCGACATCATACTTCTTTCGATCTCTGATCAGAAACGGCTAAATGTGAGAAGATGACGTTACAGCCGAACATTCAAAGTTCCTCTTTTCCCAGAAATTGAAAATAACATTGCCAAATGATATCCGGTTTCTAATTCGATCTCATGACTCTATTTGTTTTGTCTGGAAATATAAATTGTCACGCGATCTCTACTCTGTGCGATGGGACTGGGGGAATGACTTGGTCATGTTGTAATGTTGTTTTAAAAAACAATCGAGGACAAATCCTTCCGTTGTTAATCAATCCTCAAACAGTATGTTTTTGATACCGAGGCATATATCGAGTTCGAATGACACAAGGTTTGTTAAAAACTTTTAGGGGCCGATTACATGGCGAATTTCAGCCCGGGCTGAGATTTCAGCCCGGTCAACCGGGCTGAAATTTCGTTGTGATTACATGACAAATTTCAGCCCGGGCGCCAAGTTTGAAATTACGCGAGAAGATTGATAACGATAATCAAAATGGCGTCGAAGATTCGACTGCGCGTGCCCAAAGTCACTTTTCAGCCCGGGCTGAAATTCTGATGCGATTACATGGCGAACTATTTCAGCCCGTTTGGCCGGGCTGAAAATTCCAGCCCGGTTTCTGAAACCGGGCTGAAACTTTGTTCATGTAATCGCTAACATCATTTTATGAGGATTTATTTCGGAAGCCGGGCTGAAATCTCAGCCCGGTCAACCGGGCTGAAATCTCAGCCCGGGCTGAAATTCGCCATGTAATCGGCCCCTTAGAAGAAATACTGGCTATTTAAAATTAGGTACTTTAAGGTGGCTCAATACAGTTTTCTATTTTTTGAGACTTATAAAAGAAGAGTGCGATTTCTCAGGCCTGGAACTGCATTGTCTTAAATGGCTTTGCTAGTTATTTAAAGTAACTCTCCACTGTACCTTTCATTGTGTTTGCACAATAATTTAAGGTGGCACTATCACGTTGCATAGCAACAAAGTGGACCCACTTTTTACCATCAGTTGCGTCTATCTTAAAAACTAAGCCGGTGACCCCATATTTTTATTAAATAAATCTATTTATTACACCCAAAAGATAAACCAGGAGAATTTATAAAAAATTCTGTGGAGTAGATTTTGCTTAAATTAAAAAAAATAGAAAATTTCAAGTTGGAGAAATTTTACTCCACAATTTTTTTTAGTATTTTGCACATGCATTCCGCGTTTAATGTTAAACAATTATCTGCATTAAAAAAGTAGGGTCACCGGGTCAGTTTTTGAGCTATTTGCTTCGTGGACAGCAAAAAGTTTCACGCGCGTACCACGCGCAAATAAAAATCTCGACCGTACAAGATCGCACCTTGCGCATGCGTGAAGGCGGTCCGCTGATCAGTAAAGCCTGTGATTCCACGCGACGCGTGTTGACTTCGAGTTTCTTCGACATGACCGTTTGAAAATTATCCTGCTTAAACTTACATTTCTGGCTAAAAGAAACGGCTACCACTTACCAGTATATAGAACCGAAGAGGTTATTCTTCTCGAGGTATTGTTTCTTGAAAGTGATTCAAGATGGCAGCAAGAATCCGCTTGGCTCGAGTTACGCGAGGCTGCTTCGATCTACACTGACTGCTACTGGAAGGCATGCTCAGGACTGCCAACAATCCCTTTGAGCCAAACTTCATGTACAATTCTCTCAGATCTGAATATGATAGTCCACTTCCAGCAATTTTCTGTGCCATCGACTGGGATATAATTCCATTGCTTTCGGTGGGGCTGAAAAGCTTGCCATCAAATGTCTAAAGTCGTTCGTGACGCCGATCCAAGTATGAAAGGTTGTCAACTGCTTGTGAAATACTAATCGCTGCAGAACAATTTACAATTTTTTCTTTGCTTAACTGAAGAGGAGATTTAAAGATAATTTTGTGTAGTGCGACAACATCTTCCAGTGCATCGTGGGCTTCGAAGTTTTCGTTGAAAAGGTGCGAGTACAGAGAGGATTGATTTGACTTGCAAAGTTGTCCTGATGGAAGTTGAAGAGCTGGATGTTTTCCTTTCAACAGATCTTTGACAAGAATGTGACTGTCAGCAAAATAAACATTTAGATCTTTTAGTCTGCGGTGAAAGTTTGCGTCGCTTTTCCGAAGAAGAATTGGAGTGTCAAATGTGGATGAATTATGGCCTAATAAAACTGTATAAGATTCTTTCTGATGTGAACTACAGGAACGTACAAGGAAGGCCAGAAACTCCTGTAGCGCTTCACCAAGGGACACCGTTTCAACTGGTTGGTTTTCTTTCAATAATTTATGCTTGTCAAATAGGCTCAAAATGTCGAAATATCAATATATATGACCAAATTTCCACATATATGTCGAAATGTCAATATATATGTCCAAAATTCAATATGTGTGTCTCCATTTCAATATATATGTCCAAATCTCAATTTATATGTCCAAATCTCAATATATATGTCCAAATCTCAACATATATGTCTCTAATGCTTCGTCCTCGTTTTCATGCAATTCTCGACATATATATTTTGCCATGCAGTTTCTACTCGGTGTAACAACGGCACAAAATATGCAAATGATTGACCCGTATCCCGCGTAAAATGAAAGCAAGGCCGCAAACAACATGGCGGCCCAGTGGATTCCAAATGTTGATTCTTTTTTTGATTCTCTGGTGGGAGTCATACGAGGAGCAAGAAGTCACTTGTCTACCAACCAAGTGGACAGTGCTGAATTCTGGTGTCGCAGACTTGACGCATATGAACGAACTGTGCGATTATTGTTAGCTAGAGTGGAGGAATCAAGGCCTGATCGAGTAACTTTTGTTCGAGATTTGGAAATCTTAATGAATACAATGGGGAATCTTCGAGAAGCGCTTGATGCTCTAAGCTTTCGTGGACAATTTGAGACTGAAAGACAAGATGGTTTTCAAAATCTTTCCACAGTAGACCGTACAGGGAGGACAGGAAGACCTAGGTATATCATAACCGACACTCAAATTAGAATGCTTCGAGAGGAAGGATTTCGATGGGCAGATGTGGCACGTTTATTGGGGGTTTCTCCCATTACTTTACGGAGAAGAAGAACAGAATTTGAAATGCCCCTTGGCAACAACTTTGATGACATCCCTGACAATGTGCTGGATAATCTCGTGGGTGAATTACTTCATATAACACCTCAAGCAGGTCGTCACATGGTGCAAGGAGCTTTGAGAAGTCGGGGTCTTCAAATACAGAGGGAAAGAATTCGTCACTCTATAATAAGAGTTGATCCAATTACTTCAACCTTACGAAATGCGAGGCGTGTAGTGAGAAGAAGGTACAGTGTGCCCTGTCCAAATGCTTTATGGTAAGAAAGGACCAGGGAGGGGGCGAGGGGGGGGGGGGGGCCACCCATATGAAAGTGACGAGGGTGCTTATAGGATATTTTGAAAGAAGGCTCTAAAGGGCACAACTTGTTTTGTAGGCAGAGCTGCCAGTTATTTTTACCAAAAGAAAACATAACCTGACGTGTTCATTATTTGTATCAGGACAGAACATGCGATTACATGTAGGTTAGTTCTATTGCAGTTATTACTTTGGAAGGTTAAGGTTAGAAAGGACTCTCATAAATCTCTACTTTATTTGAACCCCAAAAGATACTGCAGAAGAGGAGCTTTTGAAACTGGATACCCTAAAAAAACACATTTTTAAACCCTAAAAGGTACAGGCTCCCCGTCACTTTTATATGGAAGTCTAATTTCCCCCCCCCCCCCCCCCCCTCCAACACATACACACACGCATATTGGATATCTTATTTTTCATGCTATGCCTGTGGTTTTTATCTTTATGGGGCACTGTCATGCCAATTTTCCTACTTTTCATATATTCACATTTGTTCTTAATCTGTATTTTGTAAATTTGCACATGCAGGCATTTGGATGGTAACCACAAACTTATTGAACCCTACAGATTCGTTGTGCATGGTGCCATCGATGGTTACTCACGTTTGATAGTTTTCCTCAATGCTTCAACAAACAACAGAGCTGAAACTGTGCTTCAGTTATTTTGCAAGGCAGTACAGCAGTACAACCTTCCATCTCGTGTCAGGACAGATTTGGGGATGGAAAATGTTGATGTGGCAAGAGTTATGCTCGAGCGGCGTGGTTTGAACAGAGGGAGTATTATAACTGGCACCTCAGTTCATAACCAACGAATTGAACGGTTGTGGCGCGAAGTTAATCGAATAGTCTGCAGTCGCTTTGTAAACATTTTCTCATTCCTAGAAGTCAATGGCTTGTTCAATCGCCTAAATGAGATCCATCTTTGCTGCTTGCACCTGGTTTACCTTCCACTAATTAACAGTGCATTACAAGAATTAACATCTGCTTGGAACCATCATCCTGTTACATCTGAATGTAATTTCAGTCCACGGCAACTTTGGATCAGAGGTATGGTGGGAATGAGGAATAGTACCTACTCAGCTGTGCAAGATGTACTGGGAGGCAATGATTTTGCTCAATTACATGATTATGGTATTGATGAAGATGGCCCTGTACCACGTTTACAAACAAATAACAATGTTCAGGTTCCAGAAGATGCCTTTCAACCAGGTGAGAGATCCTTACAAGAAATCCAACAGGTTTTGTCTAATTTGGGTGGCAGGCAAGACATGGATGGTATTCTAGCTTATCAGTTAGTACTTCAAATTCTGCAAACTCCTTAGCGCCAATGGGCCAATGCTGGGATCTATGTACATATGTAAATGATGGCTGCCTCAAAAGGAGGGCCTTAGTGCAGTTTTCAGTGAACCGCTTTCAATTCTTTGAACATTTAACAATGTAGTTTTCACTAAGAAGGTAACTAGGTCTACTTGTGCATTTCATTATGCTCTGACGTTTAGGGTCCGTTTACATAAAGCAACTTAAGATAATTTACACATTGGCAGTTTCTGCAACAGTACCCTGTGTTCCAGCTGATAAAATTATTGTTGCACCATCATTGTGTTTCCTATACCCTTTAGTCTGACTTAGGCCAATTTGTCAATAATAGTGTGCAAGAGAATCCTCTGGAACACCGGGCCAAGGGCCTTGGTTGTTTACAAGCCAATTAACACTAATTCGAGATAAGCTTTTTGCATGTATAATTGTACACGTGTAATCTGTCTTTTTGGAGTATTTCTCATTAATAATTTTATAAGTTACAGTTTTATATTGTCTGCAGTTTAAAAGGTTGGAGAAATGAGAGTATGATCAGCTGAGTGAACTAAAATAATACTTTGAACAACTGGGCCCAGGGTGATAGCTGAAACAAAAAAATAATAGTTTTGTCTTGTTAATCACAGAAATCATTGCTTTTATTTATTGCTGATAACCAATAAACGTTAATACAGTTTCATAACACTAGTAGCAAATCAATGCTAAAGAACACCAGTGTAAACAGAAAAGCTGTCCATATGGGCTACCACAAAATTTTGTAAAATTATCGTGACATTTTCCCTCATTTATAAATGATTTTATTATTAATAATTAATACAAATGGTACCCCATACATGAACATGCAAGCAATAAAGTTAAACAAAATGTAAAATGAACAGTCATCAATACTCTTTCTTTATGAATAATTCATATAATAATTAATTATCATTGATAATTATTAGGGACTGGTCAATAAGTACCGGGGGGTGGGTCGGAGCATTTGGAAAAGTGGCGGCTGGAAAATATGTGACCCACCCCTTCGTCTTGGCTCAAAACTGACTGACCCACAACTGATCGAGGGTTGAAAATTACATGACCCACCCCCTTTGTAAAAAAAAAACATTAAGGGACCAGTCATTTTTTTATCGTCTGCGGTGGGTTAGAGGATTTTGATTTGACATCAGCTTATAAAATCCGATCCCCTCTCAAACAATTTTTTTTATTTTCATGCACCACCGCAATGGTGATGCCATGTACATCTTCTTCTGCTTCTTTAAATACACCTACGAATGATGAATCTCTCATGTCTGATACTGGACTAGTGTACGTTTTCCACATGTTTGTGTGTGAATTCCGTGGGAAAATTTAGACACAAACATATGTAAAAACTGAAAACCCTTAGTACGTAATCATTCATAAATATTGCAGAATTCCTATTTGACAGAAATTGACATAGAAATCTATAACAACTGTATATCACACTATTTATGTTTGCATCGGATCTAAAGTGTCGGAGAAAGGAGCGAACTGGTGAAAGTGTAAAGTCCACAGTGAATCTATTTTGGCTGGAGTAAGAAGGGAAACTGCGACGTATGATCACAAGCTATTTAGGGGGGTCCGGGGGTATGCTCCCCCGAGAAAATTTTTATATTTGGGTCTTCTGAAATGGCTAGAAATACATCTAAAACTGCTCACATCAAGAAATTTATCAATTTATACTCTGACTATGAATGAGTGTATAAATATGATGACCCACCCCCTATGTGTAGATCAAAACTACACGACCCACCCCTTTTCGAGGGCTCAAAAACTGATGACCCACCCCCTTTTTGCTCCGACCCACCCCCCCTCTACTTATTGACCAGTCCCTTATCCGAAAAATCAGGTGACAAACAGTTTGTAAAGTGACATTCATGTACTCATAAATGCAGCGTTACAAAAGGGTTTAAAGAACTTTGCAGCATGCCCCAAACTAAAATAAAGGACACTGAAAGTCTGGAACTGGAACAAATCTGAAACATGTCATAAATGGATGATTTTCAGCCTCTGCCGTAACCAACATACTGACAATTGATGCACGTATTCATTGATGCCTTGAATGAACCATATTGTTCATGCTGCAGTGGCAAGTGAACAATTCCAAAACATGACTCTGCATCAGGGAAACAGGTAGCTCTAAAACCGATCTTGATGTTGGTATTTCTGGGGAGAACAGGGTCACCAAATATGAATTGAATCAGCTGCTTCAGCGTTGGTGAGGCTGACAACTCTGACCTAGTGGTGTTGACAGTGGACTGTTGCTCTGCTGACAACTCTGACCTAGTGGTGTTGACAGTGGACTGTTGCTCTGCTGACAATTCTGACATAGTGGTGTTGACAGTGGACTGTTGCTCTGCTGACAATTCTGACATAGTGGTGTTGACAGTGGACTGTTGCTCTGAAATAAATATATGAACATTTTTATCTGACCTACATGTTCAGTGCAGCCCTGTTTAAAATGTGCCAGCTGCTGGCCATTTTGCCGCCTACAGTTGGTAATTTGCCCCTTACTTCACACTGAACTTATTTGAAAGACCTAAAGTTATAGGATGTCCCACCCTATCATATTCCCCAATTTGTGTAGAGCAGTGTCTTTTTGTGTGTATCGTAACACACACACAAGTTGTGTCACCCTATTCTTGGGGGGAGGGAGGGAGGGGGTTAGTAAATGTGCCCATGTTGAGTTCAATCATTCATATTATTCAAGCAAAAAGTTATCTGCCAACAAAAGTTATTTCTTATGAATGTCACTGTTCACTGAATTTGATGTTAGCATGATAACCATACATATTTTTACAGGCATGTTTTTTTTAATATTATGATTTCGTAGGGTTTTAATACATTGTAAAGGTTTTGTCACAGTTTTACAGCATGTCTTTATCATAATCAAGTCAACTTGATAGCTTTCTGAGGTTTTAGATAAATTGGAAATTATGACTTGATTCTCACCTCAGTGATGGGATGTCATTACCTACTATTCCAGACCTCAATTTTTTGAACATACATGTACCATAAGTTTCATTGTCATAGCTTTAATGTTATGCAGAATCTGCCAGGCTCAGGAAGTCTAAACAGGGTTAGACAATAATGAATTGCACACAATACTAACCACACTCCAGGTCCTTGATGTACATGTTGAACCATTGAACTACTTCTATTTGCTTTGTAGACAAGGTGGCTCTATTTACTTTGATGCTTTTCAAAACATCTTCGGCTGTGTATGCCACATCACTTGCCAAAGGGAAGACCATTGGAATACAACATTCACTTATAGAGAGAAATTCTGTCAGGTTCACAGAATCCATCCCCTTTCTTATTTCATCTATTTCATCTCTTCTGGCCTTAAAGACTTGGTGCAGTAATATGTGTTGTACTGCTCTTGCTTTGCTTTTCATAGTTAAGAACTCATTACAAAAGCCAGCTTGGGTCAGTAAGAGTTGGATGTCATCCCTCCCTTGTAGATCTTGCAGACTTGTGTCATCAGGGGCATTTTCTAGCTTTTGGTTGGAAACAAACAAACCAAAAAGTGGCATCAGTAAAGACTGCTGGTGTTTTGAAGTAAATTTGCAAGTGCACTTGTGGGTATTCTAAAGGCCAAGTCTGGTCAATTTCAAGCATTTACAAAGGGACTTCAATGTTGCATGGATAAGTACAGTTAAACCTGTATGAAATGGTCACCACTGGGGAATGGCTTACTGACCACTTAATACTGGTCCACCATTGAAACCATAGTACAACTGACTGAAAGAGATAAGAACAAAATAGAAATTTGACAAAGGGGAAGACGGGGAGTTGCAACAAGGAGCTGTTGCAACAGGGAGTTGCAACAAGGAGATGTATAACTCTTGTTGTCATTTTCCAGAAAAATAGAAACAAACAGCTGCATTCTAGGAGACTAACCTGCATTAGGCTATCAGTTTTCAAAGTAATGAAAATTACCATTTAGTAACATTACAATATGACTATACTATCAGTATGGTCATAATTTAATGTTACTAATGGCAGGGAGGGGGGGCAATTTTCATGACTTTGAAAACTGACTGCTTAATGCAGGTAAGTCTCCTATGCAGCTGTTAGTTTTATCAAAGGGTACAGTGGTATAAAACTTGAAAACTATTGTGAGCGAGCAACCTTAAAACAAAGCAGCACAAGTAAAATGAGTGAGTGGGCCATCAGCATACATGTACCTCTTCCAAACACATCTGAATAGTCAAGTCTGGAACATCAGACATTGTCAGTTCAGGTAATGCAGTTGTTATGTCTCCAGTGACCAAGTAATGTGCCAAAGCTCTGGACATGCCAAGAAATCCAACACCTCCTTGTACAGCTGATAAAGCAATTGCTTTTCCAACATAACCAAAATATCCACTTTGCAGATACTCTTCCTTGTGCACTGGTAGCAAGTGGTCTGGTGCACCTTATGACATTAAAAAAAATTATCTTACTACATGTAATGTTAGTAATGTACCATCAATTCATTGTTTAAGAAATATTTCAGGCAAGGAATATTAAATTAACAACAATGCTTCAATCTTCAACTTAAGGTAAGAGTTATTTCTACTTATTTTCTCTGGCACTGGTTTTGCAGCACTATCTTGCTCAGATTCCAAGAAAAAAAAGAGACAAACACTGCAGGACTGGCTAAATGCAGTTTGGAGTGTTCGAAGTACACCTCCATTATGAAATTCTATATGTACGAAAGAGCATGCTATTATCATACCTAAATTTCCATTTGCCAACATTGTGTATGACTTGTTAAAATCACATTGTTGAATTAAATATGGCGTTTTCTATAAATTCATGTCCTTGTAAGAATAAATTTATCCTTTCTACTTTAAGACTTTCCTCAACCTACACTGTACCTTCAAACAAAACAAGGCCTCCTTTCCCAGTTGCCATATTGGTCATTACAAGGTCAAGGTATTCCTTAGTCAGCCCATTTGCATCTAATCCATCTTCATTCAGAAACTCTACATCAAGTTGTCTCCTAACGTCAATCTCTCCTCTTTTCATCATTTTAAACAAATCCTTCACCACCAAGCCAGATTGTCGGTTGACAGTCACATACTGCCTAGGCAGACTAGGTTTCAATATTTTGTTTCGAAAGATCTGCATTGCAGTGAAGGGGTCCTTGGCAACAATTAGTGGCAAATCATCACCTCCATCAATACTGGATTCTTGTCTTTCTGTAATAAGAAACAATAAATGATACACTATCCCAGTTCATGCAAACTTACATTCACTACAAACTGTATATATACATGTATAATAGAGAATGTTTATTTTATTTATTGCAGAGGCCAGAATTCACTAGGTTATATGTATCTGGTTAAGACCCAAGATGTAAACATCTCTATACACATGATTTGTTCAACATATAAATTTGTCAGTCTGTTTAATAGTACATGATTATAATGTTCCACTCTGCTTTGAATGCTGTGCAGTGACAAGGACATTGATTTAATTAACAGGTATGGCCGGGAATATGTACCTCTTTCATGCAAGACGTTTTCTGCATAAATGCAATCCAAAATTCGATTTGTAGCCTCTTCAAGACTTGAAGTGGACCTCATTATTTCAGCTAGCTCATCCCTTGACTTGGAGGGAAAGATCTGTTGCAGGTTTGCCACCACACTGTCCGCCTCTGGGATGCACTCAACTGCTGTGGATGGTACATTAGCATTTCTGGCAAATGGGGAGCTGCATTGTTGCTCACTGACAGTTGGTGGACTTGGCTGGCATTCAGTGCTTTCCTTAAGAAAAGAAAACAAGAACAATAATTATTTATTGTGAGTGCCTTAGGACACAGCTAATACAAACTCTTGATTTTTAACCTTTCCTCCCAGTTCCTGTTTTCAATTTTTTTTTTCAATCTTGCCCCATTACACTACATTACACTCCATAGGGCCTGTTTCCCAGATACAGGGTTCGTACTCTTTTCAGATTTTTAAATTCCATGACTTTCCATGACTTTTTCAAATTTTTCATGACCAAGAGTTCAACAGTTGTTTTCAAAATTTTATCAAAACGATCATTTTTTAAATTTTTCATCTTGCCTTATTATTCCCACAACGTATGCTGCCTTAGTGATTTTGGACCATGAACATAATTTTCCATGACTTTCCATGACCCACTCTTAAATTCCATGACTTTCCAGGCCTGGAAATTAAATTATACAATTCCATGACTTTCCAGGTTTTTCCATGACCGTACGAACCCTGCAGATAGGATGAACCTTACCATTTATAAAGTGTTACTCAGGTCACACAAACTTGATTGATTTTTAAATTTAACTCCAACAGGACTAGTCCACAGTGAGCAAAAGCTAATCTAAGCAGGTCAATCTAAAGTACAAAAAACTTGCATAGCCCTTCCTTCTAGTTCTTGGAGGAGGGAGGGGGGTGTTCAGTCAATTGCCCATCAATCTATGAATCAATCACTTTAGTCATCCTTGTCTGATCCACCTGTCCCTTACATGATTGTATGTAATTGAACATGCACAGGCTATTTGCAGGGAGAATTTCACTCTGACAGGCAATGAATAAATGCACAGATATGGATCTTTCTGTCACAAACTACATGGAGACTTAATGTGAACAGGGCAGCCCTTTCTCTATGGCCCCCCTTAAGTTTAATTTACTGCAACAAACCTGATTCCACAATGAAAGTTTTTCAGAAGCCATGAGAAACACAGCACCTTGTCCAGCAACATGTTTCAGGATGTCACCTGACATTTGCTGAGAGCTTTCCATCTTAACACTGACAATGTCATTCCCACAAGATTTGACAAAGGTAAAACTACAACAAAAGCCAGAATTAATATATTTTTAGCATGACATCATAGTGTTTTAATCAAAATTCAATGCATTTTTACCATGATGTTGGATTTGTGGACCTGGGGAGTAGGAACAAAAGTTCCCCCTCCAGCAAACACCTTTTGTATTTCCAAAAGAATCTTTTGCATATATTTAGCATCCAAAGGTGTTTATTTCAGTGATGGTCACTTCTACGTCATGATACAACACCCTAACACAACAAATGTCATAAATTTCAAAATCTGCCATCTTGAATTTTAAAATTTTTAAAAATGCCAGAAAACCCCCAATTTGATTGTAGCAAGTACAAAAACAATGTAATATAATATATAGAAATATAATTGAAAACAAAGGCTTAATTAGAAGAAAAAACTAACATATGGAACAAGAGGTTATGATAATGTCCAAAAAATTTTGGAAGAGTCACCAAGTTTAGCCCCCCCCCCCCCCCCCCCCCCCCCCCCCCCCCCCGACCCACACACACACAACCAGGCAAAAAAGGGTTACTTACAGGATTCCCACTGGCGTCCACAAGTTGCTGCTGAAACACCTGTGTTATTTTATTGCTCACTGGAAGTTTGGACTCTATAATTTTTATTGTTGTTCGTTGTTGCTGTCAAACATCATATAACACACGAGCGTATATAAACTTAAGCTTACCTCACTGGATTTCCATTGGAGTTGACAAGTTGTCTCTCAAACAGGCTGCCCAGCTTTTGCTTGATCTCACTCTCAGTCATCCCTTTGTTTAACCGAACCGCGTCGACATAGCAGCCTTGTCTTTGCAGGTCTGCTTTACCTTTACCACGAGGAACTTTATTCCAGTTTGGAGAAGGCAATAAAATAACATCTTTGTTGAACTCTGAGCTCGAGCTCGAGGACGAAGAATTTGTACTTGTACTTGTGGTTGTACACGACGGACGCCTGGCATACGGAATTGTTCCTTGTCGACGGCTTGATCGTCTTTGACTCGCCATTCCGCCATAATTTCCAGCGTGGTTAAAGCTTGAGGCAATTTGTGACATTTCTCGCGAACAACTGTTGGCGGGAAAACCTCTTGGCAAGTTGAATCTTGCGGATAACTCTTCATTAACTCCTTGAAAAGCATTACTTACATCAACACGCGGAAGAGCGTTGTCATTGCCTCGAAAATGTTCATTTGAAGTTATCTCTGAACTGACAATTCCTCTGACAATGCGCTGTTTTCGTTCTTCCTCGGCCGCCATTTTGGTTGTTTGCAGCAGTACAGCCTCGTGCGGCCTCGCCTTCATTTTACGCGGGATACGGGTCAATCATTTGCATATTTTGTGCCGTTGTTACACCGAGTAGAAACTGCATGGCAAAATATATATGTCGAGAATTGCATGAAAACGAGGACGAAGCATTAGAGACATATATGTTGAGATTTGGACATATATATTGAGATTTGGACATATAAATTGAGATTTGGACATATATATTGAAATGGAGACACACATATTGAATTTTGGACATATATATTGACATTTCGACATATATGTGGAAATTTGGTCATATATATTGATATTTCGACATTTTGAGCCTATTTGACAAGCATAATAATTGTCTATTCCCATTGATATTTTTAACAGAAAGTTTGTTGACTCGTGTGGCTCTGGAACTGACATTGCTTGTCGGTAAAATGTACTTTGAGAAAATTGCAAGGTTGGTTTCATTGATTGCAGATAACTGACAGATCTCCGCGTGTTTTCCAGTGCAGGTAGTTTCGGTGTCAAAAATAATGAAAGAATAAGTTTTAGTGGGGTCGTAGGTTAGTGTTTCTGAATTGGGTTTTACAGTATAAGGCGGTACCAGTTTTTCATACTCTTGCAATTCATTTGATGAAATATTTTCTAAGAAATGTTCAATCTCAGGGTATGATGTTGGTGAAGGCTGGCTTACACGGGTATCTAAATTCAAACCAACTGATGTTTGATATGTTTTTCCTTCTTTAGCTTCTTTTCGAAGGATTTGTGAAGTTTTCTGACTGTGTAACTGGTTCCGTCTGTATTTGAAACTTTTTGTTGACTTCCTATTCCCGTCATTCAACAATTTTTTGTCCAAGAGATCTCCATTCGACTCACAGAAATACCCAGGCTCGATATCAAGTGCCTCCAAAACTCTGCTAACATAGCTGTAGCCAACATTTTTTTGGGCTATTCCACATGCAATTCTAAAGTCGCTACTCTCACTGCCACCATAGTACCTGGTTTTGGGGTTTTTTGTTGCAATTGTGCTATTTATGCTTTCATTCCTTTGAGAGTTCGCACAGGGGGAGAGCTTATTAATGACAATATCAGTAGCATATTCTAAAAAGAGATTATTTAAGGTATTCCTCAAGGGCTCACCATGCAAATCCTTGCCATTTGGAAGGTCAGTGTGCTTGTATGTTAATGGACTTTTTTTGTAGCCACACCAGGTCATGTCACACAATGCATGATTGCCAAATGCATGCGGCACAATGCAGTTAAGACTTGCTTTTAAAGCATCTGGATTTCCTGCATTTTGAGATATAGCGTAGCTGAAACATTTTGTGAAATAGCTAATCACTTTTTGACTCAATGCAGAACAGTTTGGATAAAGTTTTGATGCTTGGATGCGATCCTTGAGATTGTATAAACGACTTGTTAGAGATCTTTTAGTATGAACAGTATCGGACCACTTTTGGACATCATATGGCACTTTAGAATGTATATCTGCCAGAGTTATACTGTCATCATCTCCAACATAAGTAGAAAATTTAACACCTGCTTCAGGAGCACTCCTCCAAAGTTCGCAAGCTACATCTCTCTCCATTGACTTAGAAGAACCTGCATGATTCTTTCTGCAGTCATGATTCTTAGCTACTTTTCCTGACCTTTTACTTGAGTCACAAACCCTGCAGGACTTGCATCTGGTTGCATAGGATAGAACTTTGCCTGTGACAAGCCCCATTGCTGTACCATGACCTGTAAGAGAGTTGTGACCCTTGCCCCTTTTCTGCCACCCCATGTCGTACGAAACTGCTATTCCAACTAGATCATCCTTTTCTCCCTGATTTGGATATTTTTTTTCTTCATTTTTCTTTTCCTTTTCCAAAATGTGATTACAACTCTTCTTTGCAATGTTTTCCACAGCCTTCCCGATTTCCCTTTCCCGTCTTTTGAAAAGTACATCACTTATTGGAGGAACATTTAATGTAGTGAGCAGATTGTTCAATTGTGTTTCTCCAATTCCAATATGAAGGGATCCAAGAACTGCTCTGGTATTTACATCACTGGCTAAGGGCCCTCGGCTTCCAGCTCTGTGTTGACCAGATGTATTTACTTTGTTGAGATTTCCGCAATGAGTGCACTTTACAGTGAGTAAAGTACTAAATCCACTCCTTCCTTCACCAACAGTGTTTGCTATTGACAGGGGGCCTGAAAATCACATGATTGATGTTTGTGTAACCAACTGATTTTGACTAGGGGTGGGTAACATTATTGAAGGAGAAATAATTTGTTTGTCAGAGCTGTAGTCTGAACATTACTTGAAAATATTTCTTTTTTTGTTATTGTTATGGTTTAATTTTATCCTTGGCTGAAAATTTATTTTCCTTTGTTTTTGGGTATGGTAATGAGTGGTAAATAAAGGAAAATAAAATTTGGACCAAGGATAAAATTCAAACACAACATTTTAAGACAGCTTTGATGTTGCATTGTTCTGACTCTGAGACATGTTGTCACAACATTGTAAAGAATATACCATATTTCTTCTATTAAGGCCCCCTGGAGACTAATTAGTTTTCGATTTTACAAGGGGGGGGGGGGGGGGGGGGGGGGTATTAGAAAGGGACTTAATAGAGGAAGGAAGTAGATGTTGTCTGAACTAACAATGTTTAATTACTGCAGTAGGAAATAGACGTTTTCTCATTTTCTCTGTCACCTCACAGGAAGATGGACTAAATAGAGGGAGTGGGCTTATTAAAATTTTTATTTCCAAAAGGGATGCGAGATAGGGTCTAATTAGAGCAAATATGGTATAGTGTACAAACACCTGCTTCAAGCATGTTGCAATGTTCAAAATTAGATCAAGGAAATTAGAGTTGGTAAAGTTTTTACACTTTTATCCTAGATAGCATGATCATGGCCTTGAACAACCGTGCCATGGTGTGTACCCTGTTGTAAAATGAAAATGTGAAATAAATATTGTGAAACTGCAGAATAATAATAAAAAAATGTAGTCCAGTATTTTCACAGATTAAAATTATAACTTATAAAATTAAATAAAGATACCACATTAATTTTAAAATGTTACGACTGTTGACTTTTTTGTTTGTTTTTGTTTTTATTGTAAATTAAATTATTATTTTATTATTATTATGCGATTCTCTCCAGTTCTCTGACATTTATTATTATTATTATTATTAGTTTTTAAGTGAAATTAATTGTGAAAAAATCTTTAAAAGATTTTCTAAGTTTGACTTACCTGCGTGGCAGTGCGAGCAAGACTTAAGTTCATTTCTCAACACATCCAGGTTTATGAGTCTTGTTCCTAATTTTTCTTCTTCAGTTTGCTAAAAAAAGTAATTGTTTGTTCGAGTATTCACCGGCGTCGTATTGTATATAAAAATGCGAGGTAATTTGCAACAATTTTCCTTGATAAAAAAACTCACCTGTCTTGATCCAGTCATTCTTTTTTCAACTGGTTCATAATCCTTGTCCTCTCCGTTGTGTTCGTTTCCCATGGGTCTTTTTAAATTATCTTTAGATTCCGCCAGTTTTTTGACGGCGCTCAGATGACCTTTCGACACAAAGCGCCCTTTGCAGCGCTCAAGTGTGTGATCAGCAGAGTTTTCCTTTTCGCTGTCGTCGTTAGCAGCATAAGCGGTAGAAGAAGAGTAACATAAATAACCAACGGTAAGACTGGCCAGATAAAAAGAACGAAGAAAACCAGAAGATATTTTTTTCCCCTGCTGTCTTCTAGATTGGCCGGCGCGATCGATCGCAACATGAACATCACATATTTCTTCGTTTAATTTCCAGCACAGCGGTTTAAACACATGTTTTTCTTTCGAAATTGCCAGACGAACGGATGTTGTCGGAGTAAAAAATAACTGATAACGTAGAAAACTCACTAAACTCGGCTGAAACAAACTTTTACGAAGAAGGCCTTGCGCCGCCATGTTTGTTTTGATTTTCTCAAACTTTAAATCTCGCGCGACCTCACGCTGAAGTGCGCGCTAGCTCCCAGTCTTCTCACGGAAATATTACTGTTTTGAGCCACCTATATTCACCTTTTCCTTCTGTCATTTTCTACTTGATATCTACCCTGGGTGCCAGAGGCTTGTCTCGCGCTTTCATCTGTCTCATATTACACACCTCTTAATGTTTGTGGGGGGGGGGGGGGGGGGGGGGGGGGGGGCAATTACCCAAAAAAAAATTCCCGCAGAAGAAATTTAAAAGAAAAAAAAATAGTGCACAAGAAAGCACGTAAAAAAAATTTCAAGCATTTTGATAAAAAATTTCTTACATAGTGATGCTGAAAAAAAATTCATAAACAGAAGAAATTGACCACCCCCCCCCCCCCCCCCATTAAATGGTCCGTCCCTAACATCACCTTTACCAACTTGCTCTTTTTTTTTAAAGTTAAACATATGGACTAGAGAGCAAGTCGATAACATTTTACATGTACTCATTTTAGTGTACAATTTCCTGAAAATTTGGCTTTTATTTCGGCATTTACCTTTTTAAATGTAAGATTTTTTAATTAGTTTTCGTGCAGATGAAAAAATTCTCGCCCAGTCAGTCAGTAAATAAAATTGTGTGGTTTCATTCATCTGGATAGCGCATGGAGCAGAAAAATAGTATATTTTTACGAGAATTAGTAGTTTCGGGGCCGTGGAACTTTCTTCGTCATTTCCACCCGTTATATCGTGTTTTTGTGTAAAAGTTAAGAACTCGTAAAGAACAGCTCCCTCCACCGACTGTCGGCAACCTGTCGGCCAACAGTTAATTAGCAGTTGGTCAACAGTCGGCCGTCTATAGTTCACCTATATGACTCTTCGGCGACCAGAAGAGGTGGCCGAAGTTCACGTTGATATACTTCTCATGTTACATGTACAATATCCTTTGCAATTAGAGAATCTCTGTTTTTTCAACATGTTTATTGTGCACAAATAAATTATCTCTTAAAAAATGTTTTACATCATATCTTCATTACATCTATGGCTTTTTACATGCTTAAAAAATATAAGCCAATTTAGGTTAAATTTGTACACTTCTTAAAGCTTTCTAATCGAACAGCTTCTTGGAAGCTGCAAACTCAATCTAATTTGTTTTGTAAACACTCACACAAAGCACTGTTGTTTTTAAGAGCTTCACAAATGAGAAATGACATAATATACCAGTACCACTTTCGATTAATTTTGAAAACTTTCCGATGTTTTGCACTGGTTTTTCAGAGAGCAACAAATTGACAAACTGAATAAAAAACCCTAAAGTGAAATAGACACTAGACAACTACATAAGAGAAGCATTTTTCTCTTTGCAGAGCTGTGTACTAAGTTTGGTTTTTGGATGGCAAGATAAACTTACTTAATCGTAGTAGCACTTTAAGTTAGAGCCACTTTTTGACACTACACAAAGGTTAACTCTGATGGATTCTTCCAATGGAAAAATATCATTTGCTAATCCAGGTAGTTTGGGCATGCATATGTTGTACACAATTTTACATTGTTTTATGTTGTGATAATATTGACTTTGTTAATGTTTAGAATGATGTAAGTACCATAATGATTAGATTTAGCACCCTTCTTCCAAGAAGCACCCCCTTTCTAATAACACTCCCCCCCCGCCCCCTTCCCTTGGGTGTCATTTTGTTAATAAGCAACCCCCCCCCCCCCCCAACTAGTGTTGTTTTTAGTGCTCCTTATTCTTGGTTTTCACATGACATCATAAAAATTCAAAAATCTTAAGTATACGTCCTAAACTTGGTATGTGGACACCAGTGTTATAATCTTTCACAAAAAGTCTCAGGTTTTAACAATGTTTTGCTTCCGATTTATAAAGGTTTTAAATGTGTCATGCAATTGAAGGGCTCCCTGCAACAACGTCCTGAGTGCGTTTTTGGTAACTTTCACTAAAATTGTATGTTTTAGGCCTTTTAAAGCACAGTTTTGTCAAATTAATGATTTATTATTGTTAAGGTACTTAAAACAGCTCCAAAATGGGGAAGAAAATCCACGTCTTTGAGAAAATGTTTTGGGCCCCTATGACACCCTATGGCTCCCAGGACATCCTATTTATCTTTTCAAAAAAAAAAATTATTCTGTTTGAAGATAGAAGATTTGTTGACCTGGATTAAATCCTTTCAGTCATATGTACATGATCCAGTCATAATTTTGGCAAGTGAGTCCCTTTGGAGGCCAAAAATCCAGGATTTCCGTGAAAATTTTCCAAAAACGCACTGAGGACGTTATTGCAGGGAGCCCTTCAATTCATCACCCTGTTTCAGATAATCCGTGAAAATAAACAAAATTGAATCAGCTGAAAGTTATTTTTTGCATTATAAACGCTTATAAGCTTATGGCGCATACAATATTTTGTGATTTGATTTTTGGTGATTTTAAGACTTTTGCGCTTTAAAATTTGGCCCAGATGTGTAGTTTTAAACTCTCTACAATTCCATAAACATATTGGCATTGAAATCTGTTGTTTAATGCTTCTGAATTTCGATATGACGCAAGTGAAAACCAAGAATTCTAATAACAAGTGCTCCATTCAGCATGACATCACAAGATCAACTGCTGTCATTTAGCTTCCTTTAATAACAAAAGTGCCCACTCTCCAATACGCACCCTCCCTTGAGCCACAAAAAATAAATAAATGTCCCAAGCGCTCAATCAAATCATTATAGTATACAAAGCCAAAGCAAGGCTGTGATAAGTAAAATCAGAAGGAGCCGGAATGGTCTAAGTGTTGAAATCTGGGGTGCCCAGCCAGGGCTCGAAATTAACACTCGCAAACTCGCAAAATGCGAGTGGTTTTTGGAAGATGCGAGTCAAAAAAATATCCTCTAGCAAACATTTGCGAGTAAGTATTTCTCTAATAAAATTTGGAGTGAACGTTCTTGGTGTTTAGCCACTTGCCAACGGCTTTACACGGAAGCTGTGCACACTTTATCTGTGCATTCACATTTTGTTGGAATCAGAAACGTGACAGAAGAGAATGAATTTCACGCTTTGTGAGTTGCTTTTGTTGTAGATGTCTAAAATAACCGCTTTTTTCAAGAGGCCCTCGACCTCTTAAGACTACCGGTAACGTGACCGACGCTGACAACGTCTTGCCCGATAACCCCGAGCCGCCAAAGAAACAACAAAACAACAGGACAACGGCAAGGAGGAGCACAAAATTAACAGTATACTATTTAAGTATTTTTATCTTATTTTCAGAGTCATCAAAGGCAAAAATGTCTGAAAAAAATAGCTAGTGACCTTACTAGTTTTGCTAGTAGAAAAAAAATCTAACTAGCAAAACTTTGCTAGTGGACTAAAAAATTAAGTTCGACCCCTGCCAGCATTAAAGATTGAGTACCTGTCCTTTCATTTGCAGTAAATCAGTAGTTAACTTACTTAAGTTCAAGTTATACAAATTGTACTTTCTTACAAACGAAGGAAAGTTAGTTGTTTTGTGCCTAATTTTCTACAATTTTCGACTGCCATCATCCCTGCAACCAAGGATGGGGGGGGGGATAAACTGCTAACGTATCTGAAATTTTTTTTTTGGGGGGGGGGGGGGGGGGGTTAAACTGCTAAAGTATCTGACAAATTGGTTTCACCCACACCTTTCTTCTGAACTCTTAATCGACTCCTGTGGGGGGGTGGGACCCAAGTGTCCATATCAGGATCAATCACAATGTCATGTCTCATAACACCAATCTCTTTGCGACCAAAGATTATTTTGAGCGCCATGAACAAAAAAGGTGTTATGAGAACTGCAACATGAAAAACAATATATGTTGCCGAATAATTATTAGCAAATGTTGTGTAGTAAACCAAGAGGCTGATAAGTGGTATGATAGTGATCTTAAGTGCCAGATAGCAATGACTGGTTCTTGAAATAGATGGGTTGGCCTTGGGTTCCAGGTGGGATGGGCCTTTCCACAGAGCGACAACAAACATGACTGCTTGTGCTAAACTAGCACTGAATATGGCCACTGAGCCACACTGCACTGCCATCTTTGTGTCGGTATTGGGATTTTTGGGGTCAACAACAAATTTGTTGAAAATGGCAACAATGAAAGGGAAATAACCAATGAAAGCCAAAGAAATGTTGTTGGCAACCAACATGATTTGGTTCATTTTTCTGATGCAGTGGAACAAAGAATGGTGAACGAACCACAAGAAGGCGATCATGATGAACGTTCCGATGTAAACAAGGAATTTTGGCCACATACTGAGGACAGTTTCATCAATTCCATGTTTCTCGACATCAGCTTTGTTGGGAAAGTTCTCTGAAGTTATGTCCAGCACAAGCAGAGTTGCAACAATAGAAAATACTCCATCGCTAAAACATTCCACTCGCTCTGTGTCGATGTAGTTACCAAACATGAGGTCAAAATCGGCTCCAGGCATGCGGATTGCTCTACACTTCCGAAAGAGAATGCCGATAAATCGATGTATGCATGGAGAGATGATTACAATAGAGATCAGTATCCACCCATAGATGGTGTCAACGAGACTTGAGGAAGCGGCCAACACATACAACAATGGGTTGAGCAGTTTTTTCGCTAGCATATAGTCTCTTCGTTCTTTCAGTTGCTCTTCATGGAGCTCTTGCAGTTCCTCTTTGAGGAGATCTTCCTGGTGAAACGAATACACGATCATAATCACTTCGAGAACTTCCAGGATCAACATGTCACCGCAAATTAAAACAATGGGGAGGTATTTCTTCGGATATTGTCCTTCCAACGCGCAAGCGAACGGCAAGAACGAAGTGAACATCAGTGACGCGAGATTTAACCAAATCAATACATCGTCAATATGGGAAAGAATCTTGAATCGATGCACGTGAGATTCCCACACAGAACAAATAACAAGAAACGCGATGAAGTAGACAACAAGCTGAATCCATCGATCTTCAAGCTCGGTTTTCAGGCCAGTATCAGAATCTACTTCCAGTCTTCGAATCGGCAGGATCAGAATCGTCGACACTATGGCAAAGACAGCATCGTTGAAACATTTCAGCCGGTTGAGATGAACCAAGTCTTTCTCTTCGGCCGCCATTTGAAAGTGGGTCACTTGGGAATCATGTGACCATGTGACAATATCCAAATTTCGGAAGCGCGCGAAATAATTCCGATATCTACCGAAGATTTTGTCGGCATCGTAGTTGTGTTCGGATGCTTGTTCGGATCGGGTACCCTAATCAAAATGGCGGGCGATACATGCAAGAAAGATTTGAAGGAAATTGGCCACGAGGACTGCAAAGAGATTGATATTTTTGAGGCCGCACAATGCGGGTAAGTGACAGCTTTCCATTTGCTGAATTCAGGGATTTCCTTTTTGAAAGAAACTTTTAAATTAGATTTGCTATAAATATTTGTCTTCAGTCTCCATGCACTGTGTTGCGGCCTCCAGTTTAATCGTCAGAATAATAAAGTCTAATGTTGACAAAAGTACAAGAATATTTTACATCTTTCCTTGCGTGTGATTAATAATCCTTGTTCTCTGATCGTTATTATCAAAATCTGCGCTCTCCTTTGGTTAGAAGTTAAAGCTCAGCTTTTATATTAGTTTAAACTGCAGCTTGTTTAACTTATGAAGTTTTAAATAAGCCTTTAAGTTTACATGTACATGCATCCACATCTGATGGCATAAAGAGCAAAGTTTCGTGTTAAAAATTACCTTGTCATCATGTCACCTTCACTGTCCAAGGAAATGGTGTAAACCAGAATAAGGGAAGGGATTGATAGAGAAAAACTCAATAAAACAAGTTATCTTATGTTTATCTATGATAAGGGTACTTGGCTTAAATGTAAATTTACAGTTGAACCTCTCAAATATGGACACCCAAGGGACAGAGCCGGTGTCCATATTAGAGGTCACCGCGATGACGTCACTTATAAGACTCCAATCACAGTTTTTGTTCAGTAACTAAAAATAGGCCCACACTCGTCTTTTAACTGCATCTAAATTGATTAAGATACAGCATTGAGACACTGGCTGTGGCCGCACTTGGTGAGTTAACTGGGTTATTTTTTTTAGTAACCCGGTTAAAATAACTCAGTGAAAAGGTGTTTGTAATAAAATAACAGAGTTTATTTTTCTAAGCGGCCGCACTTCAGAAGGTTGAACTTTGAACGTGAGAGATCATGTTATCATTTGCTAACGAGAGCTGCACAAAACAATATGATTAATGAGTGAAAACAATGCCTCTGCATGTGCATTTTACATATTGTTATTCCCTGCAAAACAACATTGTCAAATGATCAAATTATACGTTTTGTGGAGAACATAAACAGACAACGGTTTTCCTTTCTCTATTTGAAATTGAAAGTCGTCCCTACGAAGGTCTACGAATTCAACAGGAAGCCAAAAATTACCACGTAAGCAAAGATGATTGACAGATCGGGAAAGTTAATCTGTACTAAACTACCTTGCGAGGTGGTTTAAATAAACCTAACCCGGTTAAAAAAAAATCTATTGTTCTTTAATTAATTTCCATGGGAACCGCTAACACGGTTAAAATTTGGTGAATGCCAAAAATATGCGGCCGCATCAGGAATTTTATTAAACCAGTTAATTTTAATTAATTGCAAATAACCGGGTTAACTTCTCTAGTGTGGCCGCAGCCACTGTCTGTCAGTAGTGTACTACATTGTAAAATTCTCAGCTATATAAGGTATACGAATCACTGTTTTAAAACGAAACAAAGTACAACGCAATGCTGCATGTAAAAAAGTAATATAAAGTACAATTCTGAAAACGTCTTTCGATATATGTTTGTAACCACAAACAGGAAATTGTATTACTTACTCAAACTATCATCACCTGATCACCGGAGTGTCTGTAATATAGAGGTTAAGTTTATATGAATTTGCTCTCTGGGGCCCAGATTTAGTGTCCGTTGTCCGCATTAGAGAGGGTCTGTATTATAGAGGTCTTTTTTTAAAGAAAATATGTGAGAATTTTGTCAGAACATAGGAAACTGTCCGTAATAGAGAGGTGTCCGTATTAGAGAGGTGTCCGTAAGGAGAGGTTCGACTGTACATGTAAGACATAAGCTAAAGCTTGGTTCATGCCAGCAACATAAGGACATGGACATAGCAACATAAAGAAAAGATCAGTTTATTGCTTACGTCGTTATTTTTATGTTTTGATGTTCCCATTATGTTGTTTTGTTCACATTGGTGACATAAAACAACAATATAAGTTGTGTTTTGCATTTGAGTGGCCTCGCTGTTTTGTCGTTATGTCTCTAGTGTGAACCAGGCTTAACTCTTTATAGCAAGTGTATGGAAAAGACAGTGTAATTCTGTACCTTTTTGTTCAGTATTGTTGTGTTTAGTAAACCTTATTTATTTATTTACCATATTTTATATAAGTCCACACTTATTTCTGTTTTCTCAGTTGGTTGCATTACACCTGCAAGGTGTGTCACTAGAGAGTGTTCCAGTGTATCATAATTGCTATAACATAATGTAAAGAAGTTCTGTTGGCTATACACACTTTCGATGTAAGCATGAAAGCGAGGCCTAAGGGCCACCAAACTTACCTCAAACTTCAAAAAAGTAAATATGGCGGCGGAAACAAAAACAATTTGTGATTTAGAGATTAAAAATTAACCTCAGAAGATATTCCTGGAGCAGTTATAGTAAATGAAAGTCAGTTGAAAATTGGATGGTGGAGAAACTAACCTTCGGTAAGGATCCTTCGGAAATGCATGAAACATCAAGTCTTTCCTATATCAGAATGATTATTGCAAAGCGCAGCGGCGCAGCATTTGTGAGAGTTTTTTATTGTAGTTGAAGGCTGTGCTTCTGCTATTTTAATATTGCAATGTGGCCCTTAGGCCTCACTTTCATGCTTATGTCGTAAGTGTGTATCAACCTGCAAGTAGGCCCTCTCATTTGGGTTTTTAACGAGTGTCTTATGTGAGCTAACAATTTTGAGGTTAAGATATTATGTGATGTGATCACAAAAAACATGCCATGTACCAATTATTTAGAGTCTACTAGTAATGCTAGCTTAGGTGGTTATTTGATATATATGAAGTGTGATGAGTTTTCACCTTGCAAGGGATGGAATTCAAACATTGGGGCCTAATGTGCAGGCTCTACTTTCCCTTCCCATTTCCCTCACCAGCTCGAAGACACTAGCAGGAAACCTAAATAGTAGGAAACCTAAATAGTAGAGCCTATTCACAAACTAGTTCTTAACCCTTTACTCAGCCCAAGAGTGTCCAAAATCAAAATTCAAGAAAAATATCAATGATAGATGGAAAAACAGATAGTACCATTGAAAAGTACTGCTGAAGAGCTTTCATTTGAAAAACAGATAGTACCATTGAAAAGTACTGCTGAAGAGCTTTTATTTGAATGTTTTTAAACTCATTAATAATTCATCACGCTGTACAAAGAAAATCATAAGCGTAATGGTGGTTTCGAAACCTGATCTTAATAAGCATACAATGTAGCTTTAAGTGATTTTACATGTATTCCTTTGTTTTCTTGTTATTTAATGAACAGTTTGAGAAACTATCAAACACTTGAAAGAGTGTTTCGTCAGGTATCCAAACACCTCAAAGACGGTTTAAAAAACTCGGCTGCACCTCATGTTTTCAACCCCCTCCTTGGTGTTAAACACTCTTTCAACCCCCTCCTTGGTGTTAAACACTCTTTCAACCCCCTCCTTGATGTTAAACACTCTTTCAACCCCCTCCTTGGTGTTAAACATTCTTTCAACCCCCTCCTTGGTGTTAAACACTCTTTCAACCCATTCCTTGGTGTTAAACACTCTTTCAACCCCCTCCTTGGTGTTAAACACTCTTTCAACCCCCTCCTTGGTGTTAAACACTCTTTCAACCCCCTTCTTGGTGTTAAACACTCTTTCAACCCCCTTCTTGGTGTTAAACACTCTTTCAACCCCCTTCTTGGTGTTAAACACTCTTTCAACCCCCTCCTTGGTGTTAAACCTTCTTTCTTGTGTTTGATGTAATATATAAAAAAAACACAAGGAATAGTGTTTCATCGGGATATCCAAACACCGAGAAGCGGGTTGAATAAACAAGGCGCAGCCAATTTTTTTTAACCCACTTCAAGGTGTTTGGATACCTGATCAAACACTCTTCTGAGTGTTTGATATAGCATCTTAAACTGATCATGTTGGGCAAAAAAGTAATAAAACTACCATCGTCTATGAAAATTAAGACCGGATATCCAAACCTCCTTCACAGTAGTGATTTCCTTTGTGTTCTCATCATAAATATTATTAATGAGTTTTAGAATTATTACCTCACACCACATGGTTTCGTCCACAAACTCAAAAGATAGAACCATGTCAGACAACTCAAAGTTTTTTTTTAGTTTTATCGACTGAGTCGATAAGGTAAATTGACCACCGTAAAAAGATTCAAATAGCTGACATTTCGAGCACTAGCCCTTCGTCGGAGCAAATCCAATGAAGCGCTAGCACTCGAAACGTCAACTATTTGAATCTTTTTATGGTGGTCAATTTACTTTATCGACTCAGTCGATAAAACTAAATTCTCGTGTTTCATCCCCCCACCGACGCAGCACCACAGTTTCTCTAGAAACTAACCCCATCCATTAACTCAAAGTTTTACTGCATGTGTGAAAGGGTTAATTATGAAGTGACATGTAGTACAATTATTGCTTGAAATGATTCAAATTTTTTCTGGCACTACACAGGGACACTAAGATGTGCAGAGAACTTGTTGGCCAGCATAGTGCAAAAATCCTAGACACTTATGACAGTCATGGACATACCCCTCTGCACTGGGCAGCGTTAGGTGGTTACAGTGAATTGATCAAGTTCTTTTTAAACTGTGGAGTTGATGTAAATAGACAAAGTCGATCTGATTATGGACCATATCCTATTCACTGGGCGTGTGTCAATGGTCATATCTTGTGTGTGGATCTTCTTATTCAAAATGGAGCATCAATAGACTGCACTGACAACAAAGGTTGTACTCCACTTATTATTAGTGCTCAGTACGGTAAAGCAATGCTGGCTGGGTACCTTATAGGAAAAGGGTCAAAGAGTTTTCTGACAGACCATGAAGGAGATACAGCTTTACATTGGGCATGTTTCAAAGGTGAGACATTGATTTCTTTAATTAGGGAATAGGAAAAATGACCATGTATATTGTTGTGTCATATACATGTAAGAACTTGGGAGTTTTTTTTTTTAATTCCCAAGTTCTTATACACTTATTCCCAAGTATGGTATATAATATTATATACTTCAGCAATGCACAAGCAGTAAGTCTTCCTGTATAAAATGTCCCACAAGTCCCGTAAATCGTTAACACAAACTGAGGAATTTATTGCAAAGACACTCTGGTCTGCAGTTTGTTTATCATTCAGTTGTAATAAGAGCTTATCCCATGAATAGTACACAAAAGGTGAAAAGTTCAATTTAAGGCAACAAGTCTCTGGTAATTCTTTGTAATGAATATGTGGGACAAGTCACAGGAACCAAACTTTGGTTGTTAGGCAGCTCAATATTTTTATGAAAGTGGGTAATTCATACAAAGATACTTTTTGTTTCAGTGACAAGTCTTGTGAGCCCCAACCTTTGAGAAATGATTGCACAGATTTAATATACATGTACTGACATTTTGGATGAAGGACATGTTCTTGCATTGTAGCTATAGTGAACAGTACAGAAACATACCCCATTCACAAGTGCATTTATAACTTGCAATGATTAAAATTCGTTTCATAGGCCACAGTGAAGTTGTGCAGCTACTGCTGTATTCTGGTTTTAACCCAAAACAGAAAGATAGGTTTGGCCAGGTATAGTATTAAATTGCACTGCAGTACTCTGCCCCATTAGTTCAAAAGGTGGATATTGCTATCCACCAGATAAATCACTATCATACAGTGGATAAGTGTTAGCAAAACCAATAAAATTCCACTATCTACTGTATGGAGATTTATCCAGTGGATAATGCTATTCAACTTTTGTACAACTGGGGCAGGGGTGATAGTATGTTTTAATAGTAAACAGTGAAACCTCAATATAATGAAATGCCAAGAGATTGGGAACATGTATTTGTTATAATTGGGGTTTATTGTATTGGGGTTCTTTTTTATACATTTTACTATAACTGGGTTGAAGAATATTGTTATACCGGGGTCTCCGTTATATCAGGGTTCGTTATATCGGGGTTCCACTATATACTAAAACAGTGGATAGTGTTGCTGGTGTTCCCTGATTAACTCCTGAAACTCAGAATAGCAAGTGCTATTCACCTCCAATTATTACTTGGGCGTAGTGACCAAGTATTAAAATGCAGTTTGGTCGTCCACAAATGTGCAGTATTGCGCAACTCTGGGGACGGCGGGATTATTCAAACCTTCACCGCTGTCACACGTCCGAGGCGTTTTTCGTTTTATTTGGTGGGATTCATTTAGAATTAAGTGGAAACGTGGGCAAGGATGTATAAAACAATTAGTTTATGTAACTATCTTTTCATCTTTCCAGCTCAAAATAACGAGCTTCTTTTCGATCATTGAAAACTGATCAAAACGCTTCGTGCCTGAGCAAAATTGTGTTGGCAAATGGCGCCGACAGTTCTGCGGTTCGTAGTTTTCAAACGTTTAGAACTTTTTTAGTAAACTTTCAAAACGTTTAGTGAGTTGACAGTGTATTGTCAATACATGTATATGAAACTTTTAATAAACAATGAAAATGACAACCTTAACTTTGAAGTACTTTGGTTAACTTTTGCAAATTTCTCTCGTTTGACCGCGGTGGAGTACACCTGTTGTTTGTTGATGCGAAGCGAACGTCACAAAGTGGGAGTTGTGTTTTCTCTGTTGCATCTAACAGTTTCATATTCAATATGCGTAAGGAAATTACTCAAGAAGACACTGCGAAAGTATTTGACACTTGCGATTAATTCTACAATACCTTCATGACGGAAACCCGCTAAAACATGTTAAAACGAACATGAAGAAGATAATTTAGACGAATACATACATAGCGCTTATTTAATAAGAAGTGAACAGTGGACAGCGAAGGAAGAAATATAAGCGTGGTAGGAATCCCAATTAATTTCACTTCTTTCGGTTGTTTGCCTTCCATTAATTTTTATTTCGTGAAGTTGAAAGAACAGAACAGACAACTGAAACTTTGGGTGCAAAAATTCACCGCCGAGAGAAGATGTAAACAATGCACGCGGTGTCACGCGAGACGTTTCTTGCGAGTTTTGCTTCCGCTAGTGAATGTTTCTCGGGCGAAAATAACCTTAAAGCGATCACTTTTTCATTTAATTTTCTTTTCTGTGTTTCGGATACAGAGGAATAAAAACTGGATATATTTTCGTGTGTCTGATTGCGAGATGTTTTACGAAACAGCTGCGTTATGCGTTACTGGAAAGGTTTCAAATTACTTTCACATTATGCAAATTGCAACATTTTTACCTCAACTGAAAAAATATATTTCAAAGGGCTAAATTTCTTTCTCTCCTCCTAAATTATCACTTCTGTCGTTAACTTTGATTAAATTTATAAGTTTCATTCAAACTTTATTATAATAACGGCGGGAAATACTTCCAGCAAAACTTTCAATTGGAAAAGTTGTTTTGACCTCGGGTCCGGACCAGGCAATTACATCATGGCTTCGAAAGGCCACTTTGCGGCTACATTTGCATTCACTTCAAAAGTGTCGGAAATTACAAGATTTAGCTAAAACCAATAACAACCATCGGGAAACTCTGACATACGGCCTTTTTTTCAACGGTAAATACAAAGTAGGCATCGATTTGTATTTTTCAGTATGTACTCGTCTTTTGATACAGTGGACACGCTACTTTAATAATTTGCGTGCGATCTCACACGCTAAGTGTACTGTGTCTTCTTGTTTTAGACGGTTAACGCGCTTCTTTGTTAGACTACTCACACTATCCGAATACTCCCAATCATCAAACCGTGAAATAACGTGCATGCAGATTCCCAAGACAATTATTTTCCAATATGCCTAATACAACGATGCCCAAGTATACGCTCCCACGGCGTCTTGTTTATGCCTAAAATTGTAATTGTTGACAGGAATAAATGATTTAAAAATCATCATTTTCGTGCAACATTATTTCACTGTTTTAATATACACTAAAACAACTATTCACCTTAGTGCCAGTGGTGGATGTTTACCCTGCCGCTTTAATTTGTGGCTCGGTAAGAATCCACCACTATAGCCACTTCCACTTAAGTCAATAGTTGTTAAATATACTGAAAATTGAAAATGTTAACAATAAAGTGCCTAAATTTAATATCATAAAAAGTACCAACAACAGTTCTTTAGTCACAGCAGTGTAATAAATACTAGAATTTGGAACCAAAAATTTTGGTGGCCGCATGGCCCTTAGTTAAAACATGAAAAATTGAAATTGTTAATAATAAGTGCCAAAATTAATTTTATGTAAAAAGTACTGAGCCTGTGTATTGTCCACAGGGGCTAAATATTATTAATAGTTTTCTTCTTTGTTCTACGATAATCATTGGCTCAATAGGCCACTTCGAAAAATACCATAATACTCTTTAAAGTGCAGGTTTGTGTGGTGCTTGATGTAAGCCTGATTTTTCCAATTTCTTTTGTTTTCAGCATGAACTGCACATGCTATGCTTCAACTTCTTGGCAATTTGCATAAGGTGCACATTTGTATACAAACACACAATCCTATGTCCTACATCCATTGTGCCATTCTAACAAAGGAGACTTAATAATTACAATCCGGTGGGGCTGAGCCTGCACATAAAAGATTATTATGGTATTTTTAAAAATGAACTATTGTGTTATACCTGAATTTTAATCAAATTGCCATACATGTATGTATTCTAGTTTGTACTTTTTTTAATCCATGTAATGGTTATTTTATCTTCTTTTTTATTATTGATTATTTTGCATTTTCTATGTATCATGTTTAGACACCTCTTCATCTGGCCTGTCTTAGTGGGGACCTAACCACAGTTGAGCACATTGTTGATATGGTAGGCAATGACTACTTGCTTCAGCTTCATGGACATAAAATAAAACCTGTATGTACACTCATATTTTGTGTACCCTGGGTGATTAAAAACCTTCTGGACTGGCTGCAAGGTGCTTTAAAGACCTTATAAAACTAATTTAAGATTCATTCTGAATACACAAAAACGGAGGCACAGTAGTTTAGACGTTAGCCTGTCAGACATTCAACCTGGACGGTGCTGGAAATACTTAGAAGATCATGATGGCAAACATCTGCACACAGACTATTATCATTATATGTTAAAGTTTTCTCAAATGTGCTACATGTACATTGGGAAGCTAGACACATTTCATCACTTTGGTTGAAAGAAAACTACAAACTCTTCTCTAATCATAATTTTTTAGTGTTTTAGTGGGTTAGAAAGACAGGGTTTGACCCTACCATTAATTTTTAATAATAATAATAATAATAATAATAATAAATATTTATAGAGCACACATGATCCTAAAAGTCTTAAAGGGATGGTTTCACGGTTCGGCGCATGTGCACAGATTAAAATGCTTTATTCGCTTTCTTACCAGTTTTATCGGTTAAAAAACACTTACATTTACTTCAATAATCACATACTATAATTAGTCCAAAAAAAAGCGAAGTATGACCAAAATTCACAGAAAGTTTCAACGGATTACACCGACAAAGTCGACACTGAATAAAACCTTTGACCCGAAGGATTTATTCTATGCTCTGGTGGCTTTCATGGCGCACATGGGCCCGGGTATGTATAATCTTCCATTCAATCAGCTGACTGACTGCGACATTTTCACGGGCAAATTTCCCGCCAGAGTTATCTACTCGCTTCCGATTGGTCTAAACAATCAAACTAAATGGATACGTCATAGCTTGCACATGCGCCGAACCGTGAAACCCTCCCTTTAAGTAAGCTAATGTAAGGAGTGATCAATACAAATACAAATAACCTACCGGTAATTAAACTAATTTACAGTGTAAGTGGGCCTGATGGAACAGATAGGTCTTAAGACTAGATTTATAGCATGTGACACTGATGTTGTGGATATCAAGTTTACTTCATTTCATTTTATCATTCATTCATTTGTTCATTCATTCATTTATCCATTTGTTTGTCCAGTGTGAGATACCGTTAGTAATGGGGATTGTTTGTTCTATTTCTAGGATGTTGAGTTAGATGCTGTCGACAGCAATAACAAAACTCCTTTACGGCTGGCCATGGGGCGAGAGTACAAGGAAATTGTGTACTATTTACAAGGAAAACTAAACCGCATTGTCTCATGTCAGTTGAGGTGAGGTTCTTTCAGTTTAAATAAGGAACAGCTACAGATGTGGATCATTTTGATTTGTATGGCCGACAGGCCACCCAAGTTCATGATACTGTTTGGCACGAAATTTGTGTAGGTGAAAATAGTTTTGCTGACTTCCTTATTTATTTATTTTTTTTTTTTTGGGGGGGGGGGGGGGTATCCAGGATTTTCTTTTCTTTGGCAAAACCAACCTCAGCTTGGAAGAGTAGAAAAGAGTACACAAAATGCCACCCTACTAAGGTTTTTAACCCCCCCCCCCCCCCCCCCCCCTACCCCCCAAAAAAATGTTTTAGACTGGAATCTCCAAACAATTTGTCTGTAATGGCCTTTGGGGATTTCCTAAAAGTGATACACCTCCTGTTGGCAAAAATCATTGGGGGCCTCGGGTCCCCACTCTGCCCACCTGCAAACCCCCCACCCCTTGCTTCATGTTTAGCCTGTGAACAGGCTTCTTTTTGGGGAATTGGGTTAGGTTAAAATCGGCGAGCGAAGCGAGCCGAGCGCAGACTGGGGAAGAGGGAAGGGGCGGCGAAGCCTGTGGACTTGCCTTTGATGCCGCCGTTCCGCCCTCAAGTAATTATCCTGTTATTATAATTGTGAACAAGTTAATTAATATGTCAACAAGTTGTCATGTTTTTGTTCGGTTGAATGCATCGGTAGAAGTATAAAAATAGACAGGCTAAACACGACTCCCACTCTTCGCTAAAAAGTATTTAAAAAGCCTAAAGTATAAAGCTTTCCCAGTAAGAATTCAGAGAGAATCGCGCCTTTAGATCGCAGTTATGAATTTGTTCTCTTCGATGATATTGACCTTCTGATCTCGGCGGATTATACAGTGTAGTGTTTCCGGCCACACGGTATAATAGGCATCTTAGATCCGAGTCTCAAAAAGCCGTAGTCTATAATTCCACTGCAATGAAATCAGGAATTATTAATCTAGCTCCTTAGTAAGTTCTGTAGTTGAGTAGTGTGTCTCAGTGGAGCTAAGATAAACCTCTGTTGTTTTGTAGTGGCGTTTGATTTGGCATCCAACAGATAATCTGCACATGGTGACTGTTTTGTAAATCCAGTCGGCAAAATTCCAAAAACATCTTGCTTTTTTGCCACAGACTTTAGACACAGCTTTTGCTCTTCTTTAAGTCTCGGTATATGCGAAAAATTTCGCAACGAATCGTTCAAAGCTTTCTCCAAATCGAGATCTGAAAATTGCATTCAACGAGTCGCCATGTTTGTTTATCATTTGAGCCAGGAAATGGAATAATTATGCAAATGTAGGGCGCCAGGCATCTGAGATGTCAACATGTGTCGTCCATCACCACATGCCTGTCAACACCAAGTGATCTGACCAATCAGCTCATGATACCAGACTCTGGTATCATGGAACGGCGGCATCAAAGGCGAGTCCACAGGCTTCGCCGCCCCTTCCCTCTTCCCCAGTCTGCGCTCGGCTCGCTTCGCTCGCCGATTTTAACCTAACCCAATTCCCCAAAAAGAAGCCTGTTCACAGGCTACTTCATGTTGCTCAGATAAAGCAGTATGGTCTGTTATTATAAGAAATTTTAATTGTCAATTTCAATTTTCAGGGATGTTGTATTTGGTCCACCTGGTAGATCTAAAGCAGGGATCTTATTTTACTTTTGTAACCTGTTTCTCTGGGGCTATCCTGTCTATTTCTACTATGTAAGTATTTTATTGCTGGTGATTAAGTAAAAGATGGTAAATTTCATAGTCTTTTCATGAAAGTAAACTGTATAAATTTATAAAATAAACCATCTGAATGCAGTGGGTCACATGACACATCTCCACAGTATAGCCAATACCTTATGGATGCACACAGCCATATCACCCTGGCAGTGGCAGCCATGGACAGTTGTTTTGTCCTTGTTAGGACTCATCAGCATGGCATAGCCCTCAGGCACCTGATAGGACTCCAAAGCCCTATGTGGAATTGACCTGTACTGCCAAGGCGTGTGCATGCACGGCTGCCACTGCCAGGATGATATGGCTGTGTGCATGCGTAAGGTAGTGGCCATACTGCAGAGATGTGTCATGTAACCCATTGCGTTCAGATGGTTTATTTGTATAAATTTGGTTTATCTCATGCATGCTGTTCACAACAGTCTGCGAATCAACAAACATTGAACCGTGTATCGTGGCATTTATTTTGGGTAGGCATTACTTTTAGTGGACCATTACTTTCATAATTCTCAATATCTATTAGCATTATCTTATCTTTTAGCATTTGCTTATTTCCTCCCAGGTGCTTCCAGATACATGGAGTCTCATTCCTTTAGCACACTACTTGTTTATCACCTTTAATGTGTTTATGTGGATCTCGCTGTACTATGCTAACTTGAGAGATCCTGGTTTCATCCCGTGCAACAGCCCAGATTATGACATGGCTTTAAAGCAAGTAAGTCTACTTATTTTAAAAAATATCTATTCATCTGGTTTACTTAGTTGGTAGAAAATTCAGCTTGCGGGATGACAGAGGGCAAACCTTGTCGCCATGAGTATTTTGTGGGCGGAGAAACTGCTGGACAAGGCTGCGAAAGTACTCAAAATTCCATGAGTATTTTGTGGGCGGAGAAACTGCTGGACAAGGCTGCAAAAGTACTCAAAATTCCATGAGTATTTTGTCGCGTTTGAACAACAGTTACAGGTTGCAAACAAACATGGCTGCCAATGGTTAGAAATTTCATTGTGTGTCATGATCAGTGTTGGAAATAATTTTTCTTACTTAGAAGGATATGTGTCCTTTCAAATCTCCATTTTGATCGATCCCTGCTACAGTAGGACACAATCCAGTAGCATACATGACGAGCTATAAGATGTTTTGCGGTTTGCAATGCATTATAGGGCAATTTCTAATCACATGACCTTTTCTGAATTTGCTTGAATCGAGAGACAGCAAAATAAACAGTACAGACAGCATAAATTCTTATTTTATTTGTTTTGTTTTGTAATCAAATCTATGGCTTTATACCAAGACTTTATACCAAGACTTTTTAAAAAGGCCTAGTATAGTTTTTACTGTTTTAGGAGTAAATGATTAAAGATTAAATCATTTTTGTGCTCGGACACCATGTCCGAGCATAATGCCAGAAAATAAGTCGAACATTTTAGAATTTTGTTGCTTGTATATTATACAACACCTGTCTGAATGCACGCGTAGACGGGAAATTTAAAGTTGCTACCCACAAGAAAAAATAGTGGTCACAAGGTAATTAGTAGTTACAAATGACAAATATGTTTATGATTGTGGCCTTAATCCCATTTCCCGCTTTCTTTCCCCTTTCCTACCGCCGGAATCTGAAAACGAGAAATCTTTATCTCTTTCTCTCCGTTCGGCTTCCAATCCACCCCAGGGTGCCTGCCATTTGGAACAGTGGTGTGCATGTCCTGGCTGCTGACGTTTCACTACCATGCTATTTTCACTTCACCGTTGGACGGCGCTATTTGTCTTGTTGTTTTAGTTGGCCCTCCAACCTCGGGGCCAGAACCTGGTAACAAAGTTGTCGGATAATTGGGTTTGAGGCACTTGAAACACGCGTACAAAAATAGGTCATGAAGGTGGCCCACGGGTGTACATTGGTCAACGAATTACGGCGCCACGCGGTGTAGGCAATTCCTGGAATGTAACAGATAAGGAATGTTCCAACAGCCATTGCCACAGTTTTTCCGGCTTTGATTTCCATCTTGAGTCGAGTCTCGGCTTGAAGGAGAGGCAAATTCAGCAGCATCCTCTATAAAGACAATGAACAACATTGTCACACATATGTATGCTATACGCTAGAAAACAGTATGCTGTATTACTCAACGTCCCATTTATTGACCTTTTAAGAAGGTTCGCAGCAGTTTTTTTTTTGGCCTTGCGTTTTTTTATAATAAATGTATGGGTACAAGAAAAGAGAATTTGTATTTTGATATTGGGAATTATAAAGGGTTAATATATAACTGGCCCCGGTTGTTCAAAAGGTGGATAGCGCTATCCATCGGATAAATCACTATCCAGTGGATAACACAATTGGTTTTGCTAATACCTATAAACTGGATAGTGATTTATCCAGTGGATTGCGTTATCCACCTTTTGAACAACCGGGGCCTGGCCCCGGTTGTTCAAAAGGTGGATAGCGCTATCCACCGGATAAATCACTATCCAGTCGATAAGTATTAACAAAATCCATTGTGTTATCCACTGGATAGTGATTTATCCGATGGATAGCGCTATCCACCTTTTGAACAACCGGGCCCTGGTGTTTACCTTGTGTTTTTGCGGGAACTAATTTTTGCGATTGGGAAAGACTGGCTTTTTTTTGCTGTAAATTATTAAATTTTTGCGATTTGCGGGAAGTCGCGTTCAATTGGAATTACAACATTAATTTGCGTTTTTTTAGTAAATGCAATCGACACAGGTGAAACAACATGCAGATGCAAAACACGTTAATTATTATCACGTTAATTATTATCACTCTAATACAATTACATCTGAACGATTTTACATTGCTTGTAAAAGGTGATGTTTATGTATAATTTCGAAAGTGGAGTAAATTTTGGCGGAGAAAATCTTTGCGATAATTTTTTTCCCACGGCGTGGGAACTTTTTTTGCCCATCATGAAAAAAACGCAAAAATTAGAACCCCCAAAAATTTAGTACCACAAAAATAAGAACCCGCACAAAATTTAGTGCCACATGGTATAGCATGGTTTGGAATTGACGGCAATTTAGCTAAATTTTAGACTTGGCATGTCTAATTTTAAAATTCTTATTTTACCTGTTTCTTCTTTCGGCGCATCGCGTACACCGACAAGATGCCTAGTGCTGTTGTAGCTGTTACAAAAATAACAGCGAAAGATCCCATAAAACCTTTTATGCGGTGAAAAATTATTGTTCGGGACACTGCTACATTCACACCGTCAAGATCCATGCCAAGCAAGGTGCTTGAAGCTATTGCCATTGCGACGGTAGAACTTACAAGCCACATGAGAAATACAGCTACATACGTTTTCTTGGTTGTCTTCCATGTGGAGTATGTGAGATCGAGATGAAGCACCAGGAATCTGTCCAACATAAGTGCAAACATGGAGAAAATGTTAAAAAGAAAGAACTTTACTTGTAGCGAGCAGACAATTATGGCCCAGGTTTTGCCGCTCAGTAAATTGGCTCGCCAAACATAAAACAGCACAAACAACGGAAGGTTTAAAAGGGCGTTGAGAAAATCCACCATAGCGAGATTGGCAAAAAAAATGTTCGCAACATTACGAAGGTTCTTGAAGCGGGAAAGAACGGCTAAGAAGGAACCATTACCAATCGTTGAAACCAGTGTCAGGTTTGCGCTGAGAACTGACATGATAACTTGGCTGTAAAAAGATCTCTGAAGATCCATTTTGCCAGAATGCTGACTATCTGACTGTACTGAACGGAACTTCTTTAATAAGGCTTTGATCATGGTTGGCTTACAATGCTTGTGAATTTTGCAGCGTGGAAACAGATTGCACACATGAAGTAAGAAAAGTATGTTAATTAAGGTATTAACAAACCATTGTGTTACACATTCGGCAGGTTTATATACATGTATACACTACAAATTTACACTCATTTCTTTGTTGTGACGATATTTGTTTCCACGCACACTTATTAATTTATATTTGTCAAAAATCACTGTGAATCACCTTCTGAAGGGAATAAGTTGGTGATCCAAAGATAATGAGGCAGTTAGTTGTTTCAATAATTTCCCAGCCCAATGTCACACTACTATATATATCATAATTGATTATGTAAATTTTATAGTGTAAGAACGACGGTTGTGAATATTCATTAAAATCCCCTGAAGAGTGAGCAATCACAAAATAGGCTTGTAGGGATAAAAGTGTAGTTTTTTTTCTATTTTTCAATATATTTCTCTCTACTTTAACGTATCAAGCACTCTACTACGGAATAATTGAAACACAAACTTCCTCACCAGGCTTTTTTTTTCACCTTTGCTGTTTAAATTTATGTCCCTCCTGAATTCCATATAGAATGGGAATAAGAAAAAAGCCAACAACTATAAAAGCTGAATCATTGTTTCGAATTAAAATCAGTGTAAACAGAGTAGTTGATACATTCACCACATACCATATAATGTGGTTCAGCCGGGAATCGAACCCGGATCTCCTGAGTAGCGGTCAGATGTCTTACCACTAGACCACTGAGCCAAATGACTGTGAATCACTTTCTAAAGGGAATCAGGTTGGTGATCCAAAGATAATGAGACAGTTACTTGTTTCAATTATTTCCCAGCTTAATGTCATACTACTTATCATATGTTGAGGAAAATATACTGTGAATCGCTGATCAATTGGGCTGTGACGCGATCCTAACAGCAGAAAATGTGTGGGTCTCTTCGTGCCTGCCACAGATAGATACTTTCAATTTCACCCTGAATGGCGGGGTTGGCTCAGTGTTCTAGTGGTAAGACATTTGACCGGTACTAAGGTGATCCGGTTTGATTGCCGGCTGAACCACATTTTCACTCATTTCTTTGTTGTTACGATTTCTGTTCCCACGCACACTTATATATATCTAAAGTTGTGTTTCGCTCTGCATGTATTTGCATCGAGCACTCCTAGGACTGCGTGAAACACTATATATTGTTTCGTTATATAGTTATATTCCTTCTGAAACGATAACTGCTAATTATTGACATTTATTATTCTATTTTACTAAAACGTTGTGCATGCAAAATTTGTAACTTTCCTTTTCGGTACTCTAATCCTTGCAACACATCAGGGCTCGAAATTAAAAAAAATTCTCAATCGCAATTTGCGAGTAATTCCTAAAATTTAGTCGCAAGTTCGGAAATTTTAGTTGCAAAAAAAAAAACCAACTACAGTGTAACTACTACTACTACCGGAACTGGAAATGAGTAACGAGAAATTTCTGAGAAAGTCAAAAAAAGTGCGCCTGGATACACTTCTTGGATACCGCGTTAATGAAGCATGAAATCGACGATTAAGACACGCAACATTCAACGTGAATTTTGCAGGATTTTTCGGATAAAATTACAACTACCAGTTACAAGTAAGACACAAGACTGTTGAATATGATTCTTTTATTAGCTAGGCCGTAAAACAGTCGCAAAATCGCGACTAATAGACAAATTTTAGTTGCAGAAGTGAAATCTTTAGTCGCAAATGCGCCCGATACAGGCGCAATTTCGAGCCCTGCATATTAATTTCATGAATTCTTTTGTGTGTTTTTTAAAGGATATTTCCATTCAAAAAGTCAAATTTGCATTAGATAGCATGGCTGTTTGGCAAAAGTTTATATTTTAAATGTTTGTACACGCAGAATAAATGCGATGCCGGCTTGTGTGCGCTCCCACACGTTTAAAATACTGAAATCTCATTTCGGGTATCATTTCTACAGTTTTCCTTCTAAACTTATCAGATCTTAATTATATGCTCTTTCTTGTTTGCTGTTTTTTTTTTATCTTAAGCTGTGAACAATGTCAAGACGGCAGCAAATATCTTGCTTTATCTCCCTGTGGCGGGGTCTTTCCTCTTAAACAAGGTATACAATTTCCCTCTTTGGCTTGTGTACAAGGTGTCTTTTTGGAGTTTAGTAACCAAAAGTCTTGAACGTGTTACACCTGCATGGCTTCTGAGAATGCGGATTACGCCTGTCTTATTCCAGTGGCATAGAACTCCACCCTGGGAGGGTACCTTTTAGGGGGTTAAAACTCGTGGTTTGCTACCGCCACCATTTTGATTTCAGTGCCCGCGTTCTCTGTGACTAGCGGAAGACATTTCAATGCCCGCGTTCTCTGTGACTAGCGGAAGACATTTCTTGCTCTTCTTTTAAAAAATTGTACTTCCTCCAAGAAGATGTCGTCTTGAAACTAGTCTAACCAAAGTCAAGGTTCGCATACTTTGAATTGGTCGCAAGTTGCACCATTGTAGTTGTAAGTGGCATTTTTGTGGCGAACGAAAGCTTGTTCCGCTGATACACGTCGGTGTTTACATGCGACGTCGGTTTTTTTGTTTGTTTGTTCGTTTGGTTTTGATGATTTGTTTTTTTTTTTTTTTTTGTGATAGTCACCTTAACCTTTATGCGAGTACTCATATGCAGTCAAGATCATATTATTGCGCCATAAGTTTCTACCGTTAACATGTCTATTTTTTTCATACCCAGGTTCCATTTTACGAAGAGTGGCAGGCAAGGACTGGACAGAACCCATTGGAAAATCTCTGTCACACGTGTAGACTGGTGCGACCCTTGCGCGCAAAGCATTGTAGGATATGTAACCGATGTGTGAAGCATTTTGATCACCACTGCCCTTACATTAATAACTGCGTTGGTCTCTATAACAGGTGAGTCGATTTAAATGTCATTTTGATCACCACTGCCCTTACATTAATAAATAAATAAATAAATAAATAAGAAGCAACGGACCGCGAACGAAAAAGCTGCCGGTGTACGTAGGATGTGTAACAGATCTAGTCGGCCAAAAATAGAGATACAATCAAAGTATAGAGCAAGAATTGCATTAAACCAATATTAATTCTTTGTATTGTTTTCAGGGGGCCGTTCTTCATTTTTGTAGCGTGCGTCGCAGCGTGCAGTATAATCACAGTGTATTTTGCCATCGCAGTGCTTCGTTTGGGTGGATTTAGTTGGATATATGCTCTTGGATTGCTGCAGTTTATTGTGTTGTCCGTCCTCATGGGAGCTTTGTTCATCTTTATAGTAAGTGCATTTTGAAAATGGGGCAAACGGGTCACGTGACTGCCTCACTTTCGTGAGGCAAAAACGGAAACGGAAATCGAGGAGGGAGGCAAATTGCGCGAAAATTAACGCCGGGTTAAAGTGCGTTAAGTCTAAGGCAAAAAGGCGTATCTCTCCATTTAACTTAAGAAACACGATTTTGCTTTTTTATGATACTTATAAGTGTTGTTTTTCGTAATTCCTTGCTGTACTGTAACTGTTGAAAACTAAATTCATTTTACAGCTAAATCAAATTTCCATCAACCTTACTACAAACGAAAGAATCAACAAGAAGCGATATGTGTACCTTAGAGGGCCCTCTGGGATATTTCTGAACCCATTTGACAAGGGCTGCTTCAAGAACTGGTTAGAATATTTTCACTGGATTGAGCCCTACGACAAGAAACCCAACCTTATGTACAATGTCTAAGTTATCTTTTGGGCCTGTTGACGGAGGATCAACTGGAATGTCAAGTGATACTTTGACAAGGTCCGTCACAAGAACTGCCTCGAGTGTTTTCCTTGGATTGAGCCCTGTTTGAACAAGAAAACCAATGCTAGATAGATTAAGGACCTGGTTAAACGAGGAAACCTTGTTGCCGGGATGCAAATGTTTCCTGGTTTAGCTGCGCGAGAAACATTTTGCGCACGCAAATCTTTCTTCCCGGACGCAAGTTAATGTTATTGAATCAACTCAAAAACATTCTTGCTTCCCGGTCGCAAATTTTGCATCCAAAAACAAATGTTTCCCGGTTCAACCACATTGAAAGAAAAAACAATTCCGCAACAATGTTTCCGCAACAATGTTCCCTCGTTTAACCAGGCCCTAAGCATCGTGTTTACGGCATGCATGGTAAACGCGAACAGCAGAAACTACCACGTAATCATTCGGATTTTCCCGCCATTTTTCACGTTTGCCGTTGACACGACTCACGGCACGACTCTAGGACTGAAAATGGTAACTCCGACTGTTTGTTTCTTGATAGTATACAAATAGACAAACTCAACTGCTAGGAATCACACTACACCATTCCCTTGGTATGGTCATTACCTTACGCATGTGCACAACCATATCATCATGCTAGTGGCAGCCATGGACAGCTGTTTCGTCCTGGTTAGGACTCGTCAGCATGGCATAGTCAGTGGATGGTATAGTGTGCTTTCTTGCAGTTATAGTTTGTATACAAATAGACCCAGTCACCCTCCCCTCCCTAGTCAGTCTCATTGTTGATCTTTTTACCAGTCTCTCGCCTAGCCCCTTTACTCATCCTCATTCTTCGTGCCCAAAGAGTTGCCAATGGAGCTGGGAGGAGCTGGGAGGCTAGTATGCAAAATGAAATTTTATTTGGGAATAGGCCTTATGCATGATGCCACCAGCTCAAAATTCACCACCAAGCCTCGTTTGTACGTAATTCCTTGCAAACCTTTGACAAGTTCACGTTGTTTTTGAGTGGGTATTCTTTTCAACTTTGCTCCTTTGTGAATACATTGATGAGATTGTCACTGGTTTAAACTTCGAAAGCGAGGCTTGGGGTGAAATTAGCTAGTCTGACGTAAACATGGATAAGGGATATTTATTTTAAACCCTCTGATGTGTAAAAGAGTTCAAGTAATAATTTAATCTGACGTAATAACTGTGTTTACTTAGCTTCATACAAGAAGACTTGGCATCAAATCCAAGCGAGCGTAATACGAAATTTTTTTTATCATTTTAGAAGAATAATGGTCTATGGACTAAAGTAGGCTAAATTATTTTTCCGGGAAAAATATTTAACGACGTCCAATCTGCCTGTAACTTCATGTTTAAGGTGAGAACTTGGTACTGCGAAATATTCCGCTGTAGGCTTTTCTGTGTAAATTAATATTTCGTTTTTATTTCCTTGGTTGTAGCTCATATTTGAAAAACGATTAAATTAGTAAGAGGTCTTTAAAATTATGTGGATTGGCTACTTACAGTTCATGATGCAATACCATTTCGAGTGCAGAACAGTCACTAATTTTGTTTAAACCGGTTTGGCTTCGTTCGCGCGCGAGTATCGGTTCTTAATGCTTCATTGCACTAGTTTTACATCAATATTGAGACTGTTTAGGAGCGAGCCATTCTATTTCTGGCGGGGAGGGGGGGGGGGGGGGGAGGGATTTTGAGAAAAATATATCCTCAAGCCAACTTTCTCGGAAAAATATATATTACAAACGCGAAAGCCCGCTTTGTTTTTTAGAAGAAAAAATCCTGCAGCGAAAAAGCTAAAGGAAACAGAAGGAGTACAGACTAGATGACACCCATCCCTTCCCTCCTCAGAAGTCTTATGGTTCGAACCTTTGAAATGTGTGCGTGTCCGCTACACGTGATATTTATTTCATTCGCCACTCCAGAAACTGTGGGAGACTGAGCACCAACATTTGTCACTGAGATTTCTGGGATCATTTGGGTAACCAATATGAGCTATGATTGGCTGCCTTTGGAAACCATCAACCTATCGTAACTTACGCTGGTTGCCCTAACGATCCCAGAAAGCTTAGTGCCGAATGCTGGTGCGCAGTCTCCCTGAAGTTTCTAGAGTGGCGGGGTGAACGATGTTTTTATACGTGTCATCGATCTTTGCTGGATATATTTTGTGTTTTAAGAAATAATGTATGGAATTGAAAATAATATATTGGATAGAATATTGAATGGTAAAGTGTAACACAAATATTTTTTTTGACTGAGTATATTTTTTAGAGTTGTATTTCCCCATCCCTTCTCGCGGGAACGCAAACATTTTTAAAACAGTCCCAGTCCCACCTCCCAACGACGGCCATGTTTTCCTGTCTTCCAATCCATTCACTGAAATCCTATTGAAATCCCGGGGGGGGGGGGGGGGGTACTCCGTTGTCAAAGTAGTGGACGTACTCGTCAAACATTTTGAGAACAAACGCCTAAAAGGTACCAGAATCTCGTAATATGGGCGAAGCACCTATTTATTTTAACCCCTAAGAGGTAACACCTACCCCAGCCTCTCCCCACCCCTTAATTTTACAGATGAAAATTGACCAAACCAGATCACTCGAATTAACCCCCTTAACTGAAAGAAATGTTATATGGAGAGATAAATTCTTATCATTTCCCTTTTACTTTAAACATTAATGAGTTGGATGCAATCCTGTAATATACGGGTTACTTCCCTTTTTTTTAATTATGAAAGATTACAGGTTAAGTGGAATGCGGATTAAACTAGTCTTTTAGTTTCAACGGAAAGTGTTACTTTACAGATACTCGATATATATGGTGCTATTATACGAAGTTTAATGCATAGATAAATCACCTAATAAGGAACACCCCAATAAAAATGAAATTAATTAACCCTTCACCGGAATCGTTTTCTAACTTAAATTCGTGGATGAAATCCTAAAGTTTGATCGTTCCAAATAAAAGCTATTAAACAGTACTTTACTGTGGTACTGTTAATTATGCTGCACAAGGTGGAGCTAACTTTTGAGTCTGTTGATGAAATCCTAAGTGTGACCATTCAAATGAAACCTATTGAGCAGTACTTTCCTGTGGTGCTGTTTATTATGCTGCACAAGGTGGTGCTAACTTTCGAGTTTGTGAATGACGTAGTGTGACCATTCAAATGGTGGCTACGTACAGCACAGAAATTTCATTGTATGCTGTTAGTTTTTCATATGCGTCACCAGTGTTACCGGCATAGAAAAAAAAGCAGTAAATCGAAACTTGGCTCTTTATATAAATTGATTTATTATTAAATAAATTAAAATATAATAGCTTTATATAACAAGGATTATATACTTACAATAAAATGACGGAAATACAATAAAGTCGCTTAAAAATTACACTATTATTCTTAAAAGCATTAACTTGCATTCGGCATAACGAACTAACGAATATTTTATGACAATTCCCTTTTAAATAATCCGTTACAGAAAAAAGGGAATTTACACGCTTAAGATTCTTTTAGTTTCCAAAACAAGAACAGATATCCTGGAAAGGAAATTGCTTAAATCGTTTCACGTCGCCGATTTTGTGAGAAAACCACACCCAACTTGACCAAGAGCAGTCTTCTTCCCGTTCTTCGGAACACCAATCCGTTTGAGCCCCATGTAAAACTGGTTGTAAAGGTCAGACTGATAATAGTTATAGCCGTCATTATGTTGAATTTCTCTCCATACACAAGACGAGTTCTCATTGTCCTGTGAAAGGAAAGATAACTTCATTTAGTATAAACTAAAATAGTGGATAGCGTTGTTGGCGCGCTCTGATTAACTACTGAAACTCGGGATAGCAAGTGCTAGTCACGTCCAAGCATTTGCGCGCGAAAATTACAACCGTTGACAGGAATAAATGAGTTAAAATCATCATTTTCATGCTATATTATCTCACTGTTTGAGTATATGCTTAAACAACTATTCACCTTGGTGTCGGTGGCCAGTGGCCACCACAAGCCACCTCCATTTTGGTGAATATTTATTAATTATAAAAAGCTCCGGTAGACATGCATGACCACAGTACCTAGGTGGTTCTGGGGAACAGGGAAGAGGGTTGTAGATTCTTGCTTACCATCTCTCTTCTTCCCGTACCCTAAGCGAGAGAGACGGGAAGTGGGAAGAGAGACCTGCGGACGAGGTTGCCGTTACCCCGGCCGCAGAAATATTTTTTGGGACCACTTTTAGATCTAGCTTGGTAACCGTTCCCAACTATGTCGAGCGACAGCGAGAGAAAAAGACTAGCAGCAGTCTTTAGTTTTTATATTGTGGAGTTTAGACATGGTTTTCAAAAATCCAGTTAGATATATAGCTTACCAAAACCCCAATCTAAACCTAACCGCTAAAGTTTCGCACTCAGCTTGGAGCTTGGATCCTAGTTTGGGCCTAAAAGTGGTCCCAAAAAATATTTCTGCACCCCGGCCTGGTTTTCGCCATTTCTCTGGTGGCCGTAGGTACATGGGTGGACTGTTGCAAAATATTACGCAATGCAGTAAAAATCTTTAGGCGCGATAGTGCAGCTTCAGTTTAGATTATTTTCAAAATTTTGCTAATCCAGGTCTACGAAAGATCCAGGACTCGTCATTGCCGGGTTTGTCGCTGTGGTTTGTCTATCCGCCCAAGTGTATAAATGGGCACCGTCTACCGGCGACATAATGCTGGAAGTAACCTTACGATGCAGCTTAGAGGCTTCAGGACAGCAAAGAAACAACGTATGGACAGCATTCGATGTTCGCTTACTAAATTAACAATCCTTATACTTTGCCACTAAGTGGCCTGTTCGTGACCCTGGGCTCCTTGCGAAGTCGCACACACTCACTCCCTGTCCTCCCCCCATCTGATGTCCTTTGTTAGAGGACTTGATCTTAACGTCATCTGACCGTCGAAGTTTTCTTTCTCCATCAGGAATTTCAAGAGTGAAACTTGACGTATTCTGATTGGTGAAAGTGGTTACATCTTAAATTCATTACTCTAAAGGCGAGACTACTAAATATCTACCGCGAAAAATCAAAATCTAAGGAATACACCAATTTACTTTGTAAATTACGAGTGAAAACCAAAAGAAAAAATCAGTACTACTCAATAGCTTTCATTTGAATTGTCACACTTCAACTCTTTGAGAATTAAGTCAAACATGCATGCGTATTGAACATTTAAGCTGAAAGCCCCATTATGTGTTGGCACCGGCCAGTATTAGATAATTGATGAAAGTACACTCAGGCCAAAATATAGGCGATCAATGACTCTTAAAACATCACCCCTTAATTTATAATATTATGAACCTGATAACACCTAAGTGATTCTATTGATTAAATCACGAAAAAGTCCTTTTGAAAAGCTTAAGAAACCAGACAGTGTGCGTAGCCTTTCCTTTGAACCAACCACGCACAAAAAAAATTCCTTCGAAAGGACTGTAAGGTACTTGCACTGCTACTTACTGTCAAGTACAGATTTCCTTGGGCATTCATCGCAATATAAGCATTGGCTCTCACACCGCGAATTGTGACCTTGCCAAAATCTGTCGTTTTCATTTCTAAAGCTGAGAAAAAATTATAAACCATATGAGATTGAATGAGCTAAGAAAGATCCTTTGAATAGCCAAGACGCAAGATTTGAGAACGATACTCAAATACCATGATCAAGATGACAAAGGACATCTACTAAGTGCATTGTACATTGACAGATATTCAAGCTTACCACAGTAGTCATCCTCTGTTCTTACGCCGCAAATGTTTAGCTGTCCGTCGATTTGGAGGAAATAGCCCCATCTTGAGGATAACAGGACTTTTGCGGACACCATATTTGTTGAAGTTAACGTGAAGTGCACAAAACTAAATCAGTTTCCACCTCAGACATAAATTTCTATAACAGTAAACGAACCACTCAGACAGACGGAATGTGAAAGAATGAGTGGGCGCTACATATCTAAAGTCACAAAGAGTTGCACAGGCGTATAAAGTGAAATGTAATTAGATCGCTTGCGGATACAGATAACGATGCGGTTTAAAAGAAAAAAAATACAAAAGCACTTCAGTTTCATAATATTGATTGTGAATACACGTCCACGGAAGTGCTCCTTTATGATAATATCAAATATATTTAGGTGAGAGTCATAACTAAAATTATAATCATTGCACTATTCAGTTGTCAGAAGAGAATTTTTATAAAAAAATTAAGAGGAAATAGGTTGTTAGCTAGAAATATGCAACTTTCCGCTCCTCTTCCTCGGAAATAATGAACACTCCCTAATAGCGCGGTGCGAAAAAACTTTCTTTGAAAAAATATTTTCAGAAGCCGTCACGGTCTCTAGTCCTCTTGGCGTGTAATGGAATTTGACGTTATCCATCGAGTCACGCTAAAAGGTTCGGACCCAAACCCAAACGCGCAAGTTTCCCGCGCCTAGCACCTTAAGGTCTGGGGACGAGGCTGGATTAGACTCACTCACTGTAGTCGCTGTTCGACCGTCCCGATCCCAGAGCTTCTTTTTGCTTAGGAGTTTTGCGGGTCAGCGGCTGCCGTTTTTTTTTCAGTGGGCACCAATCTCGTCCCCAGTGCCTTCTCCACGTTGAAAATGGCGGGCGGCGGGAATCCCCTGCACAAGGCTGACATAAATACTCCAAAAATCCTGGATTATTTTGTCGCTTAAACACGGACCCGCGCTATAAAAGGAACCTTGGCCTGGCCAAGCCGCCAGTCATTTCACACTTGACACCGAACTGTCAACATCACGTGCATCCTCTCGCCAATGGAGAACCGTTACCGGCGCGAAATTCAAATTTGGCAAGCTAAAATATTATATGCTAAAAGGCGCATTAATTCAAATAATGTTTTTAGTTTTATTTTCTTGAAAGGTAAATCCTATACAAGATTGAACTGGTGAAGGTAGAATTAGACCTATTTTGGGGGGCAACGGTCTTCCTCCGTGTTGCTCGCAGTGTCAGCCATCTTTGATTAGCCGTTGAAGCAGTGATGGTGTGACAAAGAGGGGGCGGAGCTATCCCTTTTATAGCGCGGGTTCGTGTTTAAAATAAGATGAAAAGTTATATGAGAAAAGTTATGTTGCTTGTCGCGCAACAATGTTCCGTTGCAAGTTGAGATTCATTTGTTGCGCGTACTGCCATCTACGCGTGCAACAAATTTTCATGTTTGGAAAGTAGCCGTCGCTTCTATTTTTTGTAACATGGACATTATTTGCGCGTCGGTGGTTATACGCGCAACAAACAATCTCACATAGGATCTGTGTAAAGACCTGTTATACCTGGATGTGTCTGTGAAGAGTATTTGTTGTTAAGTTTTGAACGTCTATAGTAGATTTATACTAAAACTAGTAGTAATCATAGATTATAGTGCGTCTCCTTATACCGTAGCACCTCGTCTTGACCTACTGTAGTACCTCAGTTTCAGCCACTGTTGAAAGGGGCTATGTCACGAGATATGTCACGCAGGCAAAAACGTCGGGCCGACGTCAAACAAATTCACGCTATCGCCGTGGAATCGGGCAAAATCCTTCAATTCTGCCGTGCTGTGTACTCCGAAAGGTCTCAGATTTTTCCGACATAAATAGTATACTTGTCTTGATTTCATTTCGGTTTATATTTCTCCGATTCTGAAATGATACGCCACAGTACTTGGTGTGATATCCGCAAGGATTTTACCGAATAAATAAATGTAGATATACTTTAATGTCTGGAAGCATATGTTTAATCAAGATGGCGCAGATTTGGTACCGACACTTTTCTCGATTCGTTCCGCCTAGACGACGCGCTAAGCATACTAGATACTATTGTGACGTTTCAAGATGGCGCAGATTTGGTACCGACACTTTACTCGATTCGTTCCGCCCAGCCGACAAGATTAGGAAGCGTCTCCTTCGTCGACGCAACAATTATTCGCTCTTGATTTCTATCGCGTGATAGTTGATTAGGGCTTCGCCCTCATCAACTATCACGCGATAGAAATCTCGAGCTCAATCTAATTGTTATAAAATAGTATGTTATATAGTCGCCCAGTTATACGTTTATTTGCTTTGTTCCTTTGTAGATAGTGACCGATAGTGAGTAGCGTAGCCAATAAGAGGAAAGCATTCGTGATAGAACGCTAGTAGATTTATACTAAGTGAAAATATGGTTCACCGGCGAGGAATCGTGCATATTTTCACAAAGTATGTCATGTACGTCGTGCCTTTATACGTTAATGTCACCATTTTTAGTATCATTTTGAAAATAGTGCTCACGGTACGGTTTCGTTGTGAAAAATTACTATACTGACTCTATACTAGTGACTCTATACTGAAATATAAAATATCAGCAAGACCACAGCGACAAACCGTTGAGAGGTGCCGGATTTCCCAGTTGTAGACCTGGATCAGTACAATAATTACTTGTAGAAAATCAGAAAACGGCAAACTGGTCCTTACGGCAAGGCGATGAAAGAATAAACAAAAGTCAGAATAAAACAAAATATATATATATATATATATATATATATATATATATATTAAAACAATCACATATATATATTTTGTTTTCAGTTATTCTGACTTTTGTTTATTCTTTCATCGCCTTGCCGTAAGGATCAGTTTGCCGTTTTCTGATACTCTATACTGACTCTATATATACTGACTCTATACTGACTCTATACTAGTGCTCTGAAAATATAATTAAACAGTGTTTTTGGCTGCGGATGGCCAGGATGGAAATGGATTGCAACTTGAAAAAACTGATTGACCAATTTTTTCAAGTTCTTTCCTTGAGTCTTGGAAAAATCACTGATTGTGGATTGTTCTCTTGTCGAGGAATCTTGTCTTGGCCGGCATTTTACTCTCAGTGCTCTACTTAGGGACGGGATCATTTTTAATTTTTGTGAGGAGGGGGAGGGGGGGGGGGGGGGGGGGGGGGGGGGGGGGGGGGGGGGGGGGGGGGGGGGGGGGGGGGGGGGGGGGGGGGGGGGGGGGGGGGGGGTGGGGGGGGGGGGGGGGGGTTGGCAATTTCTTCTGAGAATGAATTTTTTTTCAGCATCACTATTTGCAAGAATATTTTTGACCAAAATAAGTCTCTTTTATACGTGCTTTCTTGTGCACGATTTTTTTTTCTCTTAAATTTCTTCTGCAGGAATTTTTTTTTGGTAATTGCCCACCCACCCCCCCCCCCCCCCCCCCCCCCCCCCCCCCCCCACAAAAATTAAATAGTCCGTCTCTTAGTCAAGTGTTTAGTAGAGTTTTGACGTAAGATACCGTTTAGCATGAAATGCTTGCGGGCTTTAATTTTTGCGGATTTCGCGGATTGCCCTCGATCCGCAAAAATAAGATCCCGCAGAAAAAAAAACTCTCGCGAAATAATACTCCGCAAAAATTTACTCCCTTCAGTCAAATAAAGAACTCTGCTTTTTAATATAAACTTGCGTTACTGGGACGATATAGAACGTAAATAAGAACTATTAACATTGAATTTTAATAGAAAACAACAGTTTTTTTCAACAGTAATAGTTTTTTTCTTTAGCGTGGCAGAGGGCGCGTCAGTCCTTTAGAACAGTACTGTATCACCTTCAGTACTGTATGTTCTCTTGTCGAGAGATAAATACTGGTTTTGTCAAATTACTTAAAGATAATGTCAAAAAGTACTGTAGCTTGATTCACCACCAAGTGACATCTTTTGGGCTTTCTTGCCCCTTCTACTTATATCTTGTTCTTTGTTTTATCTGAGCTGGCAAATAGCAAGAGAACATAAAGCTAGCTTTATGTTCTCTTGATCACCTTCAGTACTGTATCACCTTCGAGGATTTAATAGAATTCAGTAGAATGTCTCTTTTAAAGAAAAAAAGGGAAAGAGAGACTGCTAGTCTATCATAAAGTAGAGCACAAGTAATAAAAGTTGAAAATATTAAGTTTCCTTTGAACAGGAAATCCAAAATTTCAGTCATCTCGAACCGCAAAAAATTGTTCCCGCAAAACAAAAAATCGCCAATCCGCAAAATAACATTCCCGCAAAAGTTTCATTGTACACGGTAGCAAGGCCCGTGACATTGCCCCTTTAAGGTGTCGCAACAAGCCGTACGGTAAACTTAAACAAGCTTATAACCCAGATTTCCCTTTATAAGGATTTATACTGTAATTTGGCGGACCCACAGTGCGGTATAACCCAGAGATACTAACAAGTCAGATTTCCGGTTTAAGATTTTATTGGATCGTACTGCAAGGCGACGCACCATTGTAGCAGTACCAGTTAACTCAGAGATCCCTTTAAGCCAGATTTCTCTTTAGGATTTATACTGTTAAGTGGCGGACCCACAGTGCGGCATAACCCAGAGATACTAACAAGTCAGATTTCCGGCTTTAAGATTTCTGATTGGATCGTACTGCAAGGCGACGCACCATTGTAGCTGAGTACCAGTTAACACAGAGATTCCTTTAAGCCAGATTTCTCTTTAGGATTTATACTGTTAAGTGGCGGACCCACAGTGCGGTATAACCCCAGAGATACTAACAAGTCAGATTTCCGGTTTGAAGATTTTATTGGATCGCCCAGTAAAGTGACGCACCGCAACAGTTTTATTTCGGTATTTCCGTTTGTATACATGGTATTACCTAAAATTAACTAAATTAAAAATGAATATATCGATGTATAAACAGCAATGATATTAATAGTATATTATAGAATAAGAAAAACTGTAACATTACATGTCGGCTCTCATTCTACATGTCATGCATTCAAAAACAAAAGCAGCAGTTGATCGACAAACAAAGGGATCAACGCTGTTGAAAAGAAACAGTATTTTAGAAGTGTTATCTTGGCTATTGAAGTGCGTGATTGTATTTTATTTATTTCGTGAAAAAATTTCCTGCGTATTTTTTCATAAAAGGTGCAGGAGAAAACAAAGTGAGATTCATTTTCAACCTCATCTAAGTGTACAAGTACCAGGTATAACTCAGAGATCCATATTTCGCTTTAGTATTTATTCAATCGTATTGTAAAGTGGCGCACTCAACGGTGCGTTGTAACCCAGATACTGCAGAAAAGGCAAGATTTCACTTTAGTTTTTTGTTCGATCGTACTGTAGAATCGCGCACTCATTGGTGACTGGGTGTATTTAATAAAGGTGGGGGGGGGGGGGGGGGGGGGGGCTGGGTGATCTATGACTTCCTTAGTTGTGCTGCATGATTTTGTTTTGGCTAAACACAAAGCCTCAAGTCTTGACACATCTTGACAGGACTAAGTATTTGTTGTGTGACCTTTCCATTTCCTTTGCACGTTTCTTTTTTTTCTGACTTCCTTTTCAATATTCATCCTCTACTGAAACTCAAAACAATTTTTAATTTCTTGTTTCATTGTTTATTCTATCTGTTTCTTTAAAATACGTTATACGTTCAAAGAACAAGTTTTTGGCGAACGTATAGAGCTCGACATCAAGCGAATTCAAGACTCTTATCTGATCCAAAACGGAATTGTTCAGCTCTGGAAAAAGCTGTCCCGCTCTTGTTTCGTTTTCTGTCACCTGCGTAAAGGGAGTGAAAAATTTTAACCCAAAAGTCTTCTCGAATAAATACTGGCTCTCTTCTTGATACTCCATGAGGGCAAAGTACGTCATTTTCTGGAGATTTTTCACGGCGCTTTGGAGCATGATTTTTCTCCGTTTCAACATTGGCATAGCCTTTGTGTTGTAACAGTTCACAAGCCTCAAATCAGCTAGCATCCTGGTTTGGCGGTTAATAGCGAGATTCCAAGGACATCCCGTAAACTCATCGATGGTAATATCGCTGAGATTTTTCCCAACGAAACATGGCGGAAGTTCTTTCTTAGTTGGTGAGCGACCATTGCAGCGAAGAGATGCGTTACTCCACATTGAAGTTTTGTTCAAAATGAAGGCAAATTCGCTCAGGAACCGAGAAACGGGTTCACGAATAATAGTTACGTAGAAGAATTTCCGCTGTTTGTTCCGACCTTCACGTCTGTTCATGTATCTTGGAACGCATTCCTTGTGTTCGGTCCAGTCGGCATGTAGTCCACAAGGCCAGCCTAGATGGTGTCGCGAGAATAGCCAAATATTGGAGGAACCCGGTCGAAAACAGTGCCACCGCACTCGCTTTTTGTTATTAACCTTTGGTTTTGTGAATTCTGTCTCGCGGTTTTGTGACTTTTTTGGTCTCGAGCCTCGACAAGGTCTTTCTATATCCAAGTTGCTCACCAGCTGAATACCAAATTTTGTTCCTCCAGTTTTTTGAATGTGTAAGAAAACCATGATATCATTCCCACCCATGTTGAACTTGTGAACGTGCACGTTTGCTTTCTTTGCACTTCCTTCAAATACATGTACATGTTTTTGCTGTCGATAGCGGAGAATCCTTCGTAGTCCTCGCACCCGCAGATTCACAAATAAGACCGATCCAATGGCAACGAGGAGAACCACAGCAAAGCCAGTTTTTAAACTGAATCCTCCACAGCTAATAGTCATAGTATATGTTTACGTTTTGATTTTTCAAATTGAAGGTACGTGCGGAAGATTAGCTAAAGCTGCGGCGCACGAAATCTGAAATTTGATCCCGAATAATACGATTCCGTTTATCGGTTGGAGCTTGCTAGAAAGCTAGTCACGCAAGCTCAGAAGATCTATGTTATCATGGTTATTACAAGGAACCCCTGGTGGTGATTTTAAAATAACCGAAATGTTATGCCTGCCGTGTCGCGATCTATGCATTTGCTTTATTTGTTTGACACAGACGTACGGCAGTCCGACAACATACAATAAATTAAAATAGCGAAAGTTCCTGTAGCTTCCTGTTAATAATGCATTTATCGCATATTTGATCTCTTTCAAACACCTGTGCTTTGAAAGCTTTTATTGTTACAGTTGTCAAAGTTTTTTCAATTTAACTGTCATATTAGTCAGTATTTATAAGATTACCGACCGTCTCCCCAGTTGTATAATTAATGAATCATTAGGACAACCACAAACTGCAGATAAAGATTATGATATTAATTTTATAACCCTTGAGGCAAGAATTCGGATCCCTACTGTTTAGGTATTTTTTTTTTTACCTACAACTCAATCCCCCCGCCTCCTTTTTTTTATTTATTTACTTTTCAAATGGTCGGTGTAATAGCAGGTTCACGAAAATTTGAAGGCATGTAAAACAAGACATTTCAACTTGTAACACATGTTTCGACATATACTTATGTTATCTTCAGTTACAAAAGCCGTAATTTTCGGATTACAATTAGATGGATGAAAAGTTAAAGGGACGCCAAAATAAATATAACGATATTGTGTGTACTTAATTTCCATGTTATATCGCCAAATGCCACCAACATACAACTAAACTGGGTATAAACATTCCATAGAGCAAAGCGGAAGTAGTAGTTTGGAGCAATTTTTAGGCTGCAAAAGTGCAGGATTACAAGGATGGAAGCGGATTTTGATTTCGTGACAGGCGGTCAAGAAATCAAAGTTTCCGTTCTGGCCCTGGCGGGGGGTACTCAAAGTTTTTACTCAAAGTTTTTTTTAACCCCCCTGGCGGGGGGTACTCCAAGTTTTGTACGGGGATGCTCTGCCCCAAGGTCCAAACCCTTACCTTTCATATACCGTTTGGTTGGGTCCTACGTACACCAGCAGCATTTTCGTTCGCGGTCTAGACTGCTAGCTGTCCCTTTTCCGTTAATTGAGCGGGTGAGCTTATTCAACAAAAACAAACTTGGTGAGACTGGAGCGAGCTAAGGAGCCCAGGGGAAATCGGTTCGCATTTCTTTTCGCTCGCTCGCCGCTCGGATCGCCGATCGCGTATTTGCTCGCCCGCTCGACTATCCAGAGAGAGACTGCTAGCAGTCTATTCGCAGTCCTTTGCTTCTTATTTACTATTTGTCAGCCTCGCTATGGGGTTTCTACATGCTCATCCGCCCTGTCTTTTTGAAAACGGAGAAGGGCCTGGGATGAGGTTGTCTTCAAGCATTATTTGTTTCAACATTAGCTTGTTGAGTAGGACATGTACAGTAGTGATACGATTTGGCTAAAAATTCGCTGTGAACACCGATTCCGTCCTGTGAAACACAATTGAAAACACCATTACAATATTGCAGGCTTGTTTTATTCTTCGTGATTTGAATCCAATATAAATATTGCAAACGTTGTATTTCCATATAACTTTGGATGGTTCCTATTCTAAAAAAAGTTCACAATTGTTCTTAAATCTGAAATTCACTTCTTACAAAGTTCTCCTGCATCGGAGGTTGATAGATGACCAGCAAAACCATGTTAGGCGTTCCTCTCCCGCATTTCCACTTGCCTCGAGCGATAAAATTTTGTAATGGGACACTCACTACCACAACACACGGAACTTTTCACGGACACGTGACTATGAACATAACTACAACGATATGCAACGTATATATCCGCCAGCAGACAAAATGCAAGTAAGTTACACGCCATATTTAAGGCTTGCTGGTATAGACATAACAGCACGTGATACTATGAAAGGTCACAACGGCTTCGAGGAGAAGTGAAGATAACGTCACAATGGCTTTCTGCAAAGTTTGAGTTTTTTTCTTTATAATAATTTATACTAATCTCGTTCCGATCCATCGTCCAGTGTGCTCAAACTACTTGAATTTTCCGCCACGACCACTGTCCCTGTGACCACCAGCTCGCCCACTAGATCCAGGCCCTGTGCTACCAGCTCCGCTGCTCGCTCCAAATCCACCACGGTTACTCGCACGAGACGCAGCTCCTCCTCGGCCAGCTTGCCCTCCACTTCCGCTCGCGCCGCCGCGCGCATTTCCACGAGCACCTCCACTACCACCACGACGATTTCCACCAGCACCACGACCAACTGATCCACTGGGCTTCTTTTCCTCTATGTTGATTTCGTGGTTACCAATTTTGATTGGCTTGACAAAAAAAAAAAGATATAAGTGCCTTTCGCTTAGACCGCTCTTGGTTAATGTTTATTCCTTGAGTTGGGAGAAGCATCATAACCTTTTTTTAATTTAGCATTCATAGAATATTTTTATTTAAACACTTACTCTTTTGCCGAGGATTTGTGCCACTGGTTCAGGACTGTTAAAGATGACGAACCCGAAGTTCTGAGAAACAGATAAACAAAATCAGTAACACATAACAACAAGCTGGTGTTTAACTGGTCAAATCTGCGACAAAAGTCAAACGTATACCTTGGGATTGAGCCGGATTTCTAGTATTGTTCCATATTCTGAAAAGAAAACATTAGAAGGCAAATTAGTTTACTGCACAGTCAATAGCCTGTTCCAAGCGTTCAAACAGTGGAGAGCAAAGCATAGGCGGCACGCAGAAGGAAAAATATAGCGAGTGCTGACCATAGGATGGGAGCTGGGATAGGAGAGAACGAGACCTCGACCCCCACCCCTCACCCCCTCTACTCGTTCGCGCGCCGGTTTTTTAGCTGCTCTCCGCTCCACAATCTCAACTCCTGAAACAGGCTACACTAGTCAGTCAAACAGGCTACACTAGTCAGTCAAACAGGCTACACCAGTCAGTCAAAGTCTCACAAGTCCTGTAATGCGATTCTAACTTATAAATTAGCAAAATAATTTGACTAATATTTAGGTCTTGAATTTGACACAGCAAGACCAATGCTTATGATACCTTGACACTTTTAGAGCATGTTTTATGGTACCAGAAGCTCATAACAGATAACGTTCTGATGGTACTTACTGGAAAACACATTTCGCACATCATCATCCTTGACTCCACTCGGCAGATTGCCGATAAACACCTGATGGTTATCAGGGGCATTCCTTGCATTAATTCTTGCCTCCCTAGTGCCCATGCCTCCACGGACGTCCTTGGATGGGCGGGCAGAAGCAGCCTGGGGTCTAGGTGGTGGTTGCAACACAGGCTGGGCAGGAGCCTGGAGAAAAATTTTTTCTTAGCATTTAAGGGTACGAAGGAAAAGACTTAATAAAATTAAAGTGCAACCAAGTTTGATTGGCTTTGGACCACTGAGTTCCATTGTTTCTTATTTAATTAAAACAGTGTATGCAATCATGCCACAGTTTTATTGTAGGGGTGCCATTATGAAAACTACTGGGTGACCAGTAATTAATGTATTCCACCCTCGATAAATAAAGTTATATTATTATTATTATTATTATTATTAATAGACCATATTCGTATTCTCGGTATTGAACTGGTACTAGCTTGCAATGGAGGCTAATGCGGGGGAATATCATTAAAAATATTTGCATGTGAAAAGATTCCCCTGCATGAGCCTCGACTGCAAGCTAGTACCAGTTCAATACCGAGAATACGAAAATGGTCTATTGAACAGCAGGTGTTACTACTTGGCAGTTTGAAAACATAATTTGAAATGAAGCAAGTATACCTCGCACACTGACTTTTGCTTGGGACTGTAAGTTAATAGAGTGGATCAGAATCTCACCTGTTGAGGCTGTCGCACAGGGCGAGGATTTGTGGCTGGTGATGTGTTAGTATGAGCCGCTGGTGCGCGTGATGCAGCAAGCGCAGCCCAGGTCTTTGGCTTCTCGGGTACTGTAATCAAATAACACAAAAATCATGTTTCTGGAATGCATACTAAAGGAAGCAAAGTGTAAAGTGCAATTACGCACCAATGTCAGGGCTGACAGCAAGTGCACCGGGGATTTCCCCCACCTACCGTAAAAGCTCTATTAAGAAATGCTCCACATAAAAACTATAGTAAACTTGATTGTTTTGCGGCATTGGCTCTTTCCCACATAGAATATCTTTGATTTTAAGAATAGAGGAGGGGCTGATGGTTCATAATTATATTTCATTATAAAAATAAAGGAAATCCATTTGCGTCAAATAAATTTTAGGAAATGTTTGTGTTTAACCAATCAGAATAGCAGAAGACAATAGCTTATAATTTTGCTTCTTTGATTAAGTTCCCCAAATACAATATCTTTTAAAAATTGCATGTTGTACAATTGGGTCTCAAATGACTTGAAGCCTTAAAAAAATTAGACAAAATGCACCTTGAACCTTAACTTTTTAGCGGTTTTAGAGTCTAGACCAATGAGATCACTAGTTGTAACAATGAAAAAAGTCGATATTCCATCGTGCATTGCCGTTCAGCACTTTCCTTCTTATGCTGATCATTACTTAAACCACCAGGGGAATTGACATTTTATTCAGCTATAAGCCAACTGATTTTTATACAAACAAAAGCCAAGTATAGGTAAAATTTGAGCTAGAGAAGGGGATTTGTTTGCTAAACAAAACTTTCACCATGTTTCAGAACAATAGCAAATAAACATGTATTCATGTTTAAGCCAAACAAATGAAAAAAAAATAACACTGTAATTTACAAAGCAGAAAGTGTTTAAAGAAACACAGCAAGGGGCTTAAAATCAGGTACCTGGCTCAGCAGGTTCACCAGATGTATCCTCTAAAGGTGCCTCTGGTTCAGATCCTACTCCCTCGGCTTCTTCCTCCTCATCACTTTCTGGCTGCTCTTGTTCATATGGGGCCTCTGTAGACTGGCCGTTAGTAGACAAAGACTCCTCTTCTTCCTCAGGAACCTGCATCACTGCCGCCGTCTCTCGGACCGCTTCATGGTGGGGCATCTGAAACAGAAAACAGTTTTTAACAAAAACATTGCTTGGAATTTTTACACTGGTTTTTGCTTCATTTTCTCGAAATAATGTTTGCAAAAAGCTCTATGTTTTCTTGTTCAGAGAAGCAAAGATTTTTTTAGCAAAGGAAGCCTAGTTGAGGAAACACATTTCCGCTATTTGTGTCAGAAAAAGTATTTAGAGAGAAACTAATGATGTCATGTAAACAAGTGCTGCTAAGTGTATCATCTTGCAAAGTTTGAGTGTTTTTGGTTTAACGGTTGCAAAGTTATGGCTCACTGAAATTTTAAGCATTTGTATGAGAAAAGACATTCTATCCTCACTAGCCTTGCTTACATGTTTTTCCCAAAATTTGATTGCCTATAACTTCTCCTAAAATAAGAATATGGCCTTGAAAATGCACGCAATGACTTATTTTGACCTGATCTTTATCATTATTAAATTGCTTTTCTTTTCTTGAGAACCTGTCCAAACAAAAAATTGTTGGACAGCCATATTAATTTTGCCAAATTGGACGAGGCAGGATCTTTTTTAACTTGAAGCTGACCCAGGTTTCAAGAAGAGTTACCCAGGAAAAACTTCCTCCCCAGGTTGGAAGCTTACATCATATGAAGGTCTAAGAAAGATTGAGTGAAGGAAGGTTGACTCTTTGTAGTGACCTTACCTTGACCTAGGATAATTTTCAGCCTGGATTAATGTAAATGGCACCTTACTAGCAAACTACTGCATTACCTGTTTGTCAATGATGACCTCTTGAAGTTCCTGTTCCTCGCCTTCATCATCATCTTCACCATCCAGCAACGGTTCCTGGTTCATCAAAGCTCCTGGACTGTTGTTGAAAAAATGCATACCGGTTTTTTATGTTTGTTACCATACATGTATGCTATGGAAAATAGCGACTAAACCCAGTGTTCTTACCAGACCGCGGCATTGCCGCACTTTTTCGGGGAATGCCGCACTATTATAAGCCCA